>QLOC01000031.1:0-461657 GCA_003413675.1 Phytopythium vexans
AAAGTCGGCGTGATCTGATACAACTCATCGATCATAGTCCAGTGTCATATGGAGCAACATTAGTAACTCTCCTATCAAGAAACAAATCGCTTTTCTTCTCCATTAGCAAACATGTCAAACATACAAGCTCTTTCAATGATGCGCCATAGACTAATCCACTCAGAATCATCTTGCACGATTCAAGATGACTTTGCGAAACGAGTTCATCATTCGCCCCAGTGCAGTGATGTTCCCGAATGAGTCGATCGCGCCAAGCGTGTAAAGCTGTTCAAGTGAGTAGTTGATGCTATCGTCTGATGGTGGCGTGATCATATCATAGACCAGCAATCTGTCTAAACTGATAACAGGTTCATTCGCGAAAAGCGCGAGCATGTGCGAAGTCATATTTCCAACCATGACATTTGGCGTATTGTTGACAATCATATCATTGAATGTCTGCTCTGTGAACAAAGGATAGAACACGCCGGGATGTTTGCGTCCGACCCGACCCTTTCTCTGAAGCGACATACTCGAGGTAGTTGGCTTCGTCATCATGACCATGAGGCCATAACGCGGATTGAACTCAATGGTGAACTGCAAGCCAGTGTCGACACAGTAACGCAGTGACTCGAGCGTAAGTCCCGTTTCAGCAACGTTCGTAGAAACAATCACGCGCCGAAATGCGGGGACCCACTTTCCTTCGACCTCAACTTTGAGCTTGCGATAATCCTCCATGATCAGCGATAACCATCACCGCCGCCACTGATCTCCGCAGAGGTAATACTGATCGGTAGAATCTTTTTGTTCAGTGAAGGATTGAGCTTATTCAGCGCCATTACCATTTTTTTGATTGAAGCCGTAACTGGTATGAACACTATCACATCACGAATGCCCTTCTCAATCGTGTACGACGGATTCTTCTCCTCGTAGAGCTCCAGCTGACTCACTATCTCGCACGTCTTTGCGTAGATATTGTCAACGTCCACTGATGGATAGATCACCTCGATCGGCTTTGATTGGCCACTGACTCAAAAACGGTTTTGGTATCAAAGTATTGACAATACTGTTTGACGTTGAGGGTGGCGCTCATCAAAATCAAGAAAGGCGGATTTGTGCTCAATGTGCGTTTGATTAAGCGTTTCATCATTAGTAGAATCAAATCTACATCAAGCGATCGATCGTGCGCCTCGTCAATGATAACAAACTTGAATCGCTTGCAGAACTTTTGATCTGGTACCATTTTGAGCAGCTGAAGCAGAATACCCGTCGTCGCAAAGAGAATCCCCTTCTCAGTCGGCTTTTGAACATAATCTTGTGTTTGATACCCCAAGTTTCGAAACAGCTCAAGCGTAAGTTTCGTGTCCTTGTCCGGAATCTTGTACGCGTCAATCTCAGAGATGTCTCGCGGAATGTCAACTGCAGTTAGCACTCGTGGCTGTGTGATGATGATTTGACCTGTATTTGGGGAAGTGGCGTAGATATATCGATGGCGCAATCGAGCTTGACTTGCCGGATCCCGTCTTGCTGTTCAATACGATCACGCGATCGCTCATGCTTGAGGCGTTCTTCGTAGCTAACTTTTGTCCAATCCAATTCATGATGTAATTCAGCGGCACGAGTTTGTCAAGGTCGCTTTGCTTCTCCCCCATTTGGGCGACAAGCGAGCCTTTGTTTAGGAGCGTGATTGGCGCCATTGTCGCACTATTATAATACGCTGCGAACTTTACAGAGCCATGGTGCAGCTTCAGCCTCATCAGCAAGCGTCTTTAGATCTGTTTCTCAATAGTCCAAATCGAGGAATGTTTCTTATTCATGGCGCAGGCAGTGGCAAAACGCTAACCGCCATCGCGATTGCTGAACACTTGAAACAATTCAGAGAAGTTGTTGTCATTGCACCAAAGTCTCTCCATGACAACATGAAACACTCTTTTGACTACTACTCGCGGAACGTTGATAAGAGTCGATACCAATTTCATATCATCAAACGCAACAACATGATGGACAAGTCAATCAACCTTTACAACAAGCTTGTCATCATTGACGAGGCTCACAACATTTTGGTCGCCGCTAGCAACGGCAGCAAGAATGCTACAGCCCTGTATGATCTACTTATGAAAACAAAAAAATGTAGAATCCTTCTCATGACAGCCTCACCGATCGTGAACACTATCTTTGAAGCTGCTATCGCGCTCAACATTTGCAAAGGACCAATCGAAACAGAAGACGGGTCATGGACGACACTTTTGCCAGAGTCAGCAGAAGACTTTGACAGAATCTTCATCAACACGCGCAAAATGAAAATTGCAAATGAGAACAAACTCCGAAATCGTATTTTGGGTTTAGTGTCATACAAAGGCGACTTCTTTGAAAGAGCTGCTCCAGATTTCTACCAAATGCTACGCGCGACGGTCAAGAAGGAGAACTATCCTGACTACTCAATCAAGATTCAATTGGTGCCAATGAGCACGCTCCAATATGCGGCTTACGAGCGTGCGCGTGAAAGGAACGTTTCGAATCACGGCGAGCAATCGCGGCTGGCAGAAGGGTCAACGCATCGTCCTGACTGGCGGTGAACTCAGACACAACAACTCAAATCGGCCAAACACGTCATATCGCATTCGCTCACGCCAGATTAGCAACGTTCTTCTCCCCGACGAAGAAGCAAACATTGATTTGAACAAAGAGATCGCTACATACGCGCCAAAGATCAAGGCTATCGGTCAAAAGGTAAAGCCCGGTGTGAAGACGCTCATCTACTCAAACTTCATCAAGAGTGGGATAGCAATCATGGCGAACTACCTTGAACATTTGGGATACAAACGCTTTGTCCCGGGCGAATCTATGGAAGACGCAATTCATGGATACTTTGGCGTGTACACAGGCGAAGTGCCAACTGACGATCGTACTGCAACTCTCAAAGAGTACAACAAGATGAACAGTCCACTAACGGTATTGTTGATTTCGTCAAGCGGCAGCGAAGGATTAAGCACTGTCGGCACGCGCGTTGTAGCAATCATGGAGAGTTATTGGAACTTCGAGCGTCTCTATCAGGTGATGCATCGCGCGATTCGTTTCAAGTCTCATGATCGGTTACCGGAGAATGAACGAAGTGTGACAGTCTATATCTACCTAGCTGTGCCGCCGAAAGACGTCAAGCCGACTGAGAAGATCGAGAAGTCAAATGAGAAGTCCGAGAAGACAGAAAAGACAACTGATGTGTATCTATTCACAGAAGCAGGTAAGAAGTACAACATCAATCAGCAGATGGTGAAATTGCTGGCATCTGTGTCAGTTGATTGCAATCATTTCAATACAAACGCCAACTTTCACATGCTACAAATGCGAACCTCGCAACGGCTCACCTCTATATTTGGCTGACTTGCACAAAGACATGACTTACCCCTCACCATGTGCGGAGGACGAAAAGCCACTAGATGCAAAAGAAGTTGAACTCAATGGTCAACTGTACTATCTGACTAATGACAAAAGAATTTTCACTGAGTCAAAGACTGGAGAATATGAAGAACTACTTGACAAAGATGTCAAAGATTGGGTTTTGAAACGTATCGAGTGAGCGGACGCACTGTTGCAGCAACACTCATGATCACAGATACGATAACCAAACATGCTAGTACCATGATCGAGATGTCTGGATCAATCGTGCTGCTCGTCCAACCAATGAGAACAAATACAAAACTAGAGCGGAGAGCAACACTAGTGCAGTTGCGCATCTTGCCAGCATCTTGAGTATACTATTGGTGAAATTGTTCGTACGCGCTCACTCCAGGAACAAACTCTTTCGCATCAGCGTTCAATGTTGGCCGCGGTGCGCGAAGCTTCATGTCATGATACAGATACTGAAGCTGATCGCTGATCGCCTTCAATGCTGGTGTGTCACCTTGATCTGCCAATTTGCGCTGGCACGTGCGAACTGCACGCCCCATCTCGCTTCGAATCGTTCGAATTACAGCGCGCTTCAGATGAACATCGTCGCGCTTCTCTTTCAACATGTAGTCACCAAAGGTCTTCCAGTCTCTGTGACCCGTCAGTGTGTCATCGAGGAACTTCCAGACTGCTGCGCCTTTGATCTTGTTGGTCGTCGCACGCGTCAAGCAAATTCGGCAGTTCATTGACAATCTCATCGCGCATCATCTTCACTAACTCCATTGCTTCGTCGCGACCATCGCGAAACTCGACTTGTTGAAACGCGAAAGCGAAACACTGCTTTTCAAGAATGTGATCTAGCTCTACCGCTCCCACAGAGTTGAAATCAAGTTTGTCCCCATGGTACAAGTCTCTGCTCTTGAAAGTCTTGATGATTCTCCCTTCCACCGTGTCGCGCAGTCTCGAGTCGCCAAAAAAAACTGGGAGATGTACGAATCTGCGAAAGCGGGATCATGAGCTGCGCAACAGTAGCGGTATTCTGGTTTGGCATTGTTTGAGCATCTAATGTTTTGGCACAATGGTTTTGATTCATTGGAGGCGCGGTGGGCGGTACAAAAGCCGTCAGCGTCAATGCCAATTGTTTGCTGACACTGCAGACCTGTTGTAGACCTGATGGCAATACACTGTTGAATCGTCGGCGGCTTCACTCGATGGTGCGCGACAGTAGCCTTCATCATCGAGACCCCATTTCGCATGACACCGCCGGCCACTACTACGCGCAAGACCTCGACACTGTTTCATTTCTTTATACTGAAGAAAAGCGTTGCTCATCGCGTTATCTTTGACCAAGCGCAACAACTCTGTGCGTTCAGCTGCGTCCGCTTTTGTAACTACAAGCACGCCAACGGCAGGAAACAACTCAAATTCTAATTTTGACGGTAACTGGTCAGGCAAATGTTTTGGTGACAAACGAACACGATACAAATGCGATTTGGTTGGTAGCAGCGAATGATATTCAATGTTGGCTTTGCTATCTTTGTACAATTCGCACATACTGCTCTTGTTGAACTGCACAAACTGAAGTAGCGATCTATCAATCAGAAGATAAATGTTGTCGCGCATATGCCAATAGCCTTGAAGCTGTGCTTGCGAAATCATGCGTTGATAGCAATGAAAAGACACAGCATCCAATGACTGTTACAATCAGAAGTGCAATAAGGGATATGACAATTGACATTTTACAATTATATTATATAAAAAGAACTGCCACTCAGCGCGCCACTGCTGCCATCACTTCTGTTTTGACTTCTTTGATCAAAGATGTCATCTCCCGCAGACGAGTGCGCAATCTGCATTGAATCATTCAATCGAAGCACTCGAGCGCCAATCGAATGCACCAAGTGCGAATTCATTTGCTGCAAGGCCTGTTTCAAGCGATACATCATGGATGATCATCATTACTTTCAGTGTATGAGGTGCAATGTTGAGTTTGACCGATCGACGCTATTCAACTATCTTGGCAAAATGTTCATGCAAACAACGTTTCGTGATATCAGACAAAGCTCAACTTTATGAGCGCGAGAAAAGTTTTTCTCAGCAACGCAAGAAGTAATTGAGAAACAGTTGGAGATTGAGCGGCTGCGGCGCGAGCGAGATGCGCTGGACAAGAGGTATGACAAGATTCGCGAACGCCTAATCAATCAGCTTCTTGAACTGCGCCACTCCAAAGACGTTGTGCCAATCTGCACTGCACTTGATCGTTATCTCTCACAAAAGGAGGTGATTGAAGGTCTGAACGAAGAACTTCAACGCGAGAAGAGCAGCATGACAGACAGCATCAATGAGCTTCAGACAAACGGCACCAAGAAAGTCAAAACGTACATATGTGCTTGCTTGTCCTCAAACGGATTGCAAGGGAATGCTCTCGGCTGAATCGAAAACGAAAGAGGGACATCACAGGTGTTCAATCTGTTCTGGAGTCACTTGCATTGAATGCAGAACGCTGATTGTGTCAAAACCCGAGAGCGAAGATGAAGAATATATCAAGCATGAGTGTGATCCAAAACGCTAGCTACACTTGCGTTTCTTGAAAAGTCATCGAAGCCATCCCTCGTGCGGAGTTATGATTCACAAGATATCAGGGTGCAATCAAATGTTTTGCACGCATTGTCACGCTTCGTTTGATTGGAGAACGCTCCGACTCAACAATGGCGCAATTCATAATCCTCATCATAGCGAATGGCTGCGCAGTCAGCGCAATCGCCCGCGTGAGCTGACAGACATTCCGTGCGGCCGAGAGCTCGACATCAATCACGCAGTCATCCTCACGACTCACTTTGAGACTCTAATGATAGCGGACCGCAAATGGTCATCTAAGGAACGTCGTACAATGCAGCGTCAGGCGAATTTTCTGTTTGAGGCAATTCGTATGGCGATCCATCATCATCACGAGACTATCAACGCTCTCAATCGCAATCAGTATGGCCATCACCAATCAATCGCTACGAGTGAGCTTGCTTCTGAATCGCATGCCAGAAGACGATTTCAAGCGTGAGATTCAAAGCGCGACAAAGCGAATTCAAAGAAGAACGAGCTGTTGCAGGTTGTGTTGACGTATCGTGATGCATTGACTGATTTGGTTTGGCCAGTGATCCAGGCGGGGCCCGATGCCACTCTCGACGAATTGGTGCAACTCGCGCAAGAGGCTAAGACGCTGGAGTCATACGTGAATGATTGCTTTGAGACGATCGCGCAAGTGTATGGGTCAGTATGCTACACGATTCTCTCTGATCGTCGAATCAAGTAAACACACAGATTCTTTTTTTGTGATTGCATGTGTGAAAGATAAAAAAAATGCGTTGCATGTTATTGTGGGTTATGGCTGATTGTTGATTGGCTAATGTTGAAACGCGTTGACACATTCTCAAATCTACTCCGCGATTTTGATCAGTCAATGACAAAACATGTTGACACATTCTCAAATCTACTTCGCGATTTCAGATCGATCGTGTTTTAAAATGCTAGCGCTCTTGTAGAGACGGCTCATCCAATGCAGATCGCGCAGGGTGGCTTCTTTCAGTGTCGCGGTGCGAGATGCTTTGAGGTCAGAGTATGTCAGAGGTAGTGATTTGAGTAGTCTGATTGTCTTGCGCAAACTTTTTTTTGGCTCGACGATTTGGAAAAAGTTTTTGAGAAAAGGAATTTGTCGAGTGATCAACTGAGTTGACTTGGCACGCATGTCCGAATATTTTTGTCTTCTCGTAGGGAAACCATTGAGAATATCACTGTATGAATCGACAGCCTACTCTGAATGTTCGCAACCCTGATATTTGCTTAGTAGGGACACGCATTGTTGTCCTCTTCATCCTTTTCAGCTTCTGCAAACTGCTCTAGAACATTCACTACTTCAACCAGACTAGGACGATCGGCGGGAGAAATCGCAATCATCCTCTTCACCAACTCCCACTCTGCATCTGTCAATTCAGCCGCTTGTCAAGCTTGAATTCACCTTTCCGATATATCTCTCGAATTCTGTCAGATGAAAGCTTTGCTCCCCACGGAGCAGCATCTTTCACTGCCTCGATGATGCACATACCCAATGAGAAAACATCCGACTTGTGAGTCGGTTTCTCCACAGTCATCATCGCGAACTCTGGAGCACGCCACGCCATCGCACCCAGTACATCTTTCATCTTCACCAATGAACATGACCCCGACTCAGAAAAGCTCAAGCCGAAGTCCGTTAGCATCGCGGTGCCGTGTTCACTCACTACAATGTTGTTTCCCCTCAGATCGCCATGGACAACACCTCGACTATGTAGGTAACTGAGACCAGCGGCAACCTCCGTCAGCTTCCTCCAAACTGTCCGTCCTTGTTTCTTTTCACTTGCGAGGTATTTGCGCAACTCCCCATTCGATGCGTATTTGGACACAATGAAGTATGGCTCCTTCCGATGATTTGCACCATAGAAAGGGACCACATTCTTGTGTGTCAGTACGCGCCACGTATTCACTTCCTTCAGGAATTGGCCCATCTCTATCACCGAGATCTCTTTCGTCACGACATTGATGTGGCACCACTTTGCGCGGTATACTGTACCAAAGCTGCCTTGACCCAATTGCACCTCATATCTTCTCGACGGTTTCAGGCGAAATGAACCATGTTGGGTGTTCTCTTTCTGGGTCATCTTTGGTTTGTCGCGGCTTGGCTGCGTATTCGTCCAGTAGATTAATGACATTGTTGAAATTCTTTTTTTGTGCGATCGATTTCGCGGATATGCCTTGATTGTTTGATTGAAGTGGAGGTGCTCCGTGATCTAACAAGAGTTTTACGAGCGGAAGAAGCTTCTCTTCGTCGGCATCATCGCGCAGGAGCAGATGAACAAGCACAGAGTTTCCATGATTGTCGATGTATGATGCGTCGGCACCTTGCTCGACGAGATACCACACCACATCCACATGACCCTTCTGAGTAGTCTCCATCAGCGCAGTATCGCCATCGTTGTTCTTGGCCTCTTTATTCGCGCCTTTATCGATCAGATACTGTACCACATCCACATGACCCCAGCGAGCAGCTAATAGCAGCGAAGTATACCCATACTTGCTCTTGGCCTCTTTGTCGGCGCCTTGATCGACGAGATACCGCACCACATCCACATGACCAATGCCAGCAGCCCACATCAGCGCAGTGTAGCCATCGTTGCTCTTGGCCTCTTTGTCGGCGCCATTATCGACCAGATACCGCAATATCTGCATGACTCTTCTTAGCAGTCCAGGTACTGTTGTTCTTGGCCTCTTTGTAGGCGCCTTTATCGACGAGATACCGCACCACATCCACAAGACCAGTCTGAGTAGCCAAGATCAGCGCAGTCTTGCCATCGTTGTCCTTGGCCTCTTTGTTGGCGCCTTGATCGACGAGATACCGCACAATATCCACATGACTATTGTGAGCTGCCAACATCAGCGCAGTGTTGTCATCGTCGTCCTTGGCCTCTTTGTCGGCGCCTTGATCGACAAGATACCGCACCACATCTACATGACCCCAGCGAGCAGCACATATCAGCGCAGTGGAGCCAAACTTGTTCTTGGCCTGTATGTCGGTGCCTTGATCGACGAGATACCGCACCACATCCACATGGCCATTGAAAGCAGCACACATCAGCGCAGTGGAACCATCCTTGGCCTCTTTGTCGGCGCCTTGCTTGACGAGATACCGCACCACATCCAGATGACCTTCGCTAGCAGCACACATCAGCGCAGTGTATCCATTGTAGTCCTTGGCCTCTATGTCGGCGCCTTGATCGACGAGATACCGCACCATATCGAAATGACCCCCCATAGCAGCCCACATCAGCGCAGTTGGCATTGTTATTCTTTGCATTGATGTTCGCGCCGCCACGGACCAGTTCTTCGACCCACGTGCTGTCGCCCATCTCTGCAGCCTCAATGAGACTACTCGACTTGTTTCCCATCTACACGCAGTATGTCTAAATCGAAAGTGTGGTTCTCTTCTAGCCTACCAGTTTGCAGCTCACCCATTGTACCCATTGCACCCATCGCAACGGCCACATCTGAAATCAAAGATCGATCTAGCTACACCCTCATTGAGCAACTACACCCACTCCAGTATTGCTCGTTGAAGCATAGAGGTTGCGAGAATAGAGGTTGAACGATGCAAATCATCCCTCGACGAGGGATACATAGATACATAGCCAACCGTCCTGAGTCGAATCTGTATTGCTGATTGGTCAAAAGTCGAACGCGTTGACACATTCGCAAATTGACTCTGCGATTGTTGATTGGTCAAATACAAAAGGCGCCGTCACGTTTTTGGATCAACTCTGCGATTGCTGATTGGTTGAGCTGAACGCGTTGACACATTCGCAAAGCAACCCCGCGATTTCAAGCAATCGTATTTTCATATACTAGCAGTCATGTGGAGACGTCTCCAGCAATCAAATTTGCTTAGAGTGACTTTTATCAGAGTTGCGTCGCGAGATTGTCTTATGCAAACTTTTTCTTGCCAGTCGGGTCATTCAGTATGTTTCGGCAATGAGCATTTTGGATTGCGGATACAACACTATCAATTTTTGATGAGCAAATCACATGCTCACGAGTACTGTTGATATGCAAGTGCGCCTCGAATGGGCATACAACTGATTTTTTTGCAAATATGTGATAATGTGACGATTTTGGACAACAAACTGGACCCAAAAGTTTTTCAAAATTTCAAAAAAATTCTTATTTATGCAAAAATGCAAATACCACATTTTGATGCACATTTGGTGCCGCAGCGATACTCTAGATGTTTCAACTTGCGGTGAATTGAGTGATTTGACGTATCCGCAATTTCAATTACTCGCAAGAGCTCATATGAAGAACGCGTTGACACATTCTCAGATCTACTTCGCGATTTCGATCGATCGTGTTTTGCAACGTTATCGATCATCTAGAGACGGCTCATGCAATGCAAATCGCGCAGAGTGGCTTATGTCAGAGCCGCATCGCGCGATCTCCTTTGCATGAGAGCTCGCTAGCAGTCATATGAAGACGGCGCATAGTGACTTTCGTCAGTGTTACTCCGCGGTTTCAAAGGCAGTGATTTGAATTGTCTTGCACAAACTTTTTTTTCTCGCGCGAAGATTTTGAAAAGTTTGTTGAGTGAGTTGAGTCATGACTTGAACATATTGATCACAAAGCGATTTCGCAGAGCCAAGTCAAGTCAAAAAAAAGAAATCTCACATTCCTCAGAGTTGAAGCTTGACGATCGTTTCGATGTCGCCACGGCAGATGGGGCATTTTGGAAAGTTGCTTTGCTGCTCGACGCGTCTAGCGCACATGTTGCAGAATCCATAGTGCCTGCATGGAACAATCGCAGAGTCGCGACGATGATCGCAGCAGATGGTGCACATATCGTCTTCGCCAAGTTCTAGCGGCGTGTTGTTCGCCGGCACAGTGTCGAGCTGAAGCTGAAGCATTTCGTTTTCCTCCGTCAGTTGTTGAACCATTGTGCGAAGTTCTTCAAGTTCTTGATTTGAGTTGTTTGAGTCAAGTCGATGAAGAACTTGTGGAGAACCTTGGTGAGGAACTTGGTGAGTAGCGTTCAGAACGAACATATCGCCAAGCGCCGATGCTAGCACGCGTTGAACGTCTTGGCTAATCGCCGATGATGATGGTAATCCAACTTGCACAGAGACGCGACGCCGATTGTTACGGCGATTGCCGCTTCCACGACCGTCACCACGCGCCATAGTCAAAATGAGATATCTAGAGTGCATTCGCTCAATTTTGATTAGTCTATGTATCGTGTTTCGTATACTGACTCGTAAGCTGTTGGAGGCGAATATGCAATCATTAGCGCGATGTTGCTTTTCGCGATGCTGCTTTCGCGAAGACCCACTCACACTTGATTTGCTGAGTTGCGCTAGACACAGATCGGCTCGCGATGATGAAAGTTTTTGCGTTTAGCGGTAAAAAATACTTTTTACAACTCGATCGTTTCAGTTTTGTAAAACTGTGTCACACTTTGACTATCGTCATTCTTGATTTGTTCACGCTCGTTGTAAAAGGTCGCAGTCAGATCAAATCATGCCTCGCTCGCGTGTAATTAATTATTACAAGGCATTGTCAGCGGAGTCTGAGGCGTTCGTCAAAAATTGGATTACCACGAATGAGGCTTCCGCGAAAATGATTGAATGCGAACAGCTGAATGGTCTTGCCGACGGTGATAGTGTGATTCGATATGCTAAGGGTCGCTCATGTGGCACATATGTTCATCCAGATTTGATGAACTTTCTCGATGTTGTTGATTTGACATCCATGTTTGCGGAATTCAAGCCGTTTAGTGTCTGCAGAGCGCCAAAATGTTCCAAGCATCCTCATTTTGGATTACGTGATGATAAGAGACCGTCGCGATGTGCAACACATAAACTTGAGAACATGATTGATATTGCGAGCAGACGGTGTGGCGAGTCAAATTGTACCAAGCGGCCTACCTTTGGATTACCTGAAGATAAGAAACCGTCACGATGTGCGAAGCATAAACTTGAGAACATGATTGATATCAAAAACAAACTGTGTAGCGAGCCAAGTTGTACTAAAAATCCTTGCTTTGGGTTATCTGATGATGAGAGACCGTCACGATGTGCGACGCATAAACTTGAGAACATGATTGATATCAAAAGCAGACGATGTAGCAGGTCGAATTGTACCAAGCTGCCTTACTTTGGGTTACCTGAAGATGAGAGACCGTCACGATGTGCGAAGCATAAACTTGAGAACATGATTGATATCAAGAACAAACTGTGCAGTGAGCCGAGCTGTTCCAAGCTGCCTTACTTTGGATTACCTGAAGATAAGAGACCGTCGCGATGTGCAATACATAAACTTGAGAACATGATTGATATCAAAAGCAGACGGTGTGGCGAGTCGAATTGTACCAAGCTGCCTTACTTTGGGTTACCTGAAGATGAGAGACCGTCACGATGTGCGAAGCATAAACTTGAGAACATGATTGATATCAAGAACAAACTGTGCAGTGAGCCGAGCTGTTCCAAGCTGCCTTACTTTGGATTACCTGAAGATAAGAGACCGTCGCGATGTGCAAAGCATAAACTTGAGAACATGATTGATATCAAGAACAAACTGTGCAGAGAGCCGAGCTGTTCCAAGCTGCCTTGCTTTGGATTACCTGAAGATAAGAAACCGTCACGATGTGCGAAGCATAAACTTGAGAACATGATTGATATCGTGAATAAGCGCTGCAATGAGCCAAGCTGTACTAAAATCCCGTCATTTGGATTACCTGATGATGAGAGGCCGTCACGATGTGCGACACATAAACTCGAGAACATGATTGATATCATAAGCAAGCGCTGCAGCGAGCCGAGTTGTACAACAGGCCCGTCTTATGGCTTCCCCAATGACGCGAGACCGTCGCGATGTGTGACGCATAAACTCGAGAACATGATAAATATTAAGAGAAAGCGGTGCCAAATTTGCCAGTCAACAGTGGCGAACCATAAGTACAAGCCAAACTGTGCTCGCTGTCATTTCGCGACGCATCCCGAGGATTCTCGCATTCAAAACTATAGGATCAAAGAACAGCACTTCATGATGCCTCTTTCAAAGTGTTATCCATCGATGATACTAGATAAAGTCGTTCCTGGAGGTTGCTCTCGGCGCCGTCCAGATGGCTTTTTAGATTGCGATACGCATTGTGTGATGGTAGAAATCGATGAAGATCAGCACAGTGGATATGATTTGATGTGCGAGAGACGGCGAACAATGGAATTGTTTTGTGACAGCAGCTCTAAAGAGGGACAATATAGACCAGTTGTGGTTGTGCGTCTCAATCCAGACGCATACACGCATAACGGCGAGCGCATACAATCAGTATTCAGTGTGACGAAAAAATCGGGAAAGCTCAAAGTGGCAAACCAAGCAAAATTTGATAATCGCTTGTCGACGCTTTTGGCCGCGGTGAAGCAAGCAGTCGATAATGTACCGACTCGCGAATTGACGTGCGTGGAGCTTTTCTATTCGGATTCAAAAAAGTAAAATGGATCATGAGCTCGTGTGCGAAAGTTGGCTCGTGAAGAAAAAGATTTGCTTTTCACATTTGCTACTGCGGCGCGCGTGGGATTGGCGTGTAGGAGTTGCTCGCGGAGTGGTTCTCGCGAATAACCTTCCGTACACTTGTGCATGTTTTGTATTTTGATTTGCTGCGCTCGCATGAAGTTGCTTTGTGTGAATCGGCTTGGCTGGAGCTGCTTTTCGCGAAGTGGCTCGGCGAGAAATTGCTTGGCGAGGAGTTGCTCCGCGCGAATTGGCTTGGCATGAAGTTGCTCGGCGAGGAGTTGCTCCGCGCGAATTGGCTTGGCATGAAGTTGCTCGGCGAGGAGTTGCTTCGCGCGAAACATTTTTTTTATTTTTCTATTTGAAATCTTGAAAATTCTGGCTACAAAAAGTTTTCGCAATCTGTTTGTGTGATTTTTGATTTTCCGCATATGAGCGAGCTTCCTCGCGCATTTTGATTTTTTACTTGACTTTTATCATTTATCTGAGTGGTTTTATGCGATTCATCAAAGAAGAGATGGGTAATATTGATATCCTTCGGAGGTAGTTCGCTGGCGGCTCGAGTAACAGTTTGCTTCAAAGTACTTTTGAATCTTGTGGTTAGATTGACCATACCTGGTTTTGCGATGTTGAAAGCAATACGCTTGCTGGAGCTGCCAAAACAAACCCATAGCTCGAACGAATACAACACTTGATAGTCAAAATTGGTAACCGTAGGGGGCATTTCGAATTACCGGCTCACGAGAAATATGTCCAAGCATAATATAAGTCACAAGAAAGCAAGCAGCTGTTGGTGGTGGCTCTTTTTTTTATATTCGCGTCATGTGAGAAGGGGAGAGAAAAGCAGTGATTACCACCCAGAACGGTTAACTCCGTAATACGCTTTCATATATCATATTTGATGACGCCAATAATGCCTATTTATGTGCGAGCCATCGTGATTACCTATAGCGCACGCAAAGGTGATGCGCTAGATGCATACTAATGACAAACATGCCTGTCTATGTGCGTTTAATCATAATTACGCAGAGCCGTTCTACGTACGTGTAAGGTGATGAGCGATGACACAAAAATGCCATTGGCATACGACGCGCGAGTTTTTTATGGGCCCATTGTGTCATCGCTCATCACCTTACACGTACGTAGAACGGCTCTGCGTAATTATGATTAAACGCACATAGACAGGCATGTTTGTCATTAGTATGCATCTAGCGCATCACCTTTGCGTGCGCTATAGGTAATCACGATGGCTCGCACATAAATAGGCATTATTGGCGTCATCAAATATGATATATGAAAGCGTATTACGGAGTTAACCGTTCTGGGTGGTAATCACTGCTTTTCTCTCCCCTTCTCACATGACGCGAATATAAAAAAAAGAGCCACCACCAACAGCTGCTTGCTTTCTTGTGACTTATATTATGCTTGGACATATTTCTCGTGAGCCGGTAATTCGAAATGCCCCCTACGGTTACCAATTTTGACTATCAAGTGTTGTATTCGTTCGAGCTATGGGTTTGTTTTGGCAGCTCCAGCAAGCGTATTGCTTTCAACATCGCAAAACCAGGTATGGTCAATCTAACCACAAGATTCAAAAGTACTTTGAAGCAAACTGTTACTCGAGCCGCCAGCGAACTACCTCCGAAGGATATCAATATTACCCATCTCTTCTTTGATGAATCGCATAAAACCACTCAGATAAATGATAAAAGTCAAGTAAAAAATCAAAATGCGCGAGGAAGCTCGCTCATATGCGGAAAATCAAAAATCACACAAACAGATTGCGAAAACTTTTTGTAGCCAGAATTTTCAAGATTTCAAATAGAAAAATAAAAAAAATGTTTCGCGCGAAGCAACTCCTCGCCGAGCAACTTCATGCCAAGCCAATTCGCGCGGAGCAACTCCTCGCCGAGCAACTTCATGCCAAGCCAATTCGCGCGGAGCAACTCCTCGCCAAGCAATTTCTCGCCGAGCCACTTCGCGAAAAGCAGCTCCAGCCAAGCCGATTCACACAAAGCAACTTCATGCGAGCGCAGCAAATCAAAATACAAAACATGCACAAGTGTACGGAAGGTTATTCGCGAGAACCACTCCGCGAGCAACTCCTACACGCCAATCCCACGCGCGCCGCAGTAGCAAATGTGAAAAGCAAATCTTTTTCTTCACGAGCCAACTTTCGCACACGAGCTCATGATCCATTTTACTTTTTTGAATCCGAATAGAAAAGCTCCACGCACGTCAATTCGCGAGTCGGTACATTATCGACTGCTTGCTTCACCGCGGCCAAAAGCGTCGACAAGCGATTATCAAATTTTGCTTGGTTTGCCACTTTGAGCTTTCCCGATTTTTTCGTCACACTGAATACTGATTGTATGCGCTCGCCGTTATGCGTGTATGCGTCTGGATTGAGACGCACAACCACAACTGGTCTATATTGTCCCTCTTTAGAGCTGCTGTCACAAAACAATTCCATTGTTCGCCGTCTCTCGCACATCAAATCATATCCACTGTGCTGATCTTCATCGATTTCTACCATCACACAATGCGTATCGCAATCTAAAAAGCCATCTGGACGGCGCCGAGAGCAACCTCCAGGAACGACTTTATCTAGTATCATCGATGGATAACACTTTGAAAGAGGCATCATGAAGTGCTGTTCTTTGATCCTATAGTTTTGAATGCGAGAATCCTCGGGATGCGTCGCGAAATGACAGCGAGCACAGTTTGGCTTGTACTTATGGTTCGCCACTGTTGACTGGCAAATTTGGCACCGCTTTCTCTTAATATTTATCATGTTCTCGAGTTTATGCGTCACACATCGCGACGGTCTCGCGTCATTGGGGAAGCCATAAGACGGGCCTGTTGTACAACTCGGCTCGCTGCAGCGCTTGCTTATGATATCAATCATGTTCTCGAGTTTATGTGTCGCACATCGTGACGGCCTCTCATCATCAGGTAATCCAAATGACGGGATTTTAGTACAGCTTGGCTCATTGCAGCGCTTATTCACGATATCAATCATGTTCTCAAGTTTATGCTTCGCACATCGTGACGGTTTCTTATCTTCAGGTAATCCAAAGCAAGGCAGCTTGGAACAGCTCGGCTCTCTGCACAGTTTGTTCTTGATATCAATCATGTTCTCAAGTTTATGCTTTGCACATCGCGACGGTCTCTTATCTTCAGGTAATCCAAAGTAAGGCAGCTTGGAACAGCTCGGCTCACTGCACAGTTTGTTCTTGATATCAATCATGTTCTCAAGTTTATGCTTCGCACATCGTGACGGTCTCTCATCTTCAGGTAACCCAAAGTAAGGCAGCTTGGTACAATTCGACTCGCCACACCGTCTGCTTTTGATATCAATCATGTTCTCAAGTTTATGTATTGCACATCGCGACGGTCTCTTATCTTCAGGTAATCCAAAGTAAGGCAGCTTGGAACAGCTCGGCTCACTGCACAGTTTGTTCTTGATATCAATCATGTTCTCAAGTTTATGCTTCGCACATCGTGACGGTCTCTCATCTTCAGGTAACCCAAAGTAAGGCAGCTTGGTACAATTCGACCTGCTACATCGTCTGCTTTTGATATCAATCATGTTCTCAAGTTTATGCGTCGCACATCGTGACGGTCTCTCATCATCAGATAACCCAAAGCAAGGATTTTTAGTACAACTTGGCTCGCTACACAGTTTGTTTTTGATATCAATCATGTTCTCAAGTTTATGCTTCGCACATCGTGACGGTTTCTTATCTTCAGGTAATCCAAAGGTAGGCCGCTTGGTACAATTTGACTCGCCACACCGTCTGCTCGCAATATCAATCATGTTCTCAAGTTTATGTGTTGCACATCGCGACGGTCTCTTATCATCACGTAATCCAAAATGAGGATGCTTGGAACATTTTGGCGCTCTGCAGACACTAAACGGCTTGAATTCCGCAAACATGGATGTCAAATCAACAACATCGAGAAAGTTCATCAAATCTGGATGAACATATGTGCCACATGAGCGACCCTTAGCATATCGAATCACACTATCACCGTCGGCAAGACCATTCAGCTGTTCGCATTCAATCATTTTCGCGGAAGCCTCATTCGTGGTAATCCAATTTTTGACGAACGCCTCAGACTCCGCTGACAATGCCTTGTAATAATTAATTACACGCGAGCGAGGCATGATTTGATCTGACTGCGACCTTTTACAACGAGCGTGAACAAATCAAGAATGACGATAGTCAAAGTGTGACACAGTTTTACAAAACTGAAACGATCGAGTTGTAAAAAGTATTTTTTACCGCTAAACGCAAAAACTTTCATCATCGCGAGCCGATCTGTGTCTAGCGCAACTCAGCAAATCAAGTGTGAGTGGGTCTTCGCGAAAGCAGCATCGCGAAAAGCAACATCGCGCTAATGATTGCATATTCGCCTCCAACAGCTTACGAGTCAGTATACGAAACACGATACATAGACTAATCAAAATTGAGCGAATGCACTCTAGATATCTCATTTTGACTATGGCGCGTGGTGACGGTCGTGGAAGCGGCAATCGCCGTAACAATCGGCGTCGCGTCTCTGTGCAAGTTGGATTACCATCATCATCGGCGATTAGCCAAGACGTTCAACGCGTGCTAGCATCGGCGCTTGGCGATATGTTCGTTCTGAACGCTACTCACCAAGTTCCTCACCAAGGTTCTCCACAAGTTCTTCATCGACTTGACTCAAACAACTCAAATCAAGAACTTGAAGAACTTCGCACAATGGTTCAACAACTGACGGAGGAAAACGAAATGCTTCAGCTTCAGCTCGACACTGTGCCGGCGAACAACACGCCGCTAGAACTTGGCGAAGACGATATGTGCACCATCTGCTGCGATCATCGTCGCGACTCTGCGATTGTTCCATGCAGGCACTATGGATTCTGCAACATGTGCGCTAGACGCGTCGAGCAGCAAAGCAACTTTCCAAAATGCCCCATCTGCCGTGGCGACATCGAAACGATCGTCAAGCTTCAACTCTGAGGAATGTGAGATTTCTTTTTTTTGACTTGACTTGGCTCTGCGAAATCGCTTTGTGATCAATATGTTCAAGTCATGACTCAACTCACTCAACAAACTTTTCAAAATCTTCGCGCGAGAAAAAAAAGTTTGTGCAAGACAATTCAAATCACTGCCTTTGAAACCGCGGAGTAACACTGACGAAAGTCACTATGCGCCGTCTTCATATGACTGCTAGCGAGCTCTCATGCAAAGGAGATCGCGCGATGCGGCTCTGACATAAGCCACTCTGCGCGATTTGCATTGCATGAGCCGTCTCTAGATGATCGATAACGTTGCAAAACACGATCGATCGAAATCGCGAAGTAGATCTGAGAATGTGTCAACGCGTTCTTCATATGAGCTCTTGCGAGTAATTGAAATTGCGGATACGTCATAATCACTCAATTCACCGCAAGTTGAAACATCTAGAGTATCGCTGCGGCACCAAATGTGCATCAAAATGTGGTATTTGCATTTTTGCATAAATAAGAATTTTTTTGAAATTTTGAAAAACTTTTGGGTCCAGTTTGTTGTCCAAAATCGTCACATTATCACATATTTGCAAAAAAATCAGTTGTATGCCCATTCGAGGCGCACTTGCATATCAACAGTACTCGTGAGCATGTGATTTGCTCATCAAAAATTGATAGTGTTGTATCCGCAATCCAAAATGCTCATTGCCGAAACATACTGAATGACCCGACTGGCAAGAAAAAGTTTGCATAAGACAATCTCGCGACGCAACTCTGATAAAAGTCACTCTAAGCAAATTTGATTGCTGGAGACGTCTCCACATGACTGCTAGTATATGAAAATACGATTGCTTGAAATCGCGGGGTTGCTTTGCGAATGTGTCAACGCGTTCAGCTCAACCAATCAGCAATCGCAGAGTTGATCCAAAAACGTGACGGCGCCTTTTGTATTTGACCAATCAACAATCGCAGAGTCAATTTGCGAATGTGTCAACGCGTTCGACTTTTGACCAATCAGCAATACAGATTCGACTCAGGACGGTTGGCTATGTATCTATGTATCCCTCGTCGAGGGATGATTTGCATCGTTCAACCTCTATTCTCGCAACCTCTATGCTTCAACGAGCAATACTGGAGTGGGTGTAGTTGCTCAATGAGGGTGTAGCTAGATCGATCTTTGATTTCAGATGTGGCCGTTGCGATGGGTGCAATGGGTACAATGGGTGAGCTGCAAACTGGTAGGCTAGAAGAGAACCACACTTTCGATTTAGACATACTGCGTGTAGATGGGAAACAAGTCGAGTAGTCTCATTGAGGCTGCAGAGATGGGCGACAGCACGTGGGTCGAAGAACTGGTCCGTGGCGGCGCGAACATCAATGCAAAGAATAACAATGCCAAGACTGCGCTGATGTGGGCTGCTATGGGGGGTCATTTCGATATGGTGCGGTATCTCGTCGATCAAGGCGCCGACATAGAGGCCAAGGACTACAATGGATACACTGCGCTGATGTGTGCTGCTAGCGAAGGTCATCTGGATGTGGTGCGGTATCTCGTCAAGCAAGGCGCCGACAAAGAGGCCAAGGATGGTTCCACTGCGCTGATGTGTGCTGCTTTCAATGGCCATGTGGATGTGGTGCGGTATCTCGTCGATCAAGGCACCGACATACAGGCCAAGAACAAGTTTGGCTCCACTGCGCTGATATGTGCTGCTCGCTGGGGTCATGTAGATGTGGTGCGGTATCTTGTCGATCAAGGCGCCGACAAAGAGGCCAAGGACGACGATGACAACACTGCGCTGATGTTGGCAGCTCACAATAGTCATGTGGATATTGTGCGGTATCTCGTCGATCAAGGCGCCAACAAAGAGGCCAAGGACAACGATGGCAAGACTGCGCTGATCTTGGCTACTCAGACTGGTCTTGTGGATGTGGTGCGGTATCTCGTCGATAAAGGCGCCTACAAAGAGGCCAAGAACAACAGTACCTGGACTGCTAAGAAGAGTCATGCAGATATTGTGCGGTATCTGGTCGATAATGGCGCCGACAAAGAGGCCAAGAGCAACGATGGCTACACTGCGCTGATGTGGGCTGCTGGCATTGGTCATGTGGATGTGGTGCGGTATCTCGTCGATCAAGGCGCCGACAAAGAGGCCAAGAGCAAGTATGGGTATACTTCGCTGCTATTAGCTGCTCGCTGGGGTCATGTGGATGTGGTACAGTATCTGATCGATAAAGGCGCGAATAAAGAGGCCAAGAACAACGATGGCGATACTGCGCTGATGGAGACTACTCAGAAGGGTCATGTGGATGTGGTGTGGTATCTCGTCGAGCAAGGTGCCGACGCATCATACATCGACAATCATGGAAACTCTGTGCTTGTTCATCTGCTCCTGCGCGATGATGCCGACGAAGAGAAGCTTCTTCCGCTCGTAAAACTCTTGTTAGATCACGGAGCACCTCCACTTCAATCAAACAATCAAGGCATATCCGCGAAATCGATCGCACAAAAAAAGAATTTCAACAATGTCATTAATCTACTGGACGAATACGCAGCCAAGCCGCGACAAACCAAAGATGACCCAGAAAGAGAACACCCAACATGGTTCATTTCGCCTGAAACCGTCGAGAAGATAGATGAGGTGCAATTGGGTCAAGGCAGCTTTGGTACAGTATACCGCGCAAAGTGGTGCCACATCAATGTCGTGACGAAAGAGATCTCGGTGATAGAGATGGGCCAATTCCTGAAGGAAGTGAATACGTGGCGCGTACTGACACACAAGAATGTGGTCCCTTTCTATGGTGCAAATCATCGGAAGGAGCCATACTTCATTGTGTCCAAATACGCATCGAATGGGGAGTTGCGCAAATACCTCGCAAGTGAAAAGAAACAAGGACGGACAGTCGTTTGGAGGAAGCTGACGGAGGTTGCCGCTGGTCTCAGTTACCTACATAGTCGAGGTGTTGTCCATGGCGATCTGAGGGGAAACAACATTGTAGTGAGTGAACACGGCACCGCGATGCTAACGGACTTCGGCTTGAGCTTTTCTGAGTCGGGGTCATGTTCATTGGTGAAGATGAAAGATGTACTGGGTGCGATGGCGTGGCGTGCTCCAGAGTTCGCGATGATGACTGTGGAGAAACCGACTCACAAGTCGGATGTTTTCTCATTGGGTATGTGCATCATCGAGGCAGTGAAAGATGCTGCTCCGTGGGGAGCAAAGCTTTCATCTGACAGAATTCGAGAGATATATCGGAAAGGTGAATTCAAGCTTGACAAGCCGGCTGAATTGACAGATGCAGAGTGGGAGTTGGTGAAGAGGATGATTGCGATTTCTCCCGCCGATCGTCCTAGTCTGGTTGAAGTAGTGAATGTTCTAGAGCAGTTTGCAGAAGCTGAAAAGGATGAAGAGGACAACAATGCGTGTCCCTACTAAGCAAATATCAGGGTTGCGAACATTCAGAGTAGGCTGTCGATTCATACAGTGATATTCTCAATGGTTTCCCTACGAGAAGACAAAAATATTCGGACATGCGTGCCAAGTCAACTCAGTTGATCACTCGACAAATTCCTTTTCTCAAAAACTTTTTCCAAATCGTCGAGCCAAAAAAAAGTTTGCGCAAGACAATCAGACTACTCAAATCACTACCTCTGACATACTCTGACCTCAAAGCATCTCGCACCGCGACACTGAAAGAAGCCACCCTGCGCGATCTGCATTGGATGAGCCGTCTCTACAAGAGCGCTAGCATTTTAAAACACGATCGATCTGAAATCGCGAAGTAGATTTGAGAATGTGTCAACATGTTTTGTCATTGACTGATCAAAATCGCGGAGTAGATTTGAGAATGTGTCAACGCGTTTCAACATTAGCCAATCAACAATCAGCCATAACCCACAATAACATGCAACGCATTTTTTTTATCTTTCACACATGCAATCACAAAAAAAGAATCTGTGTGTTTACTTGATTCGACGATCAGAGAGAATCGTGTAGCATACTGACCCATACACTTGCGCGATCGTCTCAAAGCAATCATTCACGTATGACTCCAGCGTCTTAGCCTCTTGCGCGAGTTGCACCAATTCGTCGAGAGTGGCATCGGGCCCCGCCTGGATCACTGGCCAAACCAAATCAGTCAATGCATCACGATACGTCAACACAACCTGCAACAGCTCGTTCTTCTTTGAATTCGCTTTGTCGCGCTTTTGAATCTCACGCTTGAAATCGTCTTCTGGCATGCGATTCAGAAGCAAGCTCACTCGTAGCGATTGATTGGTGTGATGGCCATACTGATTGCGATTGAGAGCGTTGATAGTCTCGTGATGATGATGGATCGCCATACGAATTGCCTCAAACAGAAAATTCGCCTGACGCTGCATTGTACGACGTTCCTTAGATGACCATTTGCGGTCCGCTATCATTAGAGTCTCAAAGTGAGTCGTGAGGATGACTGCGTGATTGATGTCGAGCTCTCGGCCGCACGGAATGTCTGTCAGCTCACGCGGGCGATTGCGCTGACTGCGCAGCCATTCGCTATGATGAGGATTATGAATTGCGCCATTGTTGAGTCGGAGCGTTCTCCAATCAAACGAAGCGTGACAATGCGTGCAAAACATTTGATTGCACCCTGATATCTTGTGAATCATAACTCCGCACGAGGGACATGGCTTCGATGACTTTTCAAGAAACGCAAGTGTAGCTAGCGTATTTGGATCACACTCATGCTTGATATATTCTTCATCTTCGCTCTCGGGTTTTGACACAATCAGCGTTCTGCATTCAATGCAAGTGACTCCAGAACAGATTGAACACCTGTGATGTCCCTCTTTCGTTTTCGATTCAGCCGAGAGCATTCCCTTGCAATCCGTTTGAGGACAAGCAAGCACATATGTACGTTTGACTTTCTTGGTGCCGTTTGTCTGAAGCTCATTGATGCTGTCTGTCATGCTGCTCTTCTCGCGTTGAAGTTCTTCGTTCAGACCTTCAATCACCTCCTTTTGTGAGAGATAACGATCAAGTGCAGTGCAGATTGGCACAACGTCTTTGGAGTGGCGCAGTTCAAGAAGCTGATTGATTAGGCGTTCGCGAATCTTGTCATACCTCTTGTCCAGCGCATCTCGCTCGCGCCGCAGCCGCTCAATCTCCAACTGTTTCTCAATTACTTCTTGCGTTGCTGAGAAAAAACTTTTCTCGCGCTCATAAAGTTGAGCTTGTCTGATATCACGAAACGTTGTTTGCATGAACATTTTGCCAAGATAGTTGAATAGCGTCGATCGGTCAAACTCAACATTGCACCTCATACACTGAAAGTAATGATGATCATCCATGATGTATCGCTTGAAACAGGCCTTGCAGCAAATGAATTCGCACTTGGTGCATTCGATTGGCGCTCGAGTGCTTCGATTGAATGATTCAATGCAGATTGCGCACTCGTCTGCGGGAGATGACATCTTTGATCAAAGAAGTCAAAACAGAAGTGATGGCAGCAGTGGCGCGCTGAGTGGCAGTTCTTTTTATATAATATAATTGTAAAATGTCAATTGTCATATCCCTTATTGCACTTCTGATTGTAACAGTCATTGGATGCTGTGTCTTGTTTCATTGCTATCAACGCATGATTTCGCAAGCACAGCTTCAAGGCTATTGGCATATGCGCGACAACATTTATCTTCTGATTGATAGATCGCTACTTCAGTTTGTGCAGTTCAACAAGAGCAGTATGTGCGAATTGTACAAAGATAGCAAAGCCAACATTGAATATCATTCGCTGCTACCAACCAAATCGCATTTGTATCGTGTTCGTTTGTCACCAAAACATTTGCCTGACCAGTTACCGTCAAAATTAGAATTTGAGTTGTTTCCTGCCGTTGGCGTGCTTGTAGTTACAAAAGCGGACGCAGCTGAACGCACAGAGTTGTTGCGCTTGGTCAAAGATAACGCGATGAGCAACGCTTTTCTTCAGTATAAGAAATGAAACAGTGTCGAGGTCTTGCGCGTAGTAGTGGCCGGCGGTGTCATGCGAAATGGGGTCTCGATGATGAAGGCTACTGTCGCGCTCACCATCGAGTGAAGCCGCCGACGATTCAACAGTGTATTGCCATCAGGTCTACAACAGGTCTGCAGTGTCAGCAAACAATTGGCATTGACGCTGACGGCTTTTGTACCGCCCACCGCGCCTCCAATGAATCAAAACCATTGTGCCAAAACATTAGATGCTCAAACAATGCCAAACCAGAATACCGCTACTGTTGCGCAGCTCATGATCCCGCTTTCGCAGATTCGTACATCTCTCCCAGTTTGTTTGGCGACTCGAGACTGCGCGACACGGTGGAAGGGAGAATCATCAAGACTTTCAAGAGCAGAGACTTGTACCATGGGGACAAACTTGATTTCAACTCTGTGGGAGCGGTAGAGCTAGATCACATTCTTGAAAAGCAGTGTTTCGCTTTCGCGTTTCAACAAGTCGAGTTTCGCGATGGTCGCGACGAAGCAATGGAGTTAGTGAAGATGATGCGCGATGAGATTGTCAATGAACTGCCGAATTTGTGCTTGACGCGTGCGACGACCAACAAGATCAAAGGCGCAGCAGTCTGGAAGTTCCTCGATGACACACTGACGGGTCACAGAGACTGGAAGACCTTTGGTGACTACATGTTGAAAGAGAAGCGCGACGATGTTCATCTGAAGCGCGCTGTAATTCGAACGATTCGAAGCGAGATGGGGCGTGCAGTTCGCACGTGCCAGCGCAAATTGGCAGATCAAGGTGACACACCAGCATTGAAGGCGATCAGCGATCAGCTTCAGTATCTGTATCATGACATGAAGCTTCGCGCACCGCGGCCAACATTGAACGCTGATGCGAAAGAGTTTGTTCCTGGAGTGAGCGCGTACGAACAATTTCACCAATAGTATACTCAAGATGCTGGCAAGATGCGCAACTGCACTAGTGTTGCTCTCCGCTCTAGTTTTGTATTTGTTCTCCATTGGTTGGACGAGCAGCACGATTGATCCAGACATCTCGATCATGGTACTAGCATGTTTGGTTATCGTATCTGTGATCATGAGTGTTGCTGCAACAGTGCGTCCGCTCACTCGATACGTTTCAAAACCCAATCTTTGACATCTTTGTCAAGTAGTTCTTCATATTCTCCAGTCTTTGACTCAGTGAAAATTCTTTTGTCATTAGTCAGATAGTACAGTTGACCATTGAGTTCAACTTCTTTTGCATCTAGTGGCTTTTCGTCCTCCGCACATGGTGAGGGGTAAGTCATGTCTTTGTGCAAGTCAGCCAAATATAGAGGTGAGCCGTTGCGAGGTTCGCATTTGTAGCATGTGAAGTTGGCGTTTGTATTGAAATGATTGCAATCAACTGACACAGATGCCAGCAATTTCACCATCTGCTGATTGATGTTGTACTTCTTACCTGCTTCTGTGAATAGATACACATCAGTTGTCTTTTCTGTCTTCTCGGACTTCTCATTTGACTTCTCGATCTTCTCAGTCGGCTTGACGTCTTTCGGCGGCACAGCTAGGTAGATATAGACTGTCACACTTCGTTCATTCTCCGGTAACCGATCATGAGACTTGAAACGAATCGCGCGATGCATCACCTGATAGAGACGCTCGAAGTTCCAATAACTCTCCATGATTGCTACAACGCGCGTGCCGACAGTGCTTAATCCTTCGCTGCCGCTTGACGAAATCAACAATACCGTTAGTGGACTGTTCATCTTGTTGTACTCTTTGAGAGTTGCAGTACGATCGTCAGTTGGCACTTCGCCTGTGTACACGCCAAAGTATCCATGAATTGCGTCTTCCATAGATTCGCCCGGGACAAAGCGTTTGTATCCCAAATGTTCAAGGTAGTTCGCCATGATTGCTATCCCACTCTTGATGAAGTTTGAGTAGATGAGCGTCTTCACACCGGGCTTTACCTTTTGACCGATAGCCTTGATCTTTGGCGCGTATGTAGCGATCTCTTTGTTCAAATCAATGTTTGCTTCTTCGTCGGGGAGAAGAACGTTGCTAATCTGGCGTGAGCGAATGCGATATGACGTGTTTGGCCGATTTGAGTTGTTGTGTCTGAGTTCACCGCCAGTCAGGACGATGCGTTGACCCTTCTGCCAGCCGCTACCAAAGATTGCTCGCCGTGATTCGAAACGTTCCTTTTCACGCGCACGCTCGTAAGCCGCATATTGGAGCGTGCTCATTGGCACCAATTGAATCTTGATTGAGTAGTCAGGATAGTTCTCCTTCTTGACCGTCGCGCGTAGCATTTGGTAGAAATCTGGAGCAGCTCTTTCAAAGAAGTCGCCTTTGTATGACACTAAACCCAAAATACGATTTCGGAGTTTGTTCTCATTTGCAATTTTCATTTTGCGCGTGTTGATGAAGATTCTGTCAAAGTCTTCTGCTGACTCTGGCAAAAGTGTCGTCCATGACCCGTCTTCTGTTTCGATTGGTCCTTTGCAAATGTTGAGCGCGATAGCAGCTTCAAAGATAGTGTTCACGATCGGTGAGGCTGTCATGAGAAGGATTCTACATTTTTTTGTTTTCATAAGTAGATCATACAGGGCTGTAGCATTCTTGCTGCCGTTGCTAGCGGCGACCAAAATGTTGTGAGCCTCGTCAATGATGACAAGCTTGTTGTAAAGGTTGATTGACTTGTCCATCATGTTGTTTGCGTTTGATGATATGAATTGGTATCGACTCTTATCAACGTTCCGCGAGTAGTAGTCAAAAGAGTGTTTCATGTTGTCATGGAGAGACTTTGGTGCAATGACAACAACTTCTCTGAATTGTTTCAAGTGTTCAGCAATCGCGATGGCGGTTAGCGTTTTGCCACTGCCTGCGCCATGAATAAGAAACATTCCTCGATTTGGACTATTGAGAAACAGATCTAAAGACGCTTGCTGATGAGGCTGAAGCTGCACCATGGCTCTGTAAAGTTCGCAGCGTATATTATAATAGTGCGACAATGGCGCCAATCACGCTCCTAAACAAAGGCTCGCTTGTCGCCCAAATGGGGGAGAAGCAAAGCGACCTTGACAAACTCGTGCCGCTGAATTACATCATGAATTGGATTGGACAAAAGTTAGCTACGAAGAACGCCTCAAGCATGAGCGATCGCGTGATCGTATTGAACAGCAAGACGGGATCCGGCAAGTCAAGCTCGATTGCGCCATCGATATATCTACGCCACTTCCCCAAATACAGGTCAAATATCATCATCACACAGCCACGAGTGCTAACTGCAGTTGACATTCCGCGAGACATCTCTGAGATTGACGCGTACAAGATTCCGGACAAGGACACGAAACTTACGCTTGAGCTGTTTCGAAACTTGGGGTATCAAACACAAGATTATGTTCAAAAGCCGACTGAGAAGGGGATTCTCTTTGCGACGACGGGTATTCTGCTTCAGCTGCTCAAAATGGTACCAGATCAAAAGTTCTGCAAGCGATTCAAGTTTGTTATCATTGACGAGGCGCACGATCGATCGCTTGATGTAGATTTGATTCTACTAATGATGAAACGCTTAATCAAACGCACATTGAGCACAAATCCGCCTTTCTTGATTTTGATGAGCGCCACCCTCAACGTCAAACAGTATTGTCAATACTTTGATACCAAAACCGTTTTTGAGGTCAGTGGCCAATCAAAGCCGATCGAGGTGATCTATCCATCAGTGGACGTTGACAATATCTACGCAAAGACGTGCGAGATAGTGAGTCAGCTGGAGCTCTACGAGGAGAAGAATCCGTCGTACACGATTGAGAAAGGCATTCGTGATGTGATAGTGTTCATACCAGTTACGGCTTCAATCAAAAAAATGGTAATGGCGCTGAATAAGCTCAATCCTTCACTGAACAAAAAGATTCTACCGATCAGTATTACCTCTGCGGAGATCAGTGGCGGCGGTGATGGTTATCGCTTGATCATGGAGGATTATCGCAAGCTCAAAGTTGAGGTCGAAGGAAAGTGGGTCCCCGCATTTCGGCGCGTGATTGTTTCTACGAACGTTGCTGAAACGGGACTTACGCTCGAGTCACTGCGTTACTGTGTCGACACTGGCTTGCAGTTCACCATTGAGTTCAATCCGCGTTATGGCCTCATGGTCATGATGACGAAGCCAACTACCTCGAGTATGTCGCTTCAGAGAAAGGGTCGGGTCGGACGCAAACATCCCGGCGTGTTCTATCCTTTGTTCACAGAGCAGACATTCAATGATATGATTGTCAACAATACGCCAAATGTCATGGTTGAGAATATGACTTCGCACATGCTCGCGCTTTTCGCGAATGAACCTGTTATCAGTTTAGACAGATTGCTGGTCTATGATATGATCACGCCACCATCAGACGATAGCATCAACTACTCACTTGAACAGCTTTACACGCTTGGCGCGATCGACTCATTCGGGAACATCACTGCACTGGGGCGAATGATGAACTCGTTTCGCAAAGTCAATCTTGAATCGTGCAAGATGATTCTGAGTGGATTAGTCTATGGCGCATCATTGAAAGAGCTTGTATGTTTGACATGTTTGCTAATGGAGAAGAAAAGCGATTTGTTTCTTGATAGGAGAGTTACTAATGTTGCTCCATATGACACTGGACTATTGATCGATGAGTTGTATCAGATCACGCCGACATTTGATCGCTCCAAATGCGATACAGCAAACTTCAATAGACTGAAAGGCAAGCTGCTTGTCGGCTGCGAGATGCTTGAGCTGCTGCTGATCTATCAGAGGTTCACCGCGAAAGCCGAGAATGTTTCTTCGACGGCGGAGCTTAGCCAGTGGTGCTTCAGTAAGGGCCTGAACTTTAGTCGCTTCTGTAAGCTGACAGAAACTATCAATGAGATCAACTGGGGGATGATGGAACAACTGAAGATCAATCCTGTCAGCAAATCGTCGCAGCACGAGGAGCTTTATCAAGTACTCAAACGCAGCGGTGATGTGAATAACACTGAATTGGTAGAGGCGGTGATTGCTTTGAAGAAGTGCATCTATGAGGGGTATAAGAACAATGTATTGATATGGAATAGCAATGTGAACTCGTATCAAACGCGCGCTGGATTGAATGTTGTTGTCGATAGCAAGGTAGTTAGCAGACTCAGCTATCAGAAGCTCGGGGCGCGATTCGAGCAGGAGCATCCTCGGATTCTGTTGTACAAAGATTTGATCACGCACCAAGATAGAAGGGGCCGCTATTGCCACGAAGCTTCGCTGATATCAGTGATGGACGGCTATGTGCATGTAGATGTTGAATTTACCAAATCTTAAGTTGACGTTTCAACTTTTTTTTTGAAAAGAGGGTTGGTTCGAGTGTGTGTTTTGAGTTTGCCATCTCACTTTGCAATTTGCGCTCGACATCAAAGGTCAGCATCGCAGTTCAACAATCATCAATTCGCAATCGTCCGAAACAATGTCTTTCGACAAGAAGAGCGCAGATAAGAACATTTTGACGACGAAGCAAATCCTTGAAGCCCACAAAGCGCATGGTGATGATTTCATTGTCATCAACTTCAAGTCAATCCGCAAGTACAAGGACTTTTCTCAGTATCTCGACATTGACATTCGACTTGCCGATGGAACAGTAACTGGTGTTCGCTACTGGAAGCTATCGAATGACGGAATCATTGTGTCATCGCGCATTCGCCCTCCGGAGCAACGCAAGTACGAATCGATTCGCATGGGAACAGCGCTCAAGGACGATGAAACGAAAGAAGAGAATGAGAATGTCAAGGCGCTGCAATTGCTGTGCATCGCTTTCGAGAAGAAGATGAAACAGCTCAAAGACAGCGGTGAGATCACAGATGATGATCGTGCTCCTCGCAAGCAACCCGACGGCACGATGCGGCCGTTCTACTTGATCAGCACGAAAGTTGTCACCCCAATGCAAACGACGGCGCATGATTCTAAGAATGACGACATTATCGAACTTGACAATCCTCGTTTCTGGATTTCGATCCCCAAGAAGAGATTCTACAAGAACGGCGAAGTGCAAAGAGAGTCTATGCACTTTGAAGACAAGTACTACTCTGGCGACAATGGTCAGCCAGACATGAATAAGCCTGTAATGACGCACGAGTACGCGCCTGACTTCTACAACGTCGATGATAGTTATCATCATTCGCGCACGGGGAAGAAGATCTACAAGCACCTCGGTGACTCGAGTGGTGATGTCAATCTTTTGAACAACACCAACATTCAAAACTACTTGACGAGGGGTTCGGCGCTCATGGGGAATCTCAAGTTTGAGCTTGCCGTGAGTGGCCGCCAGTGCAAGTTTGAAGTTATGCTCCACGGACGAATCTACGTGAAAGTTGCCGAAGTCGTTGAAGGAGGTCTCAATCAAGAAGATCATGAGAACATCGACATGTTCAGCAACCGCTACGCTAGCATCGGCGGCAAAGTGGAAGGATCTGACGGTACAGATGAAGATACCGAAGACGAGTTTGTGAACATGTGATTGAATCGGTGTGAAGGCGCGAGGGAAGGTAAAGAGGAAGGCGGAGTGAAAGGCGCGAGTGAAAGGCGCGAGTGAAGGTAAAGAGGAAGGCGCGAGTGAAGGCAGAGTGAAAGGCGCGAGGGGAGGCGCAAAGGAAGGCGCAAAGGAAAGTTCATTGAATGATAATTGCATGGAGAAAAATAAAAAAAATGTATGTCTGTGTGAGTTGAGATAGAGAAGTTCACTCGCGAAGAAAGTCATTGAACTGGCGCGCCGTCATCATTCGCGTCTTGCAGCAAAAGTTGGTGATGCCAAGAATGCTGAATATGTCAATGAGGTTCTTCTCATCTTCGTCATTCTCATTCTTGATCATGCGCATTTCTTGGAAGAGGCGGTATAGATGGCCAATCAGGCAACCACAGGTGGGACACACTACGTATGGGTACATCGTGGTGAATCGCTGTATTTTTGATGCCGAGTACCAAAAGTATTGTGATTGACAAGCCAACCAAATATATCGACCTTTCGCGGAAAATGGAGAAACGTCGGGTCGGACGTCCGAAACTGATCAAACCTGCTCCTCAAAACTCTTCGCGCAAAGGTATCGTCGCAGAGCCTATTGTGATAGATCATGCGCTCGAGATGGTGTATGACGAGCCCGTCAATCTCAAGAAGATATTCACACTTTTCAAATTGATGGACACTCGCGATGTGAAGATGGAGTTTCGCCTGTCAGGCGTTCGAATATCAGGAGTCGGTCATCTCAAACACAATTTCATTGATTTGAGTATCGACAGCTCGAAACTGACGCAGTACTACTGCCGACACAACATCATCATGATCATCGATCAAAAGAATTTGGAGAAGGTGATTCAGAAGATCGACAAGAGCTATGACAACATTCATTTGATTGCCAAGCAAGAGTCGTACATGAAAGAGCTGCACATTGTGCTGAACGACGAAGCGCAGGGAGTTAAGGAGTTTCACACGATCTCGCTTTTGGAATCGTCTAATTCAACTGACGACAATCTTATCAGCTCATTGCCATACATGACGTATCCTCTATCATTCACGCTTCCGAGCAAGTACTTCAAGAAAGTGATTGGCGACATATCAAAGTTTAGCAAAGACTTTACAGTAGAGCGGCACTCTGGCGCTCCTTTGGCGTTTCCGTATGATAGCAATTCCAAAACAATCAATGTGAATCACGTGTTCTCCAATCCTGAGCTGTTCAAGATCAACAGCTCGCTATCCGAGCATGAGCTGCTCTCGACTACGGTTCGCATTGAGTACATTCAAAGCCTCGCAACCGCGCTTCTCAGTGACTGTATCAATGTATTTGTCGATCATGACAATATGATGGTGTTTCGAACCACCATCGACGACAATACATTCACGCTACTACTTGCAGTCAAGATTGTATCATACAAGTGATTCCGTTTGATTTTTTTATTTTTGGCAGAAAATATATCTTTGCTATGGTGCTTTCTCGGCGGAGCATCGCGGCTCATCTTCACAGCGCAACTTCGCGGAGTAGCTTTTATGGTAGAGCATCGCGGAGTTGCTTTCGCGGAGTTGCTTCGCAGCGGAGCATCAACATATCAAATTACAAAAAAATATCAATTGGATTTTTATGATGAGTGCGGATGATACAAAAATCTACAATTTGAATAAATTTGATTTTTTTGTTTAGTTTATAAATATAGAACGCAGAATGTGTCGCGGCGGTGGCGATATTCAAGCGACGATCGGACAGATCACCGGCGCCGCTAGACATTCGCTTTCTAATGTAGATGTTCAAATTTCTGCGGGTGGCGCGATTGTGGGGCAAGGTGTGAGAACAACAGACAGTGCTGTCAAGGCATGTGGAGGTAATCTTGATCGTATTCTTGAATCGTTTGAAGGAATTCAAGGCGGCAGTGATGACACACTAGGCGGAAAGGCGATGGCTATTTTGAGTCACGTCGGGAAACTTGGAGGTGCTCTATCAAGAAATATTCAGAGTGAACTGGGAAGGATTATGGAATATGTCGCTGATCTTGATAAGATTATCGCTCGCGCTCGTGAAGCTGAGCATGAAACTGAGTCTGATGATGTAAGACATGTGCTTTCTAAGATTATTGACCAGCTCCAAAATGAAACGGAAAGGGTGCGTGAACGTATTGTCAATGCACTAAAGTCAGAAGACAAATCCATTGCGGAAGTAACTAAGAAATGCAATGCCTACATTACTGCTATCAAGCAGCTCAACACACATTCGACACATGCCAGTCACGCAGCAAAATTGTCGCTTGTGTTTGACTTATTGAATAAGCTCAGTAGAAACTCGCAAAAGGTTCAGGAGCTAATTCGTGAATACTTTGACACACAAGAAAAACGAAAGCAAGCATTTGCCGAGCTTGCGGCAGAGCTGCCTTATGACGACCGAATTGATGACTTTATGCATGAGTGGTACGCGTTATTGAACAAATTGGGTGTTTCATATCGCGTGAAAGGTTCTGGAGTTAAAGGCGGTGAAGCGGAGGGTGGTGGAACGGAAGGTGGCGATGCAGAGGGTGGTGAAATCGAAGGCGCCAAGGTAGAATCGACAAAATTGGCTGATCGATTGATCGTGTATCGTGAAGATTTGCGCAAAATGATCAATCAATTCATTAGTGCGTTTGGTCAAGATATCAATAGTCTCTTTTCATCTATTAATCAAATCGCTGAGAATCTCGGCAGTCGCATTGATTACGACGAAAAGACGCAAGTATTCCTTGATACATTCCAGCGTCTAAACGAATTTGTTGATAACAAGCAGCGCAGCTCAAAAATTTACCAGTATCTACTAGAACTCAATCGAGATTTTCAAGTTGACTCGAAAGAAGTGAAGGATCGTTTCATTTCACTGATACGCGATCTAGCGGCGCGCGCAGAGGCGTTGGATGTGGCTGCAGGTACAAAAGAGTTTGCAAAGAACTGTCTTGATGTTATTGCTACGATCAATCGGTTCAGTGATAAAATTAAATCGTTCAGAGACGATATCGTCAAAAAGATGGGTGGCTCGAACGAGTCTATGAATGAACTCTTCAGTATTGACAGTGCTCGCATCAATGTCATTGGAATTTTGAATCCCTTTGAAAACTTGAAGACGGCAGTGAAGAAGGTTGAATTCTTTCGAACTATTGCGGTCTTCCGTAGCAATCTAAATCAAACAAGCAAGAACATTACTGAGTACAGTCACAATTATGCCGAAAATGTTGGTAAAGCAATTGGCGAAGCAATCACTAAGATTCAAAACGAATACACTGAGATCATCAACAACATCAGCGACAATAAGGCTGGTATGGGTCTTGAGATTGATATGTACAACGAATCACAGCCGTCGGATAAAAAAATTTCAAAGGAGAAGCTTAAGATGATTTACAAATGGCAATGTGATGCGCGCGTCGGTCTTTACAAAACTGTTGAGGCGATCGATATGTATCTGTTGCATTTCACAGAAGCAGTTACCAAGAATCCTGACGCTGTTGCCGATTTGCAAAAGCTACTGTCCGCGACAAAGATTATCGCGAAATGGTACGATGATAAGGCAATTGATAATCTGATTCGTGTGTTTGAAATGCTTGCTTCCACAAACGCTAATCCGAATATTCGCATTGATGATGCCACTTTAGATAAAGCTAATTTTGCAACTGGCGCTTACAACTCACCAGGGTTTCCGTCTTCTATTGATCTGTCGGAGAAACTTGGAGGCGATCGAGCAAATAAGCTATATGAGCGTTGCCGGCGCGCTGTAGAAGGGATTGTAGTATTGAAGAATATCATTTCATACTTTATCACAATCAGCGAAAAGTATGGTACGTTTAAAGCTGAAAAGCATATTTACATGGCGCCTAGTAACATTTACAAGAATCTTGTTAATTACATTTGGGTTTCCGCATTGGATACAAATACAGCGGGAATTGAAATTCTTAATGAGAACAACGAATTGAAACGTGTTCTCTCGTACAAAGACACCGAAGTCGGAATCGCAAAAGTTACTCCTGTTGACCCTAATACATTTGGAATCAATTTTAACCGTCATTCAATTGACAAGCTCAGAATTTTGAAATGTCATTCAGATCTACTACGTTTACGAGATATTACGGCAACGTTAGACAATGAGGGGCTATCAAAATTTATTAAATATGTCACAACAGTGTTTGGACGACTTGGGAAATCAGAATACATTTATCATATGGCATTGTTAGGAGTGTATGATTTGACTGTAATGGATGACGACTTAATGAAAGGATTTGTAAATTATTTGTTGCACCTTGTGAACAGATCTACTAGTCCACATTTTCAAACTAATATCGAATTTGTTTTCAACAATGCAACGGGTTCATTTTCATATCCCCTAAATACGCCAAGTAATGCTTCTCATATTGTACAGCGCATAATGCAAATTAGACCAGAAGACCGAAATAGTCAGATTGAAATTGGTATTCAATACCGCAGCAGCAGTGGGCCGTTACAACCATTTCTCTATAACGCGATCATTTCGCTTGATAAGTTTAAAAGATTGAACATTAGCCAACTAGATGCATTGAATGTGATGCGGGGCTTTAAGTCGGATGGAAGATTACAAAATACAAATGCGCGAAATGATGTTGCTCGTTTGGGATTTGTTACCGGTCTATTCCATGGTATATTTGGTAATTCACGAACAACGTTGGAAATTGCAAACTCTAAGCGCCTGACAACAGGGCTAGAGTACATTATCTCTAAAATGATTTACCAAAATAAGCAAATGCAAGCCGATAGCGTTTTCGCTATTGATGACACTTACTTTATTCTTACTATCAAGGCTATCGCAGGTAAGATTATGGCAGTGACAGGTATCAACTCAATTTACAAAAATCCAAACGCATCTCACAACTTGATCACAAACAGTCCAACGCGAATGATACTGGGTGGTGCAGTCGAGGATAACGAAATTATCGAGGATGCAATTGAGTTGTATGTCCGACTTCCACTACTTGTTGAATTTTACCGTCACATCTTTCATGAGGGCAATAAGGCATTCAAAACTGATAGTCAATCAAGAATTCCAGATCTTGACAATGAACAAATCTCATTTGTTCCTGAAATTGGAAACATTTGGTCTGGACTGCTTATTAACATCTTTGATAAGTCAAAGCATATCGAATATGGGATCTATACAACCGACAATATGCAAAAGATCATTTCTGAGATTAATTCGATATACAAACATTACAAGTCCTCAGTGCCTGCGGATCAGTTGATGCGCCATATTTGTCTTGAGCTGATTGCAGAAATCAACCGGAGGTATGGCGTTGTGAAGCGACAAGAACTGCTCAATTACTATCATGTCATTCGAGCGACAAAAAAAGATTCGTTGCAGTTTGAAGAAACAAATTACACCAATAATGATTTAGATATTTTGAACGAAGCACTTGAATTTCAAGAGAATGCTCCATCCGATGCTTACATTAAATTGGAAGCTACTTTAAAGGATGCAGCTGTTTCAAATGAGACAAAAATCAACAAATTGACGGATTATAAGATCGTCTATGATTTTCGAAATAGAATCAATCAAGCATTGGGAGCTGTAAATCGTTCAAATCGATTGAACCCAGTACAAAACGTGTCTTTAAGAGAACGAATTCGCTTTCTGAAGAGAGCAATAGCTTCGAAATCTCAGCGGCAAGATAAATATGACATGATCATTAAAGCTATACAGGATGCTGATGCGTTAAATCAAACATCAAACGACATATTCATGTGTTTTCATGAATTTGTAATTATGCCTCTTCGCACTTTGCAGCAATTGCACAAAGCTATTAAGCTATTCTTGCTGAACATGTACGTTATTATTCATTTGGCAAACGCGTCAGCCATGTTTCCTGCAGGTGATCCTCGATTTGCAGATATTGCTCAAGCAATGTTTACGATCATTAGCGATAAAGCTAACAAAAAAATGTTATTTAACGACTCAGATGAACTCAAAATGAAGCCTTCAAATCTTCTTCAAAACCATCCAGTATTCACAACAGGGGCAAGTACGCGCATTACAGGGCTAAGCAGTAATGCCGATAAGACACAACTTCAGCTCGTGCTTCTCCACCTATTAACGCAATTTAGCACAAACAATACTGACCTTGTAAAATTGGTGATCAGTACAACGAAGAGAATCACAATTGACTTGACCCAATACCAATTAGTCTGCGAGCATCTCATTGCAAACACAAAGTATATGATTGATAAATTCACCGGATTGGTGCCAACAGCAATGATTGATAAAGTTACAAACCCTAGTGACAAGGGGAGCATTTACTACGTTGAAATGGAATTGTCTAATAAGATATTCAACAAAGTTAACAAAAGCGATTCGGATCGTGATGTTTTGTGTATTGAAAACTTGTATAATCTGATGCCATTGGTGTCTCATATTATGTTTGAGTTTAAATCTGATCCGACTACTTTACTAGAACGTTTTGCTCTTCATAGTCCAATTCTACCTGCTAAAATTGGAAGAACTTCATCATCAGACGCAATGCCATTTTTGCGCGATGCGTTTATGCAATACAATAAACAAAACGGAATGTTTGTTACTCCATTTCGAACAAATCCGACGCGCCGTGGACAGCGTGATCCAACAACGCGTATTTTCGGTTTGTTGTTTAACCCAAAATTCATTAAAAAGCCAGTTGAATCGCCTTTTCTAGAACAAGATTTTTACGGTGTGATTCAACTGTTCAATATTATTATTTCACGATACTTAAACGATTTGTATGATTCTCAGAGTAGGAAGATTTACACTAAAGCTTATGCTAATTTTGCCGGAAGTGCTTTAGTTGATGCGTTAAATGGTCAAAGCTTCTCAGATTTTCATGATGCCGAAGGTTCATCTCCTAGACGTCGTATGATGTATAATTACCCTAAAAACCAAACTGTTCTTAGTTCTTCTCTTGCATATGCCATGAAGGTGATGATGAATCGTGTTCACCCTACTTCTGGAGTAAAAATTCATGAACTTAGCTCGTTACAAGAGTTAAATCCATATATGATGGAACGATACAGAATGATTATTCCGATGTACTTACGAATTTGTAAACTCTTTTTAAGCCGATGTCGATTGTACAGAAAGATAATTAACTATATGACAACATCTCGTAACGGCAGATTAAGCTATCCATATAACCAGCTTTTAAATACACATATTAAAGAAAATTCTGCCGATTCACCGTTGCCATTCTCCACAGAATTTCAATCTCTTAACGGTCAATCAGACACTGTTGTAAAATCAACAATCGAATTACATTTGGATGAAATCATTAATGGAGTGTCATCTTTGATTACGGATATGCAAAATGTCCAAAAAGAGCTTATTGAGCAGGATCCGACAATTACTTTGTACTTCGACGTAAAAAAAGATTTTACAAAGAATTTTGCTTCAATGAATGATCAATATCCTTTTGCTCCACTTTCTATTCTCGCTACAGGATATGTTAACATGAATCCCACTATAAATGGTGGTAAATACAGTGAAAACTACATTGAAGGAGGCGATGAATACTACGGTGGGGATCCAGATGAAGATGAATATCGTTTGAATCTTGAAGGTGATATTCCTACACAAATCAATGAAGCAATCAAAACTGCGCAAGGGCTTTATTATCATTCAATAACTAATTCAAATGTAGAAGAAAAACTGATACAAATAAAGTCGGTTCTGACCGGATTGATTGATAATATTGACAAATTTACAGATAAAAAAATTCCAGAAGACATTGGTGAACTCAACAAAATAAGTAAAATAGTTGTTGATCGTGTAAGCAAAAATAAACTAAAATCGGCAAATAATGCTTTTCTCGAACTTATAGAATACATTGAAGGTCCAATTATAAAGAATCTTAAAGCAGCAGAGCTCTTGGAAGTAATTGATGCTGAAATCGATGATGAAATTGAGACAACCCCAGCAACAGCTACAGTACCAACAACAGCACCAGAACCAGAACCAGCAACAGCACCAGAACCAGAACCAGCAACAGCACCAGAACCAGTAGACTCAGAATCCGACTCAGACAGTCCAATTAATATCGACCATGACGACTCTGACGACTCTGACGATGATACTGTCCCAGCTTTAGTACCACCAGCCCCACCAGCACCGGTGCCAAGAGTGCCAGGACCACCAAGAGCGCCAGGAGTTTCTGGTACAAAAGTTGCTCATTCATCACATTTTCGCTTTATTCCAATTTACAATCCATATCAAGGAATTCTTAGTAACAAATTCTTATATGGGCTACGGACCATGCTTGTGGACGATTTCAAATTAAGCGCAAAAAAAGTCCCATATTTAACCAAACTCATTACTGACTTTAACAGCTATACAACTAGTGGCAACCTTATTGACGAAGCGAAATTCAATGATATGCTCAAATACGTTGGCATTGCAGCCAGCTTCATTTATGATTATCGATATTACAATGGATTAGCTATGAGTCACATTGATATGCTTGAGTTTGCACCTGCCAAAGCGAATGAAATTACTCTTTTCCAAGAGAGCGTTAAAGCTCGACTTTCAATGAATCTTATTGAAAATGCAAGTATTGTCGATAGTCACTCTAAGATTGCTGATTATGTTAAGCAAGGCAATATTACATCATCCACACCGTTTAACCGATATGACCCAACTTCTAATCCGCGAATGCAAGTTATTATGCTAAATATATTTGATTTGAATGTTGTGCCGCTCGATGTACACGCGCTAATGCAAGAAATTCCACTTGCCAACATATACAATTGGTCAATAAGTTTTGACGCTACCATTAACCAACTAAAACGGTATCAAAAGAACGGATTTACGCAATTAGGCTTACCGAAAGAACTTTCTAATATTCTTAAGAAACCGTACAAAATGATGGACAATAACGAAGCAAATTTGTTTAGCTTAGCTTTAGCTAATACAGATTTGCGCTTACTAAAGGAGGCACAAAAGAAAATTCAAAATGGTGGAAACCGCAGCTTAAATAGACATGCAATGCGACACAGATATAATACCAAGCTCTTCAGAAACATTATCTTTCTGACGCTTGTTCAATATGTAATCAAAATGAAAATCAAACGAGAGCTCGAGTTTATTAACACACGTATTGTCACAAACACACAAGCTGCTAGTAACGTAATCACTGATGTCATGACTGATCTTGGACCAGTCACAGACAGTTTATTTGAATTCTAATGCATTCGTATTATAGCGCATCATGCCAAATCCAATCTCATTCACGGCATACGTACTTGGCGTTACCGATGAAAAGCGAATTTGTGTCCGGCTTGACAAGGAGTTTGTTCCATTGGTCTCACAGATTGTGTCGTCTGCACATGAACGCACAACGATCAGCGATACGATTCTTGTGAACATCACAGACTGCCATTTCAAAATTAGCTTTGAATGGGCTGAGTTAGCTGATCTTGTAGGGTTGCATGTAAAGATAACTGCAACTACACGAAGATACAATTATTGGCGAAACAAAGAGATACTCGACAATAACAATCACATGCGCATAACATCAATTAAGTGCAAAGGCGTTTCGTTCTTGGCGAAAACGATACAAAATGCTCAAGTCTAGCTCAGCCACAAGTTTTTTTTGCCACCGAGTCATTCTTGAATATACGCTATGGCATCATCGATACAGAGTGCTTTTGAGCTTGATCGACTTGGCGTCTCTCGAGAGAAGTTTCTTGATCCGACACTGAAAGATCAAGTTGCGCAAAAGGTTCAAGCAGGCGAAGCGTTGCTCTTTCTTGGCAATGATGTTGTTGAAACGCGGAAGAAAGAGGCGTATCAACTGTTCATCCATGGCATATTGCCTTGCGGCAGCAAAACGACTCTGACCATATGCGGCATTGATCCGTACGTCGATGTGCGTTTGCTCCAGAACGAAACTGACGCTGAAGCGAAGCAGCGAATGCAAGGATTGGCAAACGCAACGGGGCAAGATGACACGCTGATCACCAACATTGAATTCAAAAGTGGCAAAGAGTTTCTCTACTATTCACACTTGACTAGTCGCTATGCTCGAGTGTTCTTTCGAACGCTCAAGTCGCGCGACGATTTCATGAAACTCTGCTCAAACTACGAAACCATCAAAACATTCAGCAATGACAAGAGCTCGTACTATCGAGTGGTGGCTCGCAACTATGAGATCAACCTATCAGGCTGGAATGTGCTGCACAAGTATGAAACAAACCATGCCACGAAGTCGAAAGCCGCATATTCGTTTCTTGTCAATGCCGACGATATCGAATTAGTTGACGATGACAAGAAGCTAGCAGCTCTCGCCAATTCTCATGGATACGATCCATCGATTGTCAAGTACGAGAACATGATCATCGCTAGCTTTGATATCGAAATGATCCCAGAGCGCCTCGGTCAATTTCCAGACGCAGACAAAAATGCTCGTGACACCATTTTCATGATTTGCATCACCTATCACTTCGTCAAGCGCCCCGACGCGATTCTCAGCGTGTGTCTCACTCTCAAAGAGACTGATCCGCTTGACGAAATGCTTATTGTTCATTGCGCCACCGAAAGATGCCTGGTTGAGGCGTTTGCACGATTCATGTCATTCATGCAACCCGATTTCATCACCGAGTTCAACGGAGGAGGCTTTGACTGGAGGAACATCATCACAAAAGTGTGTTTGACTGGCGCTGTTTCTGCATTTCTCTCTGACATGTCAATCGTCAAACTCGAGCGGTGGGAGCTACAACCTGCATTGCTCGGACGATTTCACACTGAGCGCAATATCAAAATCAATGGAGCAACACCAGATGCGATTTGCAAAGGATTCAAAGCTCCAGGCTTCGTCGGATTTGACACGATGATTGTATTCAAACAACTGGAGCCAAATGCGGACTCACACAAACTGAACGAGTGTCTGCGTCGCTGCAATCTCGGAAGCAAAGATGATCTCGATGTCAAGGAGATGTTTCAAATCTACCTCTCGGGGTCAAGCGAGGAAATGAAAATGGTGGCTCACTACTGCTACATCGACACAGTGGTGCTGCAGAAACTATTGCTCAAGAAGAATGTTATCCAAGATCGCAGAGAGGTGGCGAATCTGTCGTACACGTCAATGTTTGACAACTTCTATTTCGCTGGAGGCTCGCGCATGCGCAACTTACTCATGAATCGCGGGTCGAAGCTCGGCTACTTCTTTGATACGCAGTATCGTCCTCAGATTGAAAACCCTGATGCAAAGTTTCCTGGCGCGTATGTTGTTCCGCCAATCAAAGGTATCGTAAAGCCGCTGCTTCGACTTGACGAATTTGCAAAGCAAAATGACAATCATCTATCAAGTGATGAACTCAAAGAGGGCTATCAATTCATTGCTGATCACTTTGAGCAGATGTTTCATTCAAGCAACGGTATCGACACTGAATCTGCACCAGAGTATTTACGCTCCTACGTCGAGTACACCAATTCAAACCAGACGCATTATCCAATCGCAGGACTAGACTTTGCCTCGTTGTACCCATCAATCATTATGACATACAATGTGTCTCCAGAGAAGCTCATCATCGATGAAGCGTATGCAAATGAGGTAGCAGCAATGGGCAAGTCATTGCAGTTCGTGACATTCCCGTTTTGTGGGAAGATGGTGAAAGCGTGGTTTGTTCGCCACAACAACGTGGCTGAAGAGTACAGCATCTGCAGCAAACTCTTGATTGAGTTATTTGATCGGCGAGCCGCAATCAAGAAAGTGCTGAAGCATCACGGTGATGCCATATTTGAGATGGAGCAAGAGATGAAACCATTTCTGGCGCGCGGAGCGCAGCATGAGTATCCACGACTGCAAGAGTACAACGATGCAAAGTTTGATTATGTGAGTTATGACTCCAAGCAGCGCGCAGTGAAAATTTTCATGAACACGCTGTATGGAGAGATGGGTAATTTCGTGTCGTGCATATGCGCCGTGCAAGTAGCTGCAAGTGTGACAACGATGGGCCGATACAATCTCCGCATCGCTCGCCGCTTTGTGGAAGATCAATTGCACATGAAAGTGTACTACGGCGATTCTGTGGTAGGCGATACTCCAATCATGATTGAGCGATCTCACAACGGTATCAGAACACGAGAGCTGATTCCAATTGAAGATCTTGCTCAAATCGGCAAGGTGTGTCGCTACTACTTTGATCCATATCGCAGCGGCAAAGAATGCGTCACCTTCTTAAGCAGAAACATCAAAGTCATGACAGAGACTGGTTACTCTCCGATTCTGAAAGTGATTCGCCATTACACCACAAAGAAGCTGTATCGAATTACGACTCGCTTCGGGTCAGTGATTGTAACGGAGGACCATAGTCTCCTCGATAGCGACAAAGCTGTGATCAAACCGCACAAGTGTCGAGTTGGCACATCGTTGCTCCATTGGAGTGCGTCTTTGCGCGATGCAGCGAAGCCTGTGGAGCTATCGACGGAGCAATTGGTGCAGCAATTATGCAACGAACCTGACAAAGAAGATGAGGCAGACGAAGAAGCATTTGTGAAAGGCGTGTTCTTCAGTTGCGGCGAGTATGTCGATCCATTTTCGTTTCGGCTCAAGCACAACAATCAGGCTTTACTTCAAAAGTGTGTTTGTATCTTCAACAATCGCTATGATGGCGCTCGGCTAAACTTTACCAAAACGTATGGCGGATTTACAGTCTCCAGTGCTGCTGTTGATAATGCTGGTCACTTGCTTGTAGCTGCTTGGCGAAAAGCCTTTTACTCGTCGCGGATGCAAAAGAAGGTCCCGCAAGATATTCTTGAAGGTGATCAACAAGCGAAATTGTCATTCCTGCGCGGATACTCCACCGCAGCAGGCAAAAGTTGTTTCACTCGGATCAAAAGCTCTGTAGGAGCGCAAGGGATCTTTCTTCTCTTGACTGATTTAGGCTATAATGCGCAAATCAGCGGTGAATCACGGAACAGCATATGTTTAACAGTTCAATCTCTGCCGAACCATCAAAATCAAGATGAGATTACGTCAATTGAGTTGCTTGGCGAATATCATCGCTATGTTTACGATCTTGAAACTGAAACGCACCACTTTGCGGCTGGAGTGGGTCGGCTTGTGGTTCACAATACAGATTCGCTGTACGTCTCGTGCGATAAGAGCTGCTTTGCCGATTATGATCGAGAGTACTTCTGCGGGCGAGTTGATAAGCTGAGTTATGGAACAAATCTAGTCGAAGAAACGTTCCGTCAGATAGCAGAAGCAAAGCAGCAAGTGAACGAACATTTGATTGCGGATAACGGAACGAAGCATCTTCAAATGGCGTACGAGGAAGTTTTGTATCCTGTTGCCTTCTTGAGCAAAAAAAAGTATTACGGCGTTCCGCACGAGGCAAATGTTGATTTCTATCCACGCAAGTTGTTCCTTCGCGGACTGGAAGTTGTGAAGCGAGGTTCCTCAGCTGTGTTGAAAGATGTTGTGAATGCAGTTTTGCTCGAAGCAATGGATTTGAATACGACTCATGACATAATTGACATTATCAAACGAGCAGTAGAGCGCTTCTTCACTACGAAGTGGCCCATTGACGCGTTTGCGAAGGCGAAAGTGTTTCGGCCAGATAAGAACAACATTGCAGTTTCGACTATGATTTGCCGCTATCGCGAAATGCAATATCCCACTATTCCTGAGCCTAATGTCCGCTTTCAGACCGTGGTTTGCAAGTACTATCCTTGGACGTACGATATCAAAGGCAGAATTCAGTCTAAGATGGGGATTGGCGATCGATTGGAGCTGGTGGAGCGTGTTCAACAAGAGAATCTGGAGATTGATCTTGAGTACTACTTTGACAACGAGCTAACGGGTCAGTTCGCACGTCTGATTACTTTCTGCAAAGAGTTTGCGAACTGCGTGCCAGCTCTAGAGTCGATTGATACAAGTGCGATGTCAGAAATTGAGATTGATCAGTTGAACAAAGAGCAGTATCAGAAAACGGAAGATGCGTTGTTCAAAGCTGCGAAGAAGTTTGTCGGTCAACTGGCAAAACATTACAGCAAGGCGTTCAAGAACAAATTCTATCTCTACACTAACACTTGGCAAGAGATAAGCAAGTTCATTGACTCGCGGATGGACCTTCATCCGTTCACGCGCGAGCAGCGAATCGTGATGCATCTGATCGCCACAGGATTCGGCGAGGACATTCGCACAAAGTTAGTCAAAGGCATTGGCGAGTTTGTGAACATCACGTATCGGCCCGCTCTGAGTGACGATCAGATAAAAAAACTTTGCGACGAGCTAGAGCGAAGCGTTTCATACATCTACAAGCACAATTTGAACAAAGCTCTCGTTCACAGCATTCAAAAGTGGAAAGAGAACATTTGCATGTACGTGCGCGAGGAGTACAACTATGGCTACATTTGCCAGCACGACGACTTGAAGTTCAAATCATTGTGGGAAGTGATGACTCGGCAAGAGTTGGAGGTGATTGCACGCGATCCATCGCTGTTCCCGCAGTTTACAAATGAACAAGCAACCATAATAGTTGATTGGGTAGTAGCGGCGCTATGTCGCGTGCTCACTGTCGAGCAGATGCTATCCGTTTGAACTCAGCCAAGCAACTCCGTCAAGCAACTCCGCGAACGCACCTCTGACAAAGCATCCTAAAGCACAACTCCAAACTTGCAGCTCTGATTGTAGTGTATATCAAAACAGTCATTAACATTGATTACACGTTTGATCGTTAGTGGTTTGACAGTTTTGTAGTCTCTATCATGTGGAACTTTGTGGTAAACCAACACGATCAAGTATAGGTTTGAAAAGTACTTGCTGATATGTCCAATAAAGAATTTGCCATCACTATTCAGCAGAGGTGCGAGCTGTCGACCATTCAGTTTACGATTGTACAATTGCGAACCAGGGATATCTGATTTGCGTTCAAATACAAGAACAAAGTTTGATATGAATATGTCAAACTCGCTTTTCTCGGCATCGCTATTGTTAGATCGTTGCTTGATGGTAAGAACAGGTTCGCCAAACCAACTGGGGGGCATCAACAGCGTCAAATAGACATAGTAATAGCTGATTATGTCTACAAGCCACAGCTTAAAATAGACATAAATCAAATATACGCGCGAAAGGCGCGAACGACACAGCATTGTGCAGTTGTATATTTGAACTGGCAACGTCCAAATTGACTTCCGTTGTCCACAATCGCTATGAGTCGTTCTAGAAAGCAGCGTGTTGATGACGATGATGAAGTTGGATCATCTTACGAAGAAGATGAAGCGGCGCTTGAGGAAGAAGAAGAAATTGAAGCTGATGAACCGGAAGGCGAATTTGTCGATGAAGATGGTGTTGTCATGAAAGGCAACGAGAAAGAAGACAAAGACGATGATGAAGATGATGACAATGACGATGAAGACCTTGAACAGCCTGCGCCACCGAAGAAACGCTTGCACGTGTATCACCAAGTTCCTGAAAGCACAGAGGTGCGTGTCTCAGCCCCCGAACGACGCGTCACCTCAGAATACATGACTCGCTACGAATATGCGATGGTGATTGGCATTCGCGCTACGCATATCGCAGCTGGATCAACGCTTTACACCGATCCTCAAGGATTGCACGAACCATGCGAAATCGCAAAAAAAGAGATTCGCGAGAACAAGTGTCCATTATGCATTGTGCGCCGAGTTAGTCCAACTAAAGTCGAAGTGTGGTCTGTCAATGAAATGATCAAGCCGTCGAACTAAGATGCGCGGGCTCATTGAAACTGCTGGCGGCAAGTAGGACAGATGAACAGCGATTGCCCGTTTTGCGCAATCTTGATAACATGAACAATAGTTTCTTTGCATGACTTGTTCGGACATTTCTTTGACACGAGCTCGACGATTGAATCAGCGTGCGCGTTCAGTAGGTAGTTGCGATACTTGTAGATTGTGTTGCTGTCTTGGAGATATTCGTCGATCATGAGCGTGTCGTGATCTTCAAGAGTGTATTCCTCGAAGCACACCATGCAGCGATAGATCACGTCATTGTTCTTGACCACAGTCGTGAGAACATTGTTGCAAAAGTTGCGAACGCAGAACCGCATGATTCGATTGTGTGGTAGAACAGTTTTTGCTCGAACAGTTTTGATATAAACCCTAAACCAAAACTATATAAAACTTCAACAACGTTGATTGCACTTTGCCTCAAGTCGCTCACTTTTCAATTTGCCACGTAGCAATCATGAACGTCGTGGCAAATCACTCAAGCGCCGAACTGCTCAATCGTTTGCAAGAAGTCGCGCAAACTATGGCCGATCTCAAGATGCAACTTCAAGATATCAGAGATGAAAACAAATCTGCATCTCTCAACGCAGACATGATGTACAAGGCGCTCAACGTCAAATTCGATCTACTCAAGAATCTTGAAACGCACTCGCGCGAGGCAGTGCAACAATCATCGACGAATGTGCGCAGACTTACTCGTCCAGCGTTCTTCAAGAAGCTATTTCTCGAAGATCGTGCCAAGTACATGAACGTTCTTTACACTCAAGAAGAAATTGATGCCGCGTATGAGGAACGCGAAGTGCAGGCTAAGAAGAAGGAAGCTGAGAAGCTTTCGAAGGTGGTCACGATTCTCTATACGAAGCACATCAAGGCGAACAAGCCGGAAGGCCGTTCCAGCGCGTTTGAAAGCCTCTACGAGCAGAACATCACGCACATCTAGTCATCTGACTAGGAGCACGGCATTTTTTTGAGTCGCCTAATATACGCGATTCAGGATGGCGAAGAATCTTTTCAAGCGCTTACATGACAAAGTTCCACATTCCGTAAACAAATACAAAATTTGCTTCTTTGTGTTGCTTGGACTGCTGTTCATTGTAATTGTAGTGCTAGTGCCATTGGCAGCAACTGGCAATATATGCTTGCCGTGCAGAAACAAATCGCCGCCAACTGCGCCTCCTCCTACAGCAACTGTTGCTACTACAGTTTCTGCGCCATTACCTACGACAGCTGCCTTGACAAGCACTACTACATCAACTCCTACCGCAGTAGCAACTGTATTTACCAATCGCGAGTCAAATCACTCAGATATCACTGAAGACACCAAAACACTTGAAGTGCTAGATGTGTCTTGTCTGGACAACGAAGCACTGAAGCGATTTGCATTCAAGTCAAGCAGCGGCAAAGACGGTCACTATGAGCTATCGTGCGGTGCTAACACTAACCTGTCTGCTGGTGATCATAAGACAACAGATTGGAACACCGCAAGCGGCAATGTGCGATATTTGGATCGTCATCTATTAGATTGCACTCCAAATCCGCTGAGTGAGTTCAAGCTCAACTATGATCAACCCAACGGCAGAATGCGATACCAATATCGCTGCGCTAAGGCTTCAAATCCTCTAACGCAATGCACTGAATTGGAAACGAAGCCAACTATTCACAACAATGGCAAAGCATTCTATCTCGATCGCCAAGATGTCACTTGTCCTGACGACACGCTATTGACAAAAGTTCAAATGCGCTCAGATGATTCAAATGTATACTACAAGTACACGTGCTGCAAGACTTAAACGCGCACGCAATCTTCGCAATCCGCATTGCACTTATGATCCGGCGTCATGAAATTGTTGCCATAGTAAGTGGCGAGCAGTTTGTCTGGCTGAGCCGGCACGTACATGATCATGTTCTTGAAACGAACGGGCTTGAGTTCGTCAATCCAGTCAAATGGATATCTCAACTTGTGTTCGTGGAGAACAAACTTTGACCACACATCAAGAATATTTCGTCGATAACCTTTTTTTGTTTTGATGAATTCAAAGATATCACCGTTGAGCTGTGTGGGTCGGTGAGTGATGAAGAATTTGCGAAACCCAAAATAGTTGCGATGCACAAGTTCAAAGTCGGGATATTCAGGCATAATACTAGCTATGGCTCTAAACAAAGCAGAATATTCTTCAGTCTTGATAGCGACATCAACGTCAAAGTCATAACATATCAAGTCTTGATTGCGAACGTAGCCAAGCAAAGTTCCATATACGAGAAACGGTTTTGTGCTGCTGTTCACTGCTCCTCTTGCAATAATCTCAAGAATGGTTGTCAGTATGATATGTCGCTCCGAGAATGGCACAGACCGTCGTATATTGATTGAATAATCATACTCCACGTGGATCACCATGACAATCAATACAATCACCGCAAATGCGAGAACAGGTATTGACGCCAATGCGCTCATTTTGTTCGGTATAGATATACTTAGGTGAACATGTCGTCATTCAACGGAATGAAAACAGCATTTTGGGGTCCTCAGGCGTGGGGGTTCCTCTTTAGTGCTGTTGCAGGAGCGTATCCTGTTCGCGTTGATCCGCGCAACAGAGCAGATATGAAGATAGTTAGAGAGTTTGAGCGCATGCTTAGTTCACTGGAGTATACACTTCCGTGCTGCTTGTGTCGAACATCGTTCAAACTCTATCTGAAAGAGCTACCAATCGCTAAGTATGCGTCGACGCGCAGAGATATGATGAAGTGGCTGTATCTCATTCATGACAGGGTCAACAAAAAATTAATCTCGCAAGAGCGCGAGAAGTACAAAAATGCGAAGGCAGCTTTGAAGAAGAAGAATCTATCGGCTTTCCAATTTCAGCAGCAGCTGAACAAGCTCAAACTCAAAATTATGAAAACAAAGAAGTCGCCACCGTTCGAGCGTGTGTTAGCCATGTATGAGCAGCAACGCGCGAGTCGATTGTTTTGAATCACTTGTGCAAGTGTTTGCGAGCAGTTGATACAATTTTTTTATGAATTTGAACAAAAGTTGGTTTGTTGACAGTTATGAAGCGAGTGAGCAAAGTCAAGTTGTTATCCAATGATTTGATATACGCGTTGCGGTCATCTGCAGTTGGCATTGCGATTTGTGCGATGCTATCAATATCGCGCAAAGATGCGAATTTCAGTTTCTCGGGGAGAGCAAATTTGATAAGCAGCGGTTCTTCGCTTCGCAGACTAGCCTCTTCGATAGAATACAAAACTGAATCAAGATCTAGCAGCTGTGTGATGAGCTTCATGTCTAGCGTTTCTAGCAGCATTCGCACATACCCATCAAGGAGCCACATATTGTATTTGTCATGAAATGACTCTTCTCCTGGAATCAATTCTACATGCGCTCGTTTCAGCAATAGTTTGATCTGCTCAACGTAGAACTTGGTATCAGCCGCAGACACTTCTTCTGCCGCAAGCACTTTGCTTAGCGCGGAACTAACAAGCTCAAATTTAGAGATCGCGGCACTTACTACATCATTGAACACGCGTTTGTAGTCCTTACCTCCAGTCACTGACACGGAGAGCACAGTATCTTTGCCTTCACTCATGATACCTCCCTTCACAACCATGACTGTATATTAAGAAGCAGTTATTCGCTCGAGCGCGTTGCGTAGCTGTTTGTAATTCGTCATGACGAATCGCAAATCGCGACAATTTTCCTTTGTATTCATACATCATGAATGATTTTGAACGTGATGCTACTTTCGCAAATCTACTTTTGCAAATCTACTTCGCGATTTCAATCGATAGTGTTTTGCTATGCTAGCGATTCTGTAGAGACGATTCATGCAATGCAAATCGCGCACAGCAACTTCGCCTAGTGTTATCCCGCAAAGATGCTCTCAAATCAAAAGAAGTGATTTGAGAAGTTTGTTGATAGAATCTATTTATAACTCGTTGAACACGGCATCTCAAACAAAAAAATCTATTCAACTGTCTTTTGATTTGCGATCGTTGAGAAACTCGACGACGTTCAAATGATCGTTGGCTGCCGCAACTGTAATTGCTTCGCTGAGTCTTTCTTTGGTATGTAGCAATTTCGCGATTTCTAAGTAACCACCGCTCGCCGCGTTGATAAACGCATCACCGCGCGCAGAGCTTTCGACCCCTTTTGTGAAAAGAAACTTGGCGACATTCAAATGACCATTCGCAGCCGCTGATGTTATCGCTATCGCTTTGATGCGAGACGGTTGAGCCGCTCTCTTGGAGTACATCAGTTTCACCATGCCTATGCGACCCTCGCTTGCCACTTTGACGAATGCGTCATCAATCAAAGAAGCTTCAACGTTACTGTTCTTTACCAAGAACTTCATCTTCTCGTAATCGCTTTTGACGGTCGCAGTAACAAAAGCATCATTGATCAACGACTGACTCACTCCTTTCTCAAACAAGAATTTCATCAGCTTCATACGGCTGTGAGTCGCTGTGATTGCAAATGCTTTTGCAACCAAAGAAGTATTGCGGCATCCAGCATAATTCAACAGAATCTTCGAAATTCCAACATGATCAGCGGTCACCGCCATGATAAACGCTTCTTCACGCACTGACTGTCGTATTTTGCCTCCTCGTTCGAGCAGTACTTCAACAACTTGAAAATGACCTTTAGCCACAGCTGCCATTAATGCATCCTCGAGAGCAGTTGCTTGAATATTTTGCTTTTGAAAATAGAATCGCAAGATATCGAAACGTGCATTTGTCGCTGCATTGACAAATGCGTCATCGAATGTCGATTGTGATATTTCATCACCAAAGAGCAATTCTACAATCTTCAGATAGCCTTTGTCAGCCGCTACTTTGAACGCATGATTGCGCAAAGACACGCTCACTCCTTTGTCGAACAAAAACTTTACAACCTCCAAGCAACAACAGCTAATTGCATTGAGGAATGCGCCATCAGTCTTGACTTCATAGGCGATCAGAAACTTGATAACATTCAAGTCACCTCTGGTTGCTGCCTTTTTGAGTGCGGCATTAAGCAAAGCAGGCGTATCTTCTTCTTTGCAGCTAATAAGATTCATAATCTCAGCGTGAATCTTGGCTATACCTCCGAGCGAACCAACTGGTCTTCCTCCAATGTCGTACAGAAACTTCATGACTTGTAAGTGCTTACCAGCCACCGTTTTTGTAAACGCGTCGTTTAGCAAAGTCGCCTGATTCGCTCCATTGCTGAACAGAAACTCCACGACTTTCAAATGACCGCCTGTAGCTGCTTGCATAAAAGCATCCTCCAGCAAAGTCATCTGATTCACTCCATTGTTGAACAGAAACTCCACGACTTTCAAATGACCGCCTGTTGCCGCTTGCACAAACGCATCGTTCGGCAAAGTCATTTGATTCACTCCATTGTTGAATAGAAACTCCACAATCTTCAATTGTCCGCTTGTTGCTGCCTGTTTCAATGCATCTTCTTGTGAAGGTTCGCATTCGCAGCTGTATAAGAAGATCATCATCTCCAACCGACCGCATCTTGCTGCATGACAATAAGCATCCTTGAGCAATGAAGGCTGATTGACTTCATTCTCCAAAAAGAACTTCACAACTTCCATATGACCTCCACTTGCTGCTTCTGTGAACGCTTTGTCGAGTTGTGTCTTCTCGTTTTCCCAATTGTCAAAAAGAAACTCGACAATGTTCAAATGACCGTTGCTGGCTGCATATACGATTGGGGAATCGCCCATGTCGTCACCTCCAAACTCAGCATGCCTAAGCAAGTATTTGACGATATCGAAATATCCTTTGCCCGCAGCTATTGTCATTGCTTCAAATGCAGTGAATTCAAATTGACCATGACAAAGACCTTTGACGACTTGAATGACACCTTCTTCTGCCGCCCAACAAAACACATCTTTGCTATCTTCATCGTCGCAGTTCTCACAAAATGCTTCCGCGACGACATCGATCATGACTTGGTGCTTAGTTTCCAACGCTTCATCGAGTGCGTCCCAGAGACCAAGAAAGTTGCTGCTATAATTCGGAAGCAACAACTGTACAGCATCGACATAGCCACCTTTGATCGCGTTTGTCAACGCCGTCAAACTTAGATTGAGATCGCTTGAATCTAAGTTCCCCCAATCGTACGCAGCTTCAATCACATCGCAATGCCCATGCGCTGCGCCGACTTCAATAATAGTGACATAGTTGCTGAAATGCGGGCGAAGAGTTTCGAGCCACTCAATTTGTCCAGTCGCTGCCGCCTTGATCGCTGCGTCTTCGTACGACATGGCGAACTCCTCGATGCGCTCCATGACATGAGGCAAAGCTTGAATCTCAGAGGGAACCTGCATGCACTTTACACGTTTGATATGTCGACGAGGCGCTTCTTCTGCTGCCGTGCGCTTCATCGCAAAATGCAAAGTGTTTGCGTTTCATCACAGCCCTCATTTTTTTGCAAATAGCTCATTGGTTGAAAACACAAATATTTGAAAAACCTCAAAACCTACTATTCGATTGTATGCGTAGTCGTGATTGGTGGATACTGAAATTGACTCCGCGATTGTTGATTGGCCAAAAGCCTAACGCGTTGACACATTCAGCTTGACTCTGCGATTGTGATTGGTTGAGCTGAGCGCGTTGACACGTTCTCAGATTTTTGTTTGTGCCTTTTGATTGGCTAAAAATCAAACGCGTTGACACGTTTTGAAATCGATTCCGCGTTTGTTGATTCGCCAAAAGTCTAGCGCGTTGACACGTTTTGTGATTGACCCCATGAAGCTGATTCGCTGAGTCAAACGCGTTGACACGTTTTGCGATCGGCTCCGCGTTTGTTGATTCGCCAAAAGTCAAATGCGTTGACACATTCGCAAAGCAACTCCGCGATTTCAAGCGAATGTATTTTCACACACTAGCATTCATGTGAAGGCGGCTCATGCAATCAAATCGCGCACAGCGGCTTCATTCAGTGTTACACCGCGAAATTGCCTGAGATGAGCGCATGTCAAAAATTGTCTTGCGCAAACTTTTCTCTTCGCTCGATCAGTTTGAAAATATTTTGAAATACAATATTGCAAGCCAGGTGATGGGAGAGCAGAGAGTGTCATTCAACGTGTTCGGCAATGAGCTTTTGGAATCTTCTCCGCGGCGGATACGATACTATCAAATGTTTGAAGAGCTAATCACATACTCATGAGTGCTGTGGGTGCGCAAGTGCACCTCGAATAGGCATAAACTGATTTTGCAAAAGTGGGAGAATTTGAGGATTTTGACAACAAACTCGAACCAAAAAGTTTTCAAAATTTTAAAAACACCCATTTGTGCAAAAATGCAAATAACACATTCTGATGCACATTTGGTGCCGCAACGATACTCTAAATGCTTCAACGTGTGATGAATTGAGTGATTATGATGTATCCGCAATTTCAAGTACTCGCTATATTTGCGCGAGAGCTCATATGGAGACGGAGCGGAGAGGTTTTTGTCAGTGTCACTTTGCGCGATCTTCTTTGCATGAGAGTGGCTTTTGTTGGTGTCACGCCGCGAAGTTCATCTGAGAGATTGACTTGCGCAAACTTTTTTTCTCGTGCGACGATTTTGAAAAAAATTTGTCTCGACAGTTTCATTGAACAACTCAGTCAAACGAGATTCGAACCGCCTTCGCGCGCATTAGCGAATTCGGATCATCGGATGGGATAGAGCGAAGCGGCTCTCCGCTTGCTTCAATTGATGTACCATCGCTCTTTCGATAAGTTGGTCGACCAAAGACGCCAACCCACGGCACAACATCATTATCGTCATCACGAACAGAAGGCACGCCACCACCGCTGTCAAATGATGCGCGTTCCTTCGCGAACTTGGAGTGATTCTTCACGATCTCCGGCTCAAGCGCAGTCTTGATAAGGGCCGTATCGTAATCGCCATCAACAATCAAAGATGATACATCTGCGCTGTTGAGTTGATTCGGCAGCGAGTTACTGAAACTATCGACGCGGCCAACTGTGTTGCGGAAGATCAGATTCAGTTTGTATGATCTACCGGCAATCTGCTTTGCGATCTCCTTGATTGATTCTACGCCATTCATGAATGTTGCCATCGAACTAATGATAATCTCAGCGGTTGACTGATCGCTGAGCAACTTATCAAGATCTGTTTGATTCACAGCAGCTTCAATGTTTGCTTGAAGAGATTTCATATGCTCGGTGATGCTCGCCCAATGCGCCTTTGCCTCGTACAATTTGTCGTCAAAGCCAACAATCTTTGATTGATCAGTTGGCGCAATCAGCTCAATTCGCTTTTCTTTGATGTAAGACAAGAGCTGCTGATACGCAGCTGCATACCCAATCACATTCTGAGATGCTACTGCCTCGAGACCTGCAACGCGATTCTTAGCATTCACTACATCTGTAGTTACCTGAGTTGCAACGCTGAACTTTGCTGATAGCGCTTGCGCAAGCTGACCAAATCCTCGGACTCGAACAGTGTAGTTGCCCATAGTTGCTCGAATGCCTTGCACCGTATTAAGCACCTCCTTGCCAACTGCCTCATCGCGGAACATTGAAAGCACAGCATCGATAGTAGCATCAGTTTGATTCAAACCTTCAACCATCAAATCAACCATACTCATAATTGATTTTGTTTGAGCATCCATCGCTACACGCGGATCGTCTCGTGCAATGAAGGGGCATGTTGCCGAACATCCTCCTCGGCTCTTACAGTTGCGATGCCGAGCAACATCGATGAACGAAACATTGGTACGAGCGCCAGCTTCGGCGCTAAGACTGACAAGATAGATAAGCATGACAATGACAGATAGCATGAACAATCCTACAAGAATCATTTTGATTTGCGCTGCATGACTCCGAATGTAATTGCCAACGCCTACTCCGATGGAGAACCTACCACTAAGAGGAACATCGATTTGACCAACCGCGGGCGAAGGTTTGCTAGACATGACGTTTGCTATATTATCCCAGGCGAAAAAAACAAAAAAATACTCCCTTGCACTCAAAGACTCGCAATCACTTTGCAGTATCCGATCGACTCGATGGTAACCTCCGAGAGATACGTGAACTTGACAACATCATTGATGTTCGCGCCGATCCACACCATCTGCGGATCATTATCGAATATCTTGGGAAGCGCATCCGGATCAATGAATTGCTCTTCAAGATATTTGATTTGCTCCTTGTTGAGAATCTCGTATCGCGGAACGAGCTCGTACTCAGGTAGTACAGAATTGAAGAGCGTGTATGTGAATGCTCTGAATGAATGACTACGATGCTCGCGATGGCTCTCCAGCGCTTGAAGCCCTTTCGCAACTCCAGCTGTGATCTTTGTTGGCGTGACAATAATCACCTCTGCTTGCGGGAAGCGAATATGATTGATGAGCTTGATCATATTGCCTCGCTTGCTTTCACAATCCGTTCCAGGATACACGAGCAAGATGTTCGTAATCTTGATATCTCGCACAGCAGATTTCTCGTTGTACGAATTGATCATATCTCTAGTACTTGTAAGCTTGGCGCTGTCGATTTCGCCGGCGGCGTTTTCAATATCTGAACGCTTAGCCGCTGATAAGAGAACATACTTGTCTTTCTGAATTGTCTTGATGAATTGATCTTGACTCAACTTCTCATCAAGCGAGACCAGCTTGCGATAGTCATAGAAGCTGTGAATGTGCTCGTAGATCGTATACAGGTGCTGATTCGTGTTGTTCATCGAGAAGAAAGGTATGTTGAGCACAATATAGAAATGCTGCCTCGCGCGTGTCGGATTCGTTTGGCAGTTGGATGTGCGCTTTTGGCTCTCGTGTGTGTTACTGTTGCTGTCTCTTCGTCGGCGAAGAAGCGAGCGTTTCCAGAATATCAAAAAGAGATGAAGCTCTTTCGGTCTTTGACGACTGAGCAGCAAGCGCAGTATCTCGAAATGAGCCGTGACGAGAAAGTTTCTGTGTACGGTGACAATCTCAAATGAGTTTTTGAATTTATATTTTTTTGTTGGACGTATATATACAGAACGTTTTGCATCGATCCACAAGACGTCACATAAACAGCAATGGAAGAAGAGATGTTTACTACGGATGGCGGTGCTTCTTTCCCTTCGCTCAGTCAGGTAAAGAAGACTTTGAATCCTTTTCACTCATCTCCGGTTGTTTCTACCTCATTGAGTGAAGAAACTCTCCGCAAGCACGCTCTCGTGGCGAAGTACAAGACTAGTCATGCAGTGAAGCTGGCATGCCGCGTTGCTATTATTGTCATGATTGTGTGGCTGCTGCTTCAAGTTATCAATATTCCAACCACCGCTAATGCATGGCGAGATCTTCTGACAGGTCGAACGAAGATTTACTCAAATACGGGGAAGTTCACGCAAAAGGAGAATTTGCAGTGGCTCGGCGCTAGCACAGATGTGATTCGCGGAGATTATGAAAACAATCAAGACTCACTAGCCGAGAAGGCGCTTAAGCAAAGCACTAGTGTGACTGATATGACGCCTAAGGCTCAGTTCACAGAGCGACTAACCACGCCAGAAGACGAATTGATGAAGAAGATGGTGAAGCCAAATTAAGCAGTTTGAATATAATGTCAATCCATGACTAAAGCCAGACTAGCATCGTTTCTCCCTCTTCTTGTAGTTGTAGTGTTAGTAGTGCTAGTTGTAATATCAAAGAAGAGGCAATCGGCGAAGTCCAGCGAAGATGATTGCACGAGTGTTACATCAGTGCTATCAGATTCATCAGAACCAACAGAGTCTGGATATGATCTGTATGGTGAAATCAAACAATTCATGGCGAAACAGACTGAATATGTCATGAATGGGTGATTGTATGAACTTTTTTTCGAAAAGCAAAAAAACAAAACCCTTCTCAGCGATTCGAGTCGTTTGAAACCCAAACCAACATCTCTAGAGCTCCTTCTTCACAGTCTTGCCCTTCGCTTTCTTGGCAGACTTGTTCACCTCCGCAATCTTCGCCTTCTTCGACTTGTTCAAGAGCGTCTCCTGCTCCCTCATCCGCTTATCAAAAGCCTTCTGCGCCTTGTTCAGCTCACTCCCTTTCTGCTTCTCGAGAGCCGCAATACGCTTGCTGTCCTTGTCAATCATCTTGGTGAGAGCTGCGATCTTCTCGTCATTCTCCTTCTTTCCCTTCTCCAGAGCCACAATCTGCGCGTCTTTCTCCTCCGCATCCTTCTTCAGAGCTTCGATCTGCGCACCGTTCTCCATCGTCTTCTTCTGCAGAGCCTCAATCTCCGAGACGATAGGCTTCACCGAATCCGCCAACTTCTTGTTTGCAGCCTCCGCTTCGGCCATCGTCGCGGCTTGCTTCTCGGCTTCAAGTTCATCATTGATACGTTTTGTCTCTTCGGCTTGTTGGAGCTTCCTCTTCAGCATTTCGATCTCTTCAGCATCAGAGAGCGGTGTCGCTTGCTTCTTCGCCATTGTCGTTGCTGTCCTTGGTTGTTGAGGAGTGAGTTTGATACTGTGGAAAGCACTTGTTCAATTTTGAGAGGAGCGGAGACAATATACTCGCTACAGAGGCTACAGAGCAAAATGGAGCTCGTTTACACTGATGGCGCTTGCAGCAAGAATGGGCTATCGACCTCCACCGGCGGATTTGGCGTCTACATTGCACAATCGTGCCTGTTCAGAGCTCCGGTGAAGATCTCCCGGAAAGGAGAGCATATGCGAGTCAGCCATGATTCTATTCATCAAACGTTCTACGTGACCAATATTCGCATGGAGGGCCTTGCCATTGTGTCGGTATTTGCGCTATATGCGAAGCTTTTGGTGGAACTCGAGCCTTCTGATGATCCTGTCAAGATTCTCAATACGTGCAACCCATTTGGATTGGCTGATAGAAAAGCCACATACGGAGCCACAGAGTTGCGCTCATCACTCGTCAATAACAAGCCTACAATCTCCATTGTGACAGATTCAGAGTTCTGGATCAACGTTATTGAATTGTGGATGCCGGGGTGGATCCGCAAGGGAGTGCTGCTGGAGAAGAAGAATCCTGATATACTTCTATTGATCCGCTATTACACTGAGCTGTTCAGACAAAATGGAATTGTCTTTTCGCTAATACACGTACGATCACACCAAAAGGGACGCCGCACGAAACATGCAGATGGAAATGACATGGCTGATCAACTTGCAACTCAAGCGTATCGAAACCCAACAACTGAGTTCACGAGAATGTAGGCCGCGTCTTTTTTTTTGAATTAGCATACTCTCAAAATACATTTCGCCGAGATGATCAATTCGTTGAAGATCACTCGAAACGAATCAAATGATATTCATCTCGCAAAGACTCCATATGCTCGGCTATCATCGTATGTTCCGTCTGTGGTGAACAAGATATTTGCGTTTGAGCTCAAAGACACCAACGTTGAAATTGCAAATGCTATTCGGCGAACGCTCATCTCTGAGCTTCCTCTCAAGCATCTCACGGTGTCGCTTGGCGATATCAAGACTACTGATCATTACATTGTCGCCGAGGCGATCCGCAAGCGCATTGAGATGATACCTATCGCGCAAAGCACAAGTCTCGATTCGATATTCGCGATTCGCATGGAGAACAACTCAGACAACTGTGTTGATGTGCTCAGTGATGATATCAAACTGAATGGAGTTGCTGTGTCGAAAGATATCAATCCATCAATTCCCATTTGCAGTATCAACAGCGGAACGATATTTGCTATCAATGATATCAATGTTGTCGAGAGCTACGGATACAACAATGCGCGCGTTTCAGTCGGGCGAGTCGGCTACAAGATTCTGAACCAAGACTATTCAGAATCATCTCAGCTAGCAAACCCAACTGCGTTTCGAATTGAGATTGAGACGCCGGGGATCTACAAGCCGATCGAACTTGTTCAAAGCGCAATTGATAATCTGATTGGTCGACTAGACGATCTTGATTATGGAAGATCGATTGTCGAATTTGGCGTTTACAAGTTGACGATCATGAACGAAACTCATTCGATTGGCAAACTGCTTACGCGATACATTTACGCACTTGAGCCGACCATCAAGTACGTTGCTAGCCGCGTTCCTCACCCGTCCAAACGCGAGTGCATCATCGATATACTCCACCCCGCGGGGGAGCAGCTTTGCAAGAATGCAGTTGAGTCAATCAAGAAAGACTTGGCGGCGTTGCGCAAGGGGCTCACGAAGAAGTAGCGCCAAGCGCGAATCGACTCATCCATTCAGCTTTCTTTGTCGGAGCTTCCTCTGCTGCAATGCATTCTCCTGTCATGACAATTTCTACGAAGAGCTGACGCATTGCCTGTTCGTCGTGACATTCAAAATATTCTTTGCCAGCTATGCATGTGTATTTGTCAGTGAATGCTTTGATGAGTTGGCGCTCCAAAGTCAGTGCGTCTTCGCAGCCAAAGACGCAAATGTACCGCGTTCCATTTTTGTATGATTGCAAGCGCGAAAGGTTGTTCACTCGACTCATTCCTATTTTGTAGCGCGCTGTGTCGATCAGCTCCACAGGTTGAATCAGATACACGTACGGCATTGAGCTGCTGCCTATAGCATTGAGAGCTTCTTTTGCAGTGCAGCGATTTCGTCTTGCGTTAGCTTGATGCGCAGTTGGCGTTTGAGATCTTTGAGCTTTGCTTTCAGCAGGAGTTCTTCATCAACAAGTCCTTTTGCGTATCGTTGGTCAGGAAAGATGACGCTCAGAGGAGCGAAGAACGGTGAAGGCTCGTTTGACGTTTCGAGTTGATTCTTCTTTGTCATTGCTGATGGATTGTGCAAATTTGAAAGTGGTGAAAGCTGATCTGAACTCAAACTGAACAAAATATACGAAAACTATGACGGATCAGGATCATATTGAAGTCGCGCCGCGAATGTGGGACAAGTCAATAGCAGCGTCGTTCAGTAAGAGCTCTTCAGCTGAACGCAAGGCTCAGAGAAAGCAAAAAGAGGAATCTGAAGCATCTCCTACAGCAGAGGAGTCGGCAGTAGTTAGCGCGAGCATTCTATCTCGATGGAGGCCATACATCATGCCCGCTGTGTTAGTGATTTGTATTTTGATTGCAACGTACATTCTCTGGAAGTACTTTACTCAATACAGAAAGAACGCAAAAGGCAATGGAGCAAATGGAGCTACTACGAACATTCCATTCATCAAAGAAGCAGATCTTATCAAAGAAGAGAAGAAACGCAGAGCAATCAATCCTGCGCATCTAGTAGCTTCAGAAGATTTGTCAAAGTATGAATACGATTCAGAAACAGAGGAGAAGAGCTCAAAGATGAGGGACGTGCATGATGCCGCTCCAAAGCGTGTTTCGTTCAGCGCACCTATCAGGCAGTCACATTCTGACGAATCATCTGACGCATCATCTTACACATCAGACAATGATTCTAACAGCGCCACTGATGAATCGCCTGACATTGATGAGATTGAGCAACTGATCAAAGATAACAACTTAGAGGAGGTTGACGGAACATCTATTCCTGATGATATGTTAATTGTGGAATTGCCAGACAACGATAAGCCAAACACAAGCTCCTCAGAAAGTGGATCTTCACCGTCACGAGCGAAGCAAAATCGCAAGGCAAACAAGCGTGTTACACTTTGAGTTTGATTGACAGGTTTTTTTCCAGTAGTATACGAAAATGTTCGATCAGACATCTTTTGATCTGAACTTCACACTTTTCAAAGAATGCAAGAAACTGATTCAGCAGCACAACGAACTTAGCTACAAAGCGGTTACTCTTGATGAATTTGAAATTCTGTTTTCATTCATCTCGAAACGAAAACCGAAAGACTCTCTCACTGAAGAGCTAGTTCGATTCTATGAACTCTACACAACGCAAATGGTCATCGCTAACAGCTTGAGCTCAATTGTTGATGACATACTCTACAGCCATGACGATTTGGCGTTGCACATTGACCGCAGCAGCGACTCGATTGTGCAAATTCTGTCGTCGCTTGCAGAAACAAGAATTCAACTGACAGAGCTGCATTCTCGAATCGCCGAGAACATTGCAACACAGGTGAGCGAGTTCAATGCGTATCTATCGCAAAATGCAAATGGCGACAAATTTGATATGAATGAGTTTCTAGAAGTGTTGTTTGAGTGTATGAAACAAACTGGATTGTCGTCTTATGTCAATGTTCATAACGACGCCAAGTACTTCATCGTTCCAGGAACCTTGTTTTTGGAAACGCTATTCAAGAAACTCTCCCCGACTCAAATATCTCGTGTTCATCAACTCAATGATAGTTTGAAACAAAGTGTATTGTCGACGAAACCGTCGGTTCATGCATCTGTCGAATCTGTGAACAGACTCCAGACATTTGGTCTTGTTCCAGATGATGGCGACAATGCGCCTCTTCACAAAGTTGTCGAATCACTGTTTGGCATAGCAACTCAAGAAAGTTCTGTTGAGACATTAACAAACATTTTGAAACTGCATGTAGCGGATACAGGCATCGCAACGGGGCTCCTCGTGTTTGTTAGTGTGAACAGTGACGTGTTTGTCGATATGTCTGCTCTGATGAGCATAGCCTCAACAACTAGCGGCCAAGGTGTAACTTCTAGCATCGTTTGTCAGCTCGATCTTATCAAGCAAGGAAACAAGTCGAAAGCTAAGAAGTCAGAGATAGTGACGATCAATGTTGATGAGAAGACAAGATTGGCGTATGTTCTGTGGACAAATGATATGGTTATGTTCAAAGTGCGCCGCGAGCCAATACACGCAGACACAATTCGCAAGCTGATGCGCCGCACGCCGTCACTTACGATTGAAGCTTACAATCAGAGGCTAACTAAGACAATCGAAAACGCGCGAGTCGACGACGCAGCAAATTTCAAACGTGTTCAGTACATGACATTTGACCAAACGGTTACAGAAGAGTCGTTTATCAAAATGTTGCAGTCAAGGCTAACTAAAGCAATATTACAGAATGCGAAATCAGAAGTCACTGAGGAGTTCACTGATAGCTTGCTTGATGTTATCGACGCAGCGAAATCTGAGTTGGGGGTTCACCCTTCTCTCTTGTCATCGCACTGTCATATCATTTATGTTTCGATGGGGCTGAAAATCGTTGCTCGGATAAAAAAAAAGTTGCAAGCTCTACAGTTACCATTGACTAAAGAAACAGCAGCTACAATCGCAAAAGAAGCTGTCGAAGGAAACGACAATATCTACACACGTGTGGTCGCTAGCTACTATCTCCACATCGCGTAGAAGCTGGAGCAATGAAAAGTCGAACGATGATTGCTTTTGCTCCTCCATCAGATCCGGTTTGTGCTTCGATGTGCAGCTCGATGTGCGACTTGACTTGCGGATTGACTTGTTCGATTCAGTTTGCTGTACAATGTTTGAGTGAGCATTTTGACCCGCATATTTGAATTTGTTTTCAAAAAGCATAAACGCAGTTCGTATGCTTCAAGTTCAAAGTCCATACAAATCCACTGCTCAAGTTCTTGAGATTTGGCGCTCGAAATCTCACCCAGAAGACGAACAGACCATAACCGCGCTGGTTGATCTACTCGTAGATGGAAGGCACTACATTTTAACGACTCCAGGGAGCTACGTCAATGAAATTGACACAAATGAATTCAGCATTGATATTTTGCTTCAAAAATCGGAAGTAGAAGCGTTTCGAAGACAGCTACTCAATTTGCGGCTGCTTGTGGCTCGCAACAATAAAGTCACTCGCCTTGACAAAAAGCTGATGAAAACCCCTATTCACATTGTTGTCTACTACGGCGACATGGCTTCTTATGTGGGTTATGCCAGGGGTATTGTTCGCCGCTTCACACTTCATGGCGTGATCAATTGCAATGTACGGAAAGTACAAATTACTGCAGAGAAAGGGAAAGATCCATATATGACTACTGCTAGCGTTGTTCAAAACTGGTACTTGAAATGCCATCCAAACTACACTTCGATCCTTGCGAAATTGATTGATTTGCTTGTCGATGAAACTCGTTTCATTCTCACAGATTCAAATCATTACACAGCTGACAATGGAATCAAGATAGCGATTCGCTCATATCAATTAGATAAACTTCGAGAGCAACTACTGAACATACAATTGCTTGTCAATCGAATCGCTCTGAATCTGTACGAGGCAGTGCCGCTGGATCAAGACATAACAACGATTGGCTTCTCGATTCTAATTGTTGTCGAGAACGACATAGCTACTTATGCACGCAGAGGCAGCTATAATATCCATCGCTTCACACCGTTTGGCGTGCTGAACTATACCAAGGTGCTGCAAGCTGCTGACAAAGAACAAAACGAAAACAAAACTATCTACTGCTGTTCGCTATTGTAGAATCCAAAATCTTTTTTTGTCACTCAAGACGAAAGAGTACTTTTCTGAATCGCTGCATTGTGCTATCATTGATAGTTCGACTTGGATTGTCAAACTCGCTAGGCAACGCTCCATTGAGTCGAGAGTATATGTAGAACAGAGCGTACGATCCGCAATTGCCTGTCTTATCGCTTTGATGCCTTATAGATGACACAACGTCAAATGTGCAACGAAGCTCAGTTGCTCGACCGATCTTCATCGCTTGCTCTTCCCAGTACTTATTGAAGGCATCGTCGTTTGCGCCACCGCCAGCTGAATTGAAAAGTTCAATACGAATCCATGGCTTTGCTGTATTGGTTGGATCTTTTTGATCAGTTGAGATAAAGAGAGCAAACCAGTGCGCACCACTTCCCTTTGATGTATCAGTGTTGAACACAATGCCAAAAGAAGTAAGCGGAGCGTTGTTGTATGTGCTGAGCTTGGACACAAAGTTGTTTGTTTCGCTTTTTGGCTCTTTGCTGTTGGCATGCTTGAATTCGCTTGCCAAATCTAGTTGACTTAACGGATAGACGTTGTAGTCAAATGTGTGTGCATTAGAAGGTGGAAACGACTCGAGATCTATCATATGAATGAACGAGTGTGCAGACCCCGGATACGCCTTGCGCAACTGACTCATTACTGAATCGATCTCAGTATTGTTGAGCCAGTAGCTGTCATCAAAACTAGTAGTTGGTGGTTTGAAGGCTTCACGTTCGATTTGGCTTTTCACTTCAATAGGAATGTTGATCTTCTCGAGAATGCAAACGTCATTTGAGCAGTTTGTTTGTTTCTTCAGCTCGACGAGGGAGTTGGTGTCAGTGTATTGTGAGATAAGCGCAACATGATCAGTGTCTAAGCAAGAACCGTCAGTTGGTTTGACGTTGAGAGCACACACAGAGACTGACATTCGATTTGTATATTGTACTGATACAAATCAAGCAAATCTAGCTACCTTTGACAATAGCAGGCTTGAGCTTCAAGTCGCAGCCGCAATGTCCGCAAAAGCTGTCAATCGGTCTCACGCTGGTTTTGCAGTCTGAACAAACGAAAGATTCCGGCTTGCGCGCTTCTTGTTTTGGCGCTTCTTGTTTGCGAACTTGTTCAACACCCGCAAATTGCTGAAGCGCTTCAATCACTTTGTCGATCGACAATCGCATAGATAGATCATGTGTGATCATGAGCAAAAGCAATTTCCTTTCAGCGTCTGATATGCTTTTTGATTTGAACAATGGTACGTTCCACACACCGAGATTCTTGTCAGTTGGTTTGTCGATCAGCAACTCGCGAATGTACAAACCGAATGCATATATGTCGGATGCAAATGATAGCTCTTCACCATCCATGATACTCAACTTGAAAGTTGATAGCTTGGCATTTCCGTCTTCAGTCACCAGAACAGCGTTGTCTTTCAGATCGCCATGAACAAACCCCTTCTCGTGAAGATACTGTATGCCGAGTGCGATTTCGCACAGTTTATTCCACATAACAATATTTTTTGTTGATGGTGGCTGTTCGCGCAAATACTGCTTGAGTGTACTACCACTGACATATTCCCAAACCGCAACTTTTCGATCATCGCAAGCACCGAAGAACGAGACAATGTGCTCATGGCGAATGTGTTGCCAAAGCCTCACAGATTGAAGAAATTTGTCATGATCGATGTACTTGGCAATGACATCTGCTTTCACCAATTTGCCGCGTTGGATCGAGCCGGATTCTAAACTCTCAATCTGCAGACTCGCAGACGGAATGCGCCATGGCTCGGCAAATTGTGGTGACATATGAATCACCGAAGCGCATGCCGCGTTCTCATTCTCCTTGAGGTGCTTCATTGGATATTGCTCAAATGACGTCAATGCTGTAATCACGTCTTTGATATCCATCCGATCCGCCGGCTCAAATGCGCACATTTGCGTCAAGAGATTCCAAACTTCGTCAGTGATATCACCAGAACGGGAAGGCAAACCACTCGCATCTCGTACGACATTGTGACAAATTGCATCGATCATGCACAATCCGAGCGCAAATACGTCGCTCTGATAAGTTGGACGAGTCTGATGAGTTTGATATTCAGGAGCGCGCCATTTCATCAGCTCATCATCTTTGCTCATTGCAGCGCCGCTCTTGATCACCGCTGTCTGAATCACCAAGTTCTGGAGTGTCGCGATGCCTCGACCAAAGTCAGTTACTTTCGCGATGCCGTTTCTGTCAACTAAGAGATTGTTTGGCTTAACATTGCCGTGCACGATGCGATGCTCGAAGCGGAGGTATTTGAGTCCTTCTGCGACTTCGCGATATTTGCTCCATATCTCGTGGCGATGCTCAGCTTGAGTCAAATACTGATTCAGTGTTGCGCCTTTGAGATCCTCTAATAAGAGCAAAGCTGGCGCGCTGCAGTGTGATGCCGCAATCAGCTTGACAATATGCGAACAATTCATGTCAGACCATTCCTCGACTTGTGCGCGAAACGAGTCAATGCCATCTGCGTCAATCTCCATTCGTTTCACAATTGCATCAACTGTCGGCGAGCACGGTACTTTCCGATCAGCATATTGACAACGAAAGGTAGTCGCGATTGCGTTGCTGCCACTGATAGCTCGCTTCTTGTCGTACGCCATCAAATACGGCGGGGAGTACCAATCTGGGATTTTGGAGACGCGTCCGTTGGATGAACGCACGATGCTGAAGAAAACGATCTTCATAGCTGCCACATGATCAGGTGAGTTGTGCGGTGGACGATAGTAATCAATCTCGAACTTCATCAGTGTGAGAGCTTCCATAGCTTCATGACCTTTGACGTTGCGAACAAATGGCAGCGTTTGTTTTCGAACAAACAGCATCATTGCACCTTCCTCTTCAGTACGAGCCGCTTTCAGATCGGTTTGCCAATTTGGATTTGGGTTGGTGAGCTGAGCGAGCTTGAGGAAACGGTCCAAATCCCAGTGAATGTTCGTCAGCTCTTCGAACATACGCCGCACGCTCGCCATCTTGTAAATAAACACGCGCATCTTGGAGAAAACACTCCGAAACTCAAAGAATCGACGAAAAACTTGCTGAAGCCGATCATAGATATTCTCGCTTGATCGCTCGCTCGGCTCCTGTGTATGTCGCGAGTTGGTTCCACAAATCAATATGTCCATGATTCGTTGGCGAGACTGCTGCGATTGTTGCGGCTGTTGAGGTAGCTGAGACTCGATCTCAATATTCAGAATGTTCATGATGTGCTGGTGTGTCAATTGTTGCATGCGATCTTTCTCATGGAACTGAAGCGCTATGAACGCAGCGAGCGTTTCGTTGCTGATGTTACTTGGTCCATCGTTCACGCTGATTGGAGTCGTGCCGTCGAGCGATTCGTTGCTAAGTGAAAGCGAGTTCATCATCGAGAGATGGGCTTTGAAAAGCTGTTGTCGAGATTCGAAATGATGATGGATCAAGCTGCACTATATGACCGTAGCGATCGGCGTGTTCTTTCTAGATTTTGACTTGCACTGATTTAAGGTTTTAAGGTTTTTCAATATCCACCATTGCCATTCAAGTGCTCATTCGCTTTTTGCTTTCAGGCGATCATGTCCAACACCAACAAGATCCCGATTCGAGCTGTCGAAGGTTTACATCGATGGATGGTGCTACTCGGCGGCAGAAGATACTTTGCGCTGTATGCGCCGCTGGAAGTTGATGTGCCAGATCAACATACTCGAACAATTCATATGCCAATGTTCGTGCTCAACGACGACGATTTGAAAGCGGTTGAACAGCTCTACAATCGCGAAATCTGGGACGTCGGTTGCTATTGGGACAAGAATCGACCAATCGCAAACACATACGCCAAGATCAAGTTCAGCAGCATTTTCAAGCACTTCACCACGCCCGATGGAACACTCAAAGTTCCCAAGATATGTTTCAAGAAAGCGGTTGACAAGTTTCAACGCGAAACGATTCAAAAGCGGTTACTCGTGCGTCTTGCGAGAACTCAGCATTATTTGTGGCGCTTGCAATACGGACCAAAATGGAGACTCCGCATTTTGCATGCCATGTTTGTATTTAGAGTTGCTAGGCGAAAGCAAAATATGTTTCCGGCTTGAGTGCAAAAATACAAACGCTCTCATTTGCCATTTTGCAATGTTCGTGATCGAATTCTTTTCGTCTTTCAGTTGCCATGATCGCAAAGAATCGCGCATTGTTGCGATCTGCAAGACTCGCGATGATGTGACTCAAGCGCTCAAATCTTTGTACGAACGGTACATCGACGATGATTATTATCAAGACGACGAAATCAAAACATCATTGATCGAGATCAACAGCACGCTCTTGAAAGCGTTCAAACACTACAGCGAAGATATTTGGGTCGTGTTCAAGCTGAACGAACCAGCCGACGGATTCATCACTTTCGATAAGGGACTCCAGCCCGAATCGTACTGGATCGTTGAAGAGAAGTGAAATCTCCTCGGCGAAAAAAAATTCGCCATAGTATGCGACAATGGTCTCAGTCTCAAAGTGGATCATTCTGCTCATTGCATGCGCCATCTTTGGCTTGTCATTGTACTTTGCCTACTTCCTATATGACAAATACATGACAAACAAATTTGATCCGATTCAAGAATCACTCAGTGAGTGGGATGCTGAGCTACTCACAAACATCAACATTCGTACAAGCCACAACTCGTATCTTAATTCAACTCAACACTTGAGCGAATCATCAGTAGGTGCTGTTCTGAATGCGATGGACCTTGGTGCGCGTTGTATTGAACTCGATGTTGGAACAAAAGACGGCAAGACACCTGTGGTTGGACATGGGAGCAAGAATGAATTCACAACAACAACAACATCATTTGAAAAGATTGTCGAAGCTGTTGCGCAAAACGCTTTCGTGAATGTCAGTGATCCTCTATTCATTGTATTGGAACTACAACTTCCAACTGATAAACCAATCAGTCAAGCGATATACAACATTCTCGTAAAGACTTTCAATGACAAGTTGCTAAGATCAACAGCGAACCCAAAGCGACTCAATGAACTTTCGCTTGGCGAAGTTCGCAACAAGGTGCTGATTCTTTGTCGAACCTACACCAACACTGATTTGGATAAGCTCATCGAAAGCACATCCGCGTGGGACAACATGGGAACAGACGATCCAAATGCAAACAAAACGCAAACTCATGATAAGCTTCATCGCTTGTTTCCCGCCAAGTGGTATTCCGCTACGTCGCTCAACATTGACGCCATGCCATACAAAGAACGCGGATTTGGAATGGTCAGCATGAACTTCCAAAGTCATGATGAGCGCCTAGTCAAATATTTGAAATCATTTGATGGCTATTGTTTAAAACCAATGTGATGTTGCTATTCTCGCAACGAAAGCAGCTTTTTTTGCATATCATTGACTTCGATCAGTCCAGCTTTCACGCACCAAGATACTTTCAGCGTTGTATGCCTTTTCAAAAATTCAATGCGAACTTCATACTCTTTTCGTTCAAGCTCCATGACGATGTTGTAGTAGATTGCAATCTGTAGTTCAGTATTGCTAACTGAATTGTCAACATGCCGAAAGTTCATTGGCAGTCGATACTCAACTCGAGATAATCCATTCTCATGTGCTTTACTAATCGCCGCGTTCAAATCTATCAAAGCATCTTTTGTTGCTTCTGCGATTGTCACTCTGTACAGACTGTTCCGTTTGAGGCGTGACGCGTGACTGAGAATCGTAGAGTAATCCATGATTTGCACTATATTATAAGTGTGGCAACCCGAAATAGCTATGATTGACAAGTCGTTCGCGGTGTTCAGTGCTGTGAACGATCCGAGTGAAGAGGAACTCAGTAATGCCACCGCCGCAGAAACAGACAACTTGATCCATGAGTCTGGACGACTGCAGCTGAACACGTATCAGGCGTTTGTGCAGAACATGATGAACCCTCGCAGCGATCTGCGTTCACTGATGTTAGTTCACATGACTGGCACTGGAAAGACCATCACTGCGCTGGCAACAGCGACTGAGTATGTGCGTCAATACAATGTTCATTCCGAAGTATCTTCCGTATCGTCCATTATCGTGCTCGGCTTCACAAAAGATATTTTCAAACGCGAGCTACTCGCACATCCCGAGTTCACATTTGTCAATATGGAGGAGGCGCGCGATCTTCAAGAACTATCACAGCGCGTGCACGAGTCACCCGCGATCGCCGAGCAGTACGACAAGAAGCGCAAACATTACCAAAGGCGCTTGATCAAACGCAACGTAAATGGCATTTACTCATTTTATGGTTATCGGCAGTTCACCAACAAAATTATCAACATGGACGATGTTCAGAAAATGATTCAGCTGAAACTGAATTCAGAAGAGGAAGTTGCCGATGTTTTGAACTTTGATCCTCGCGTCATCAGAGAGTGGATTCGCTCAGGCGATGTTCGAATCAACACCGAGTTCATCAAAACTATTTCTCGATCACTGATCATTTGCGATGAGGTGCATAATCTTTACTCTTTTGAATATCTGAACACATACGGACTTGCAGTGCAATGCGTGTTTGACTACGTCTTCAAAACTATTCCTGTAACTGATATCAACTATGGATCCATAAGATCGCTGCTGCTATCAGCAACTCCTCTCACGTCAAGCGCGGCGGAGATCATCCCCATTACGACGCTTCTTACTGGCGAGGAGCTTGATTACAATTCGCTCTTCACGGCGATCGATGGCGTAGATCAACTAACATCAACAGGTATTGCAACTATTCGCCAGTCACTCGCGGGCCGAATCAGCTATATCATGGATGACAATCCAAAAGAATATCCCGCAGCTTCGTTCGTAGGCGAATCAATAAATGGTGTTGACTATCTGCGCTTTGTGCGAACTTCTCCTATCGCGTTTCAGCGAAAGAGTTTAGAGCAATGGAAGGAGCGAACAATCAACGCGGCTGACGATCGCGGAACAAACATGTGCAAAGATATCACATTCCCAGGAACCAAAGAATCGCCGTTTGGAACTTTCTTCAGTAGAAACCTCACTGACTTGGCGCATCTTCCAGAAACTGTTGCTGTGAGGAAAACGGCTGATGGTCTTCTCGCGTCAAACATTTTCAAACTTCCTGAATTGAAAAAATATTCTTGCAAGTACGATCGTTTGATTCAAATGTGTTTGAATATGAAAGCCGCAAAGGATGGAAAACTATTTGTGTATCACCCGCTCGTTCAGGGATCTGGCACAGACTTGATCGTCAGTTTACTAATCGCAAATGGTTTCGTGCTTGATGGCGATTCACCGTCGCCAGACAGTATCTGCATGCATTGCGACAACACATTCGAATCGCACAAAAGCAAAAAAACAAAATCGAAGGAGCAGCATATTTACTCCCCAGTTCGATTTACATTTATCAACGGCTCACTAAGCAAAGCCACAGCCGCGAGCCGCCTAAACAGTTTCAACAGCGATGTCAATGTTGATGGTAGCAAACTGAAGATCTTAGTTGGGTCAAGAGCAATGCGGGAGAGTCATACACTGAAAGCATGTCGCCATGTTGTTATCACTCATGAACCAGGCTCGATATCAGAAATGATTCAAATCATAGGAAGAGCTGTTCGGAAACAATCTCACTCAGCGTTGCCTGATAATATGAGAACAGTGCAAATTTATATTTTGACGACAGATGTCTCTGGCATTCAAGATGCGGTGAACGAATCTGCGGCAAATGAAGAACTTGCGTACAAAGCAAAGATGCTGGCGTATATTCAAATCAGTCGAGTCGAACGAATCTTGTACGATGTCGCCATTGACTATCTGATCAACTTCAGATTCAAACTCAGAGAAACTCCGCGGCTTATAGGAGTGAGCCATTCATTGGATGATAGCGCTTACACTCAATACAAACAATCATTGACTAGCGCGTATACTGATTTGCGCAACGGTAACGCTCCATATGGTCTGCACACCACGCGATTCAATGTGTTTTACCTAGAGAACGAAGCTAGACTAGCAATCTTGATCGCGAAGCGGATTCTGCTAGATCATCAGCCGCTTATATCGATTGCATCGTTGCGCTTATTGATTCGAACACCGCCGTTTCATGTGGAGTACAATACACAGCTCATTTCTGATGAAGCAATCGCAATGGCGATCCAGCGGATCACATTTACGGCTGATCAGCTGCGAGTTAAGTTAACTGCAGGCAAGATGACGCTGGTAGATTCACTGTTTGATCAATCTTCTTCTTTGATTGATCATGTCGGTCGAGAATGCAAAGTCGTGTGTGTTGGTAGTCCGCTATGCTCTGACTCGTATTTGACTGTTCGAACAGTCGCAGCTATTCTTGACAGCGATGAGTCAGTCATTGACTCATATCGACAAATCTACCGAAATCAAATCAGTAATGCTATCGATATGAAAGATCTCGCAGACAAGTGGGTATCGTTCACTGATGTAAATGAAATTTGGGCGGAGGTGAAAAGCGCTTACAACAATAAGGTAAGCTTTCGAAGCGTTCTTGGCGGAATGCCGATCCAAATTCATTGTCAGCTGGCGGAGAGAATGATCGAGAAAGCCGCGCTGTTTGCAATCAGCAAACGTTCAGTGGCTGACTTGGATATTGTGCGAGCAACTGTTAACTTCTACAGGTCGACCCGCTTGATGCTTAGTGTGTCTGATTTAGAATCTACTCGTTTGTACGATCGCTACAAGAAGCTCGACAAAGATACTGGCTCAGGATGGTGGAGCAAGAACGCTCGACCTTCAACTGCCTCGCTGCCAATTGGCCATCTTCTCGGCGATTCTGTGCGCGTGTATCAACCGTTCGAGAAGACGTGGCTCAATCTTGGTAGCATCGGTGTAGGAATTCAAGGACAGCACCCATTGGGGTACTATATGTACGAAGAACAAGCGCCTGGCACGCTCAATGTAGTGTTGAAGATTAGATTCGAAGACGATCCAAAAGCAAAAGGGATCACGATGGCGTTTCTTCAACGAACTGAGCTAGACAAGATTGCCAGTCAATTGAAAGTTAGGATTTCACCTAAAATGCAGAAGGGGGAGATTATTGACTTGATCGAGAAGGCGGCATGGCAACGCCAAGCGAAAATGTATCCAAAACGGCTCATCTATCAATTGATTGATCAATGAAAAACGAAGATAACCTGCTACGACACGTGTCGCAGCAGCTTTTTCAGCGATTTACCACGATCTGATGTTTTTCATACCTGATGCAGGACATCCTGCAGCAGCTATTTTGGCGATTCATCATATTCTAATACTTTTATGCGCATACCTGCTGCTGAACGTTCAGCAGCAGCTTTTTCAGCAATTCACCATGTGCACATTCTGAGCTGCAGGATATCCTGCAGCTGTTTTTTTAACAATCCACCGTAATTTAATGCTTATGTGCGCATTTTTTGCAATTCAATGTGTGCGAATTCCGAGCTGCAGGATATCCTGCAGCTTAACATATGTATCTAACGCATTCTAGAGTGTATGTGCGTGCGTTTGATGCGTTAGAGGCCGCTATGAGGCTAAAACAATGATCTTCAAATCGACCGAAAAATCCGATTTTGTGAAAAAATCAAACGAAATTTGGAACTGTGTCGACGTACTTCACTTTGACTTTTGTCGTCTCAATCGTTTGCTTCATTTGTAGACAATCGTCTACAATCTCCGAATCAGCAATGTCGACCATCAATGATATGATCAATGGCTTTGTTGCGCATGGGAAGCAAATCTCTCTTGACGCTTTTGTAACTCAATTGAGTGAACGGTTCTATCCTGATCAAGATCTTTCTTTCATGAAGTACTTTCTTGAACTCGCAGATCAAGAGAATGATGGTAACTTTATTGTTCATCATCAGAAGTTGGTTGAATATGGAGCTGCAACAAGTGTACGAAGCAGCGCTGTAAAAGAGCGCCTCGATGCTCTTGACTTAGATGAAGGTGAAGATTATCAATTGTTGGACATTCAGCAGCTCAGAAATCAAGGTGGATCTTCGATTAAGCACATTTACATGCTAACTCCTGACGCATTTAAGATCACCTTGATGCGTGCAAAGAAATCGCCAAATCAATCGACGGACCCAAAAAAATACGCGAAGTATTACTTATTTCTCGAGAAAGCCGTCAAGTACTACAGCGCCTACCAAAATGCTAAACTGACGGCAAGCAATACCGAGAAGCAAACCACAATCGATCAGGTATTTGCTAAACTTGATTCAATTCAAAGACAAAATAAGTCGCTTGAAGATAAATTCGATAAAGTCGAAGAGCGAGCGGAACGCGCTGATCGTCGTGCTGAAGAGGCTCATCGCGATCAAAAGTGTGTTCTCAAGAAGCTTGACACTGTTGTTGAAATGTTGCAACAAAAGTCAATCGTCTCAACCATGAACCCCGAAGATCCAAAACTTCATCACAACTTTGTGTGCATGGGATATCGATTCAACCATGAATATCATTTGACGTTCATCGCAGGGCAAGACATCAATGTTCGAGCAGCGATGCGTAAGAAGTTTGACGATCCCGCGAACAATTGGGTAGTTCACATTGGGATGCACTATAACGCCAATCCTATTGATTTGCGCAACAACATCCGCACTCGCCTTCAAGACGATATCAAGAATGTTGTCATTGCTGAAAACAAGAGACGAGCAAAAGAAACTCTTGAGCACAACTACAGACTTCTTGAGGAGATTCGCGTATACAACCGCACAAACAAGTTGAACAAGCGCGTTTTCAAAAACGAGAAGAAGCACTTCGTGAAACTCCGCACGAGCGACATTCCGGTTCGTTGCAAGAAAACATCTGCTCACTATGTCGAGAACGATTTCATATCTTTTGACAAGTTCATCGAGTTGATTCGCAAAGTGAATGAAGATACACAGAGGAGTCCATACACGAGTGACGAAGCGAATGACTCTGTCAGCGAGTCTGTGAGCGAGTCTGTGAGCGAAACCTCAGACACTGACAGCACTGACGCCTAAGACAAAAAAACTCTTTCAAGATTCAGAAACGATACACCAAGTTCTCTCGATCAAGATATGATTCTACCGCTGGATCTGGATTTGTTTTTTTGCGTTCATCGTCACTCATTCGTGGATTCTTATCCATTCTGTAAAACGGCGCTTCAGTTTCGTCTTGAGGTAAGTCGAGATTCCAATCGTTCAGTCTACGATACAAAGCGCGTTCGTAGAATGGCACGCTTTTGTTGTTCATCACAATGACTCTTTCTTGCTGAGCATACAGGCCGCTTGGATCGACAACACTCGTAACTTTCGTTGGATCATTTGAAGGAAGAATAATTTCTGCAAACGCTGTGATGAACTCGTTATTCAAGATGTCGATTTGTGTGATGAGCGACATAGTCGGCGTTGACACTTTGCGCAGATCGAATTTGCCAAGGTTCTTCCATGACTCGAGATAATGCTGAACGGCCCCTTTGACAGTAGCAGAATCCGCGGTTGGTGCACCTGATCGATCAATGACTCTGTTAGCCAGATATTCAACATTGTCAGATGCGAGCATTAGTTCAGTCAATGTGTCAGAGTCATCATAAGACTCAACCGCAGGAAGATCGCGAAGAAACGAGTAGATATCATCTGAATTCATTGTATATATTAAAACCAATATGTTTGTTGTTGGTTTTGGTTTATCGGCGCAGGTAGAGGAAAATCTGATCGTGGAGGAAGAGGTAGCAGTGGAGCATTCTGCTGCGGAGCAAATCGCAGTGGAGAAGGCTTTGTACTCGCAGGTACACTCGGAGATGTCACGCCATTTGTCTGAGGGTACAATGCTCTCATGGTAGGATTATTACCTTGTTCAGCTTTCTGACGCGCAAATTCTTCTTGCCTCTCACGATCATAATTAGCTCGTTTCCAACGATTAGATTGTTCAACATGTTGTTCAGCTTTCTTATCCACTGATAATGCGTATTTCGATATTAGTGGTATAGTGGAGTATGAAAGTGGCTCGGTCGATTGCATATCGGCGACAGTTGATTGATTTGATTCTATATCAGAATGTGCTGATTCTGTGTCAGATGAGTGAGTATCGTTATATTCATTTTGCTTTGAAACAGGTATCTTTATGTATTTTTTTGATTTTCGCTTCTTTTCAGCTTTACTCACAAAACCAAATCCTAGTAACCAATCTCGAGTATCTTTGAAATGGTCATATTTGAAAATATGTTTAGTAGCATCTAAATTGCGTAACTGCCACAATGAACGTGGATCTTTCCTTTTAGACAAATCAAAGTACGTATGTCCATGGTCTAAAAATGTTTTCACTAAAATCAGAAGTTGTGGTACTTCCTCGCTTGGCATCTTTTCAGCAATACCATAATCGTAGTTTATGCTCTTTTCATATGTGTGATGTAAATAATTGTACAAAGAGTAAACAAACGCTATAGCTTGAAACAGGATATCATTACTTTTGACAACAGATTCTGATATCGCTGATAAGAGTTTCTCAGATCTTTGCAAATTGTTTCGCACTATTGCGTCTCGTTTGAATTTAAGATCTTGTAGTTTCTCGTTGGTGATAACATTTCCCTTTTGATACACCTTACGAACCTCTTCTGATAATGTCTGAAGTTCGAACAAGAAATTGTTAATTTGCTTAAATAAATTATTTGACAGTGTTAGTGTTGCCGTTTTGCCTTTTGCGAAGACTATGTCACGAATTGCAAATTGATCGTTTACACTATGAATATTGTATTTTTGTAAACTGTTTTGACGTGTGGCAAGTGTTTCACGATCTTTGGCTTCTTCTGCATCTATTCTGAGTTGCTCCGCAATTGCAGCATCTCTCTTCTTTTCGTCTTGCAGCTGTTGATTTTCCTTTAAGACGCATTGAAGCTGCTTACTAGTTTCGTCTTGCTGCCTCTGAAGAGATTCAAATTGTAATTGTAGTCGGTTTGTTTCCTCGGCAGCATCAACGGCGATTTGTATTTGCTTTTGCAAATCTTTGTCTAACCCAGCCAGCAACTCTTCCTTTTGCAAACTTTGAATTTCATTCCTCTTCTTTAACTCTTCAATATTCTCTTTGTGCGCATTCACTGCTTTTTCTAAATTTTCCTTGTCTTTGTTCCATTCAGCACGAATTTCATCTAGATCATATGCATTTTGTCTCTCTTTTTCAATAATTGATTTGATTTCTTCCGTCACTTTTTGTGGATCGTTGCTAATTGTGCTAGCGTCAATTCCAAGCGTTTGGCTTAACTGTTCCCATGATAGTGCCCTTTCGCTTTTTAAGGTTGTTACTTCTTCGGAAAGTCCTCTAATCTTATCTTGTAATTGTTCTTGTGCTACGGCGTTACTTTGCTGCTTTGCTGCTTCGAGGTTCAACTGTTCTATTTGCGCTTGTAATCTTTGAATTTCATTGTCGTGTTCTTCAATTACTGTGTTCTGTTGTTTTGTTGAACTGTTTAAAAACTCTATGCGTGCAAGTGTTTTAGCTAGTTCATCCTCCTTCAATACTAAATCTTGATTGAGCATGCTTAATTGACTTTCTAATTCTTTACATTTCAAAAGATCTTCTTGTAAACGCACTTTCTCGGTTCGAGCATCTGTTAACTGTTGCATTATCTTGTCGAACTCTTCTTGGCTGAATCGCTCATCGACTTGCTTTCGAAGCTGTTCGTTGCTGCTCATCAATTTGCTTCCAGCAATTTCATAATCTTTTGTAAGTTTTTCGATTTTAGTTGTGTAAACTTTGTCCATCTTTTGAAGCTGATCCGCCATTTCTCGTAAGCGCTTCTCATAGGTTTCTTTGAGCGTCACACTATCGTTTTCGGCAATATTTTGTAATTCAAGCTTGATTTTGAATTCTTGTTCGGCTACATCTATTTGGAGACTGTATGCATCTGACAAAAGCGTATTCGCTCGTTCTATAAACTTTTCAAACTGATTATATCGATCGGTTGAATTTATACTTCGTTCCGATTGGGTAAGCAGTTTCAACTCATCCACGAGATCGTGTTGTTCAGACATTTGCTTTTGAAGAGCTACTTTCAGGCTTCCATAAATAGACGAGTATGATTTCTGTTGCGAATCAATGGCAGCTGATATTTTGCTATGTATGAGAGGGATAGTTGTAGATAGCATCTTTTGATACATTTTGTAATTCCAGTTTTTTGTGATATCACTATCCATAGACATATCGGTCGCATCTTGATTGATAATAGACACAGTTACATCTCCATGGCTAATAACATCATCAATTGTAGGACCGTTCATTCTTTTATTGTTCTTTACGGTGTCATTTTCAGCTTTTCGTAATTTTGTCATAATTTTTTTCATTCGCCCAAGCAACCACGGGCTTTGTCCATTCGTTTCAATTTCTTGTTCAAGCTTATTTTTTTCTAAAAGTAACGAATTCATCGAGTCATTACTGGCCTTAGCTCTGTCAGCTAGTTTTAATCGTTTCTGCACTGTATCACGATATTTTTTCGTTTCTTCTAGCTGTCTGTTCAAAACATCACGCTCAGGTCCATTCACACCATGCGCTTGTCGTTCTAGAAAGCTTATATTGTGATCTGTGTTTTGAAGAACATCTTTGAGAATATGAGTTTCTTCAACCAATTGAGCTACTTTACTTGCACGTCTCGGTACCTGTACATTCTGGATTTGCGGGGCGTTTGCCGCGTTCGATGCAAAATCTAGCATGAACTGTGCCTTTTCAATACCTTTGTGTGCAGTGTCGCTTATGGATTTGCTGAATGAGCTCGAAGTTACTTCGCCAATCCAATCATCGAAGTATCTACCAACGGTATTCAGATGTGCATTCACGGATCTGTTATGTGTGCGAATGGCTTTTAGTAACGGTTTAGCTGTTTTTGAATCATAACTGTTAAGCTCCATTTCTAAATACGGAAGCAACACTGATACTTTGATTGTCTTGTGCATTGGGAGATTTCCTTCTTGACTTGAATTGACAGCATCCTTGATATTTTGCTCAAATCGCCGAATTGTATTGATGCTAGTTCGTTTACTGAAAATCAATGTTATATTTTGAAAATACTCTGTTTTGCTTGCTTTGTTGAAAATGTCGCTTAGCGGAGTGATACTTGTGAGATGTTCATAGAATGATATCATGTTCAACGCTTTTTCGGACTTGACATAATTGGCGACGCTGAGTAGTATCATGCTTAGTTTTTCGATAACCATGATTTGTTGACATTGCATTCGAAATGCTTCTTGATCAAGACGCATATATTCATCTTCAATGTAGCGGAAGAATATTTTATACACCAGATCGCATATCCTGAACGTATCAAAATACTCTACGTCGCAAACTTTGTTTGGATCAATGTCGTGTTTTGATGCATTTGCAATAATCATGAACAATGTGTAAATCTCTAGATACACGCGATTGTAGATGTTGTACACGCGGATATTCTTTGGCCGCGGAGTATTCACAGCTTGTGTCGCGGCAACTTGCAACAACCAGTTTAAGCCTTCAAGATGACTAAGTTGTTGTTTCGTACGACGAACTTCATCTGTAAGAAGCATAAACCAAATTGAATTGCGGATAACTTGTTGTGCAAACTGCTGATACGCGTTCTTGTGGATCAGCAAATGCCCTTCATCCCATGTATGAACAACTAAGCATGTTTGACCAACAACAGCGATACGTGTGATTTTCCTAAACATGTCGTAGTATATGCCGACCTTTTCGGGAAGCTGCAATACGTTTCGTTTGTCAAATTGTGCAATTGTATTAGCGTACACTTGTTCTACCTCCTCATCAACGGTGCGATGATACTTTTTGTAAATATACATGTTGAATGACTTGAGCGGCACTTGCTCATCAACTATTGGCAAGCCATACTCATCAACCGTGATTGCTGGATTGACAGATCGTTTGTAGCGACCGTTCTTCAACTCATAGAATTCGGGGTTAAAGTATTGAGTAGACGCTGATTCAATTGCGCTGTTCATCTTCTTAGGCAACTGCTCAAGCATAAACTTCACGCGATTCTTCACTAAAGGAGTTCGATTGTAGACCACTACTGCTACAGCTACACAAACGCCGGCGATCGTTGAGAATATTCTGAAAGCTGGAACCTCTCCGCACCATACCTCATTGTTGTACTTGTCATACACAATCGAAGCAACAATTATCCACGCGACAATGAAAATTAAACAAACACTGAGCAAACCAGGGCCAAACATTTATTTTTTTCGTTCGCTGTATACCTAAAGCAAGGTTTTCTTGCAAGAGGAGCGGTTACTTGGAGGCGATTCGATGTCTGGTGAACGCAGAGCCGCTGCCAGCAATTATATCACTGTATGAAGCAACTGTCCCCTCTCTATTCTTGCAATCCTAATGGTTGCTTAGTAGGGACACGCATTGTCGTCCTCTTCATCCTTTTCAGCCTTAGCAAATACTTCCAGCGCATTTACCACTTCAATAACATCAGGACGATCTTTGGGAGAAATCGCGATCATTCTCTCCACCAACTCCCACTGAGCTTCATTCAGTTCAGCAGGTTGGTCAAGCTTGAATTCGCCATTCCGATATATCTCTCGAATTCTGTCAGATGTAAGAGTGACACCCCACGGAGCTGCATCTTTTACTGCTTCAATGATGCACATGCCCAATGAGAAAACGTCCGACTTGCGCGATGGTGTCTCCACAGTCATCATCGCGAACTCTGGAGCGCGCCACGCCATTGCACCCAGCTCATCTTTCATTCTCACCAATGAACATGACCCAAATTCGGAAAAGCTCAAGCCGAAGTCCGTCAGCATCGCGATACCGTTGTCGCTCACTACAATGTTGTCTCCTCGCAGATCGCCATGGACAACACCTTGGCTATGTAGGTAAATGAGCCCAGCGGCGACCTCCTTCAGCTTCCTCCAAACGACGGTCCGTCCTTGCTTCTTTTCACTTGCAAGGTATTTGAGCAACTCCCCATTCGATGCGTATTCGGACACAATGAAGTATGGCTCCTTCCGATGATTCGCACCGTAGAAAGGGACCACGTTGTCGTGTCTAAGCTCACGCCATGTATTTACTTCCTTGAGGAATCGCCGCATCTCCACCACCGAGATAATCTTCACCACGACATTGATGTGAACCCACTTTGCGCGATACACCGTACCAAAGCTGCCTTGACCGAGTACACCATCTATCTTCTCGACGGTTTCAGGCGAAATGAACCATTTTGGGTGTTCTCTCTCTACCTCATCTTTGGTTCGTGCGGGGTTGGTTGCGTATTCGTCGAGTAAATACATGACAACCTTGAAATTCTTTTTTCTGGCAATTGATTTCGCGGATATGCCTTGACTGTCTGATTGAAGTGGAGAAACTCCGCGTTCGAGCAGTAATTTTACGAGCGCAACAATATTGTCTTCGTCGACATAATTGTTCTTGAGCAAATCAACAAGCACAGAGGTTCCATGATTGTCGATATATGATGCGTCGACGCCTTGCTGGACGAGATACCGCACCATATCCATATGACCATCACGAATAGCCTCAATCAGCGCAGTCCAGCCTTCGCTGTTCTTGGCCTCTTTGTCGGCGCCTTGCTCGACGAGATACCGCACCACATCCACATGTCCATCGCGAGCAGCCCGTATCAGCGCAGTGTTGCCATACTCGTTCTTGGCCTCTATGTCGGCGCCTTGCTCGACGAGATACCGCACCACATCCACATGTCCATCGCGAGCAGCCAAGATCAGCGCAGTGTTGCCAAATATGTTCATGGCCTCTTTGTTGGCGCCTTGGTCGACGAGATACCGCACCACATCCAGATGACCATTCTCAGCAGCCCAGATCAGGGCAGTTTCGACATCTTCGTCGTTTACATTGATGCTCGCGCCACCACGGACCAGTTCCTCGACCCTCACGATGTCGTCCTCCTGTACAGCTTTGAGGAGGCGACTAGACTTAGTTCCCATTTGAGTCTGTGGCTCTCTTCTAGCTTTCTAGCATCAAATCAGCCACATCTGAAATCAAAGTTTGCTCTAGCTAAACCCTCATTGAGCAACTCCACCCTCTCTATTCTTGCTCGTTGAAACATTGAGGTTGCGAGAATAAAGGGTGGGACGATACAAATCATCCCTTGACGAGGGAAATGTAGCCAGTCGTCCGGACCTTGCCCTGACGAGATGAAGATCAACTCTGTCATACTGATTGGCCAGAATCGAACGCGTTCACAAGATCGAGAACGTGACAAAACGGCAAGTGTCCACAAGTGCCTCGACGCATTATTGTGTTGAGGAGGCTCGATACAAGATCTCTAGGATAGCCTGCCCAGGTATTGTTATCCTGCCTACTGGAGCGGCGTTGAGTAGGTTAGGCGCTGGGAATGTTGAGAGAAATTCTCTTTTCGAAGGGGGTGACATTCTCAGTGAAAAGAATAAATAAGTCAGTCGAGTCATGACTTCGAACCTCACGGAGACAAGGAGAAATCAACGCGATTCATTTTTGAATTGCAGATTGGCAATACAAAAAGCAAAAAAAAACATTCTAGGTTTATTGAATACCAATTAAGGTTTAATTGGTTTACGAGGTTTCGCACTTCTTGCAGTTGATCAGTCGCCATTTTGCTTCGGGAAGCAGGGGGAGCAGAATGGCGGACGCGTTCACCACCCCGCCTGATTCCGCGCCCGGCCCGCCTCGCACGGTCCGCCAAAAGCGCGAAGATCGGAAGCGCGATGCAGTACCGCTACCGCTGAGATTGGGAGCACCAAGTCTGGAGACAATGCTGTCTGATTCATCGTCTGATGAGTCTGTTGTTGCTTCTTTCGAAGTTCAATCGGAGAATTATGCTACGCCACTCCTCGACAGTGAAGATGAAATGCTTCTGAGCCCCAAGAACTGCGGTCCAAACTTCAATCATGGCAAGCTGCCATGGTGGAAGCTGCACGTACCTCTGATCAAGTATAACTTCACGCTCATCGCTGAACAAGAAAACGCTGAGTATCTGATGGATCTGTTCTATCAATATTTGCACTTCGAGAAGCTCTGCGAAAATCCGTCTCCACGAAAACTCCACGGGCTGTGGGCTGAATTTGCGGCTAACTTCAACACTGACGCCGCTCAGTTCAAAGACAAGATTCGCAACAGCTACCAAGCGTTCATGAAAAGCAATCCACTGATGGAACTCCATCTATTGTGCCAACAATCAGGAGCTCCGTGCGCGGTTATGGTGGTCAAAAATGGTCAACAGTGTCCGTTATGCTATGAGGACGATGAAGAGATGACGGAACACGAGATGGATGCGCTGAACTCCTACTCGAGCATCGCGGCGAAGATAAGAGAGCTGGCTGCGACGCCAATGTAGGGGCTGAAAACTAAGCATTAGTATTACCTCGGCCGTTACTAGTGTATCCAAAGAGCTTATCATAGCACTTGAACAAGTCGCGACGATTGCCGGAGAGATGAGAGCGTATTTTTGTCCAGTTGATGCGATCTGCGTTGTCTTTGATGAATGCGAACTTCTTAAACAAATAACCGCGGTTGTCCCTCATGAATATCAGCATATCGATCTTGTCAAAGTTCTCTTGCAGCGGCGTCCATTCTTCAGCATACTTGCTCAACTTCTTCCAGGCGGCAGGACTAGCGTTCTCCCAGTCAAAGCGATCCTTGTTCTTTTCCAGAAATGTTAGCTTCCATCTAGCGATGTTTTCGAAGAAGTCGGCGATGTCGATTCGATCAAAGTTAGCTTGCAACTCGTCTTCCATCCACGGTTTTGCAAATCTGCATAAATCACGAAATTCAAACTGCTCAAAGCACCTCTTTACCAGCGACTGTTTCCACTCGGGAATATCAGAGTCGACGAATTTGTGCTCTCCGTACTCAAAGCGGTCATAGATTGGCAATCCAAAAAAATACTCGAGGTCAATCTTGTCCGCATGCTTCTCCAGCAGAGGCAACATCCATTCATGTGCGTTTTTTGAAATTCGCTGCCAATGATTCCACTTGAACTCGTGAGCGCGCTTCAGCAACACCGGCAACTTCCACTTCTGGTCATCATCAAGATAGAAGAGAAACTGCATCCAGTCTATATGCGGATTCTTGTCAAGCAGCGGCACCATCCACCACTCCGCGTTCTTGCACGCGCTGCTCCAATCAATATGCGCTGATGAGAGACTCCACTCACGAGCGCACGATACAATCCATTGAGACGGTGACTCAGTCGCAAGCAGAGGCTCCCAGTCTTCTAAGCTGAAGAAAGACGCAGCGCCAGAGAAGATGAGCACGCTCTCCGATTCTGAGCGCGTGATTCGCGAGTCAACTGCTGCTGGAACGGGCCTCTCGTCATTCAACTTGATGCGCTTGACTTGCGTCCGCTGCGCCGCTTGCGTGGCCTCGCGTTTCCTCACCAGAGTCATTTTGACGAATGAGCAAATGCGCGCAAGAATTCGTCATTGAGGTTTTTAGGTTTATTGTCAAAACTATCACATTGACTAATAACCTGATAAATAGAATAAACATGTGGCCAGACTGAGAAAGCACCAGTTTGCATTTTCGCGGGAAACGATGAAGCTGTTTTGCATGCGCGTCGGCGTCGCTGAAAGTGCGTTCTCCGTCGATATCGAACCCAGCGCTACGGTGGATGACCTGAAGGAGGCCATTAAGCAGAAGATACAAAGCACGGCGGTACCGCATCGACTCACCCTTTTTCTTGCTAAACGCGGAGACGAGTGGCTCTGTGACGAGTCGGACGATGTCAACGCGCTCGAGCAAGGAGACGCCAGCAACGTACAAGATCTTCTCGAGACGCGCCCGCTCAAGGCTACGAAGAAGGTCCACAAAGTGTTCACGAACGCTCCAGATGAAGAAGTGATTCATGTGCTAGTACAGGAGCCCCCGGACGAGAAAGAACGCATAATAGAGAAAGTGGCTGCTATTCGCAAAGAACGAGCGCTAGAACAGCTACAGCATCGAGCGCAGAAGGAACGAGAGAGACAGGAACGTCTAGCACGGATCTCTCTGACTCAGAAGCGCGCCTGGGACGAACTAAATGGTGTGCTGCTCAACAATCAAGACGACACAGCAAGCAAATCATTTTCGACGGTCGCATACGACTCGCTTCCGAAGCGCTTCAAGCCAAATCCAGTTGAGCGTACGAGCGAGTTCTACCGATTGATGACAACAAATCTACCTGTTATCAGTGATGATGTACTGGATGATATGACAAAAGCCATCACGGTCAAGTCATACGTCTACGATGAAGAGATGTCTGGCAATGAAGCGACGCGAGTGCAGTTGATGAGCACTCTTTTCGAGAACGTGGTGTATTTGTTCAAGAAAGATGACGAGTTGTTCAGAGACAGAATGAAGCTGGGGATTCAAGTGAAGATGGAGGGGGATTATGTGCGCGCAAACGGCATAGTTGACTTTTTGATCACTCGTGGGAAGAAGAGTATCTGCGTGATTGAAGCGAAGGACGAAATGTTTCGCAAAGGCAAGGCACAGAGTGTTCTGGGGATGGAGGTTTCAGTGGAGCAGACTGAAGAAGAAGTCATGTACGGCATCGTGACGAACTACGAGGAATGGCGTTTTCTGAAGCGCACAGAAGATGGAATCGAAGAGTTCAAAGACAAGATCAATCCCGAATCTGGCCTTCGCAACGAGTTGAAGCGAGTTGCTTGTCGAATCTGTGCGATTCTTTCTTGATTCAGTTGTGAAACAAAAAAAACTCAGCGTAGCAAGTTCATGGTATTGCAGACTTGAGTTTATGATACTTAACGCAGTAGCTGAGCAACTTGCGCAGTGCCCTCTTGATGTACTCTTGCTGTTCATTGTCATAATCTTCCCAAAGTCCGCGGAGAAGCTTCACCATATGTCCTAATGCGTTATTGTCAATCTCGTACATCAATGCATTATCTTTCTTGTCGATCTCAGCTTCCCAATCTTTGTAAATCAGTTCTTCCCACCGTCCGTCACGAATCAAATCGCGATACTGAAGAATCTCGGGAGAAGTCTCCTCAATGATGTAGGTTCTATCAATAGCGAGAGCTACGCGAAACCGGCGACGGATAGTTGATACCATAACATTGTTAGGCAACTCTGCATCAATTTGATCGAGCAGTTCTCGAATTTGAGTATTGTACAATCGAATTTGCTCATCCATCACTGACAGGTGCGGTATTGATTTATAATATGCTGATGAGAATTCAGTACGAAACATTTGTTTGTGCCACAGCTGAAGATTATGCCAGCTTCTTGTGTTGCTCTTTGCAAGCCGCATGCAAGCGAAATTGCAACTCGGCACCTACCGCGCGACTTATTGACTATCGTTCGTAGCATGGTCAATGGCGAAAGAATCTTTTGGAAGAAGCAATTCGATTCAGTTATCAAAGAACTTCACAAGCAAGAGTATTGGCGCGCGATGCTTCTTGATGTCGAAACGCGCATGATGGCAATTCCGCAGTTGATCGAAGGTTTGACGCTCATTCGTCCAAATCGTCCAAAACATGGACGCGCTGTTTTGACAACGTTCGAATGGCGCGACAACTTTCACGGACCGCGATCAATTCTCATCTTGCGCAAAGAGAACAACGGCGAACCAAGCTACTCTTGGCAGTACGAAACTTGCGGCTTCTTCAAACGCATCGTATCAAAACACATAACTGATTTCGACGAAGCAATTGCGTACGATGATCATGACGCATTTTGGCGCGACGTTGAGAAAGAAATGACACTGTGGGCCGATGGTATTCCGAGAAATCGCGCATAATGTATAGCGCATTATGGCGAAAGGCAGAAAGCAGTATCGTGTCGTGACAGGCGGCAATGAAATCGATCAAACGCAATTGCTCGAGATGTTTCAGCAATTAACGGGCGATCCGACTAAACTCGATCCTGAAATTGTTCAAGACAAGTTCGAGAGGCTTCGAAATGACATTATGCGCTGCAACAAGCTTCTTATCAAGTTCAAGGAGGTTATTCTTGATAATCTGCATACGAAACGCGGGGTAGATCCATTCTTTGATATGCAAGTGAATCGCTTAGGCGACTTTGTGGCGCGCGTAGATGAATACATGAATACGATTCCAAATGGAGGCAACAATCTTGTTTACTACTATGAAGAGTTTAAGAACTCGTTCGTGATCGAGGAGTATTTGAAAATGTGTAAGGCGCTTCGTCAAGGCAAAGATTGTATCAAAGACAGATGCAATTTGTCTGACTCGTTCATGAAGAATGCTCCAGGCAATGAGCTGTACATTTTCGACTTTGCGAAAATCAATTTCAAGTACTTGTTCACACATATCCTTGAGGAGAACTTCACAAACAAAAACGAGCTTGCAGATTCGAAGCTGTACATTCTAGTCATGTGCAATATGCTCTACATTACAACTGAGGACATTTACACGATTGTGACTAGCCCCGATGTCGATATCGATAAGTTGTCTGAGCTGATCGTGAGAGCAATCGCGACTGCCAAAAACCAAGTTTCACGCTGCGACAAAGCATTTCGCCTTATCGAGAACAGCGTAGATATTCTAAAAAATGGAATGAGCTCGTACTACAAGGACTTCATGGCGTCTAGCAATCCAGCAATCATCTTTGAACACTTCATCAATGACATTAGCAAAGATCTACACATCGACACGCAAACACTCGGCCAGTTTAGAAAGATCATAAGCCATTTCAGAAAGCAGGCTAACACCATGCCAGCTAAGCATGTAAAACTTGAAGGTGTGTTCACCACGTTGGACAAAATCATGAAGATGATGGAGAGTTGATACAGAGGGCAATGAGAATGTCAGCTATTTTTTTTTTTATTATAGGTTTCGTCCAGAATGTCACCCCGACATTTTGGGACCTAAGGAAGATAATACCTGAGCAGGCTATCCTAGAGAAGGTTTGCTACGAGCCTCCTCAACACATTGCTGCGTCGAGGCACCCGTGGACACTTGCCTTTGTCTCGTGGTCGCTCATTACCACGTAGTTCGCATTGAAGAAGCACCAGCATGTTCAGCGAAGCGTTTGCGTCTCGGTCAACAGTGGATGCGAGACCAACTACTGGAACCGAGACGTGAACGCTGCAAGGAACATGCTAGAGCTGCTGAGGAGCGGGCTGAGAGGGAAGCATGGATCAGGACGACTGAGAGCGTTCAGACGAGGAATCAATCTGTAGACAGCAAATTCAGTGGGTGGAAAGACTTGTAGCGCACGCGCTAGGAGAAAGCATAGCCACACCACAACCACATATTCGTGGCATTGAGATACCAGTAGATATTCTCAGTGCCTAACGTATTATCACGATCTCATTAGGCGTTGTGCCTGACTGACTGAAAGAAAAAAAAACTCAAGCACAAACACTACTGACGTCCACGAACTCAACTCACGCGAACTCAACTCACGCCAGGCGACGTCTCTGTCGCGGCGGTGAACCATCATCTTTCGCTTCGTCATCGTCTGAATCGTCACGAAGACAGAGGTGGAGCAAAGTCACAGTATTCCTGTCGGTCGCAACGTGCTTCGCCGCTCGAATACCTCGCAACACTCGCTCGCGCCTCATCCATGTCAGTACACTTTCTGCGTTCATGACAGCAGCATTCTTCGTCGCACGCTCGGACCCTCTCCAGCCGTGACGACGAAAGATAGGAAGCATCGTCAAACTAAGATCTTCTGCAGCCGTTCTGTCAATTCCAGCACTCGTGCACGGAACGCCCTGCTGGTAACACCATTCCACCACGTCTGCGAATCCCTTCAACGCCGACTGATCCGCCATCGCAGGAAGCAAAACTTGCGGGGGATGTGTTGTAATACGCTCTTCCCCGAGTTCTCCGAGTCCTCTGAACTCCGCTTGAATCGCCGCTGAAGGATACATACATTGCGGAAGACTTGTCACAACGCCGTTCAAGCTAACCAGCATGTTGTGAATCTGAATTCGTCCATCGCGCACACGTTGGCGCCAGTGCGGAACGAAAAATTTCTTTGGAGAAGCACACTCGATCATCGCGATGTCAAATTCCGCTTGATTCGTACGAGCAAAGCTCTTCGGGTGCGTAAAAGTTATCTGCTGCGTATCGTCGTGAAACCACAACCCGATTGTTTGAATATCAATTTGGGCAGCTTCCTTGTTCACCGCTAGCTTAGAAATCAGACGACAGAACTCCCGGTGAGTAAATGCGAGAAGCTCCAAGGCATCGAGTTGTTTTGCTTCGTAAGCGCCAATTTGTATCGGGATCTCCACTCCATGCGGGATAGCCATACCGGAACTGTACAAAAGCCATCGAATCAGCTTGACGTTGCCAGCCGCGCCAATGTCGTAGAAGATTCTGGCATCACGGGGTTCGTAAGCAATTACATCAAACTTGGAGAGGCAGAACCTCAACACACGACGATCGATCGAGTCATCTGCATCCAGCTGTGGGACTCCAAGCTCCCAGAAACGCCTGATCAAGATCGTGTCGCTCACCGCGTTCAATCCAGTCTTCTTCGTGTACCATTTGCACCAGCTCCACAGCATGAACTTGATCACACGAGCATGTGACGGTGCGTCAACAAATTCAGTAATCCGCAATGCCACATCAGTTGAAAGTCGCCACCTCTGCACAACAACAGCGACAGACGTGTAGATCGGGGCCCTCGCCATTTCTGTCAGCGTTACTTTTCACCTGAACAGCTTTGCGTCGCGATTTCTGCACAAGCCCATTATTACGAGACGCGAGACGAGACGCGAGACGAGACGCGAGACGAAATGTGACATGGGTTGATGGGGAGAAACGTAGACATGGATTGATGGGGAGAGACGTAGTTAGCCATTGAACAATTGCCCGTGTTCTACGAAGACTGCCCCTCGTAGTACACATGACTTGTCGTGTCGGAGCGATTGATCTTGTTTCTGAATAGCCAAGCGTACCATCCAATGACACCTGCCAATGTACTGACCAAGAACACACATGAAGCAAATTGCAAGAAGGCTTGTTCAGACATTGACACCAGCATAAAAAGTGCCATCATCCACACAACAAACACGCATTTCAAGTAAGTGTCGAACGAAACCATTGTTGTCACTGCGTGCGAAAGTGTTTACCTTACTATAATAGTGCTACAAAATTTTGCCGCTCTTCACGGAATTTGAAAGATGACAGACAAGATTGAGCAAGCAGTAGCAGACTATTTGCATGCTCGAGCGCCACCTCAAGGCGAACAAAGTATCGACGCGGTGTTTCGCCTTCAGCATCGCCAAGGCATGCGGCCAAAGCAGAATCTTGATGCGGCAAGATCAAATCAAAACTACTACACAACGTTTGAAATTCAAAAGAAACTACTTGATCATTATGAGAACGTTGATTGGTTTGAGCGCGACAATCAATTTGACTTCTCATTAGCAATGACAAAGTACGCAACGCCGCAAACGAATTCATCATCAAAATAGGTTCCGAGAGAATTTTTTTTCAAGATCGTCGAGCGAAAAAAAGTTTGCGCAAGTCAATTACTCAGATGAACTTCGCGGCGTGACAATGACAAAAGTCACTCTGCGCGATCTTCATTGCATGAGCCATCGCCATGTGATTGCTAGCGAGCTCTCACGCAAAGAAGATCGCGCGAAGTGACGGTGACAGAAGTCACTCTGCGATTTTCATTGCCTGAGCCGTCCCTGCATGACTGCTAGCATATGAAAATACGAATGCTTGAAATCACAAAGCAGATTTGAGAATGTGTCAACGCGTTCAACTCAGCCAATCACAATCGTGGAGTCGATCCCAAAACGTGTCAACGCGTTTGCATTTCTGCGAATCAACAAACGCGGAGTCGATCCCAAAACGTGTCAACGCGTTAGATTTTTGGCGAATCAACAAACGCGGAGTTGATTTCAAAACGTGTCAACGCGTTTTCATTTTGGCGAATCACCAATCGCGATTTCAAAATGTGTCAACGCGTTAGCATCAGCCAATCATCACGAAGAAGATCTTGAAACGTGTCAACGCATTGCACTTTTGACCAATTAGCATTTGCGGAGCCAATCTGATAACGTGTCAACGCGTTAGCATTTTGACCAATCAACAATCGCAAAGAAGACTTGCAAGATTTCTTTTCTCAAAACATTTTCAAACTGATCGAGCGAAAAGAAAGTTTGCGCAAGATAATCTTTGACATGCGCTCACCTAAGAACATTTCGTGGCGATACAATAAAGATAGTCACTCTGCGCGATCTGCATTGCATGAACCGCCTCCACATGATCCCCAGTGTGCGAAAACACGATCGCTTGAAATCGCGGAGTTGATTTGCGAAAGTCGCATCGCATTCAAGAATAGCACGAAGCTCATTCAGCAACCATCACACAAAAAAAATCACCTCAATGAAATCATGGCTTTGCTTCAGGCTTTGCTTCAAGCTCAGGCGTGGACTGAAGCGAATTCGTTAGCTGCTTATGCAGATCAGCAATTGGTTCGTAGTTTGGACGCTCCACAGGTGTGCGCAATCCGCAAGCGTCGATAGCATTGATAATGTATGTTACATCTTCTTCACAAAGCTCCGGCGATTCCTCGGAAACTACATCAGTAAGATGCTTGTACACCCTTGCTACATCGGCATATTCTTCAATGCGAAATGAGTTCTTCCGATCATACAGATTGAACAACTCAATCGAGCGAGAGACGACAGACTTGGTGAGCGAAACCATGGCGTGATATGTATATTCAATATCAAACTCAACATCAGAATGGTTTGTCAAAATTTCAGATGATCAAAGATTCGAAGCCACCTGCCGCTCTCATCTTCATGTTCGTTTGAATCTTGTCATAAGCTTCGTCAGTGTAGAATCCTACCCAATTTGGCGTTTTGTCGAACTTTCGCGTTTCTTCAAATGCCTCTATCAGTTTAGAATCGAACAGCGCGCCGACTTTACCAGTCTTGATCTCAAATATCAAAAGATCCACATACAACAGACGCAACTTTATCGCTGGATGAGCTAGGTAGATCCATTTCTCTTTGATATTGTCTTTCACGCATGGCACGGGATCATAGACTCCAATGTTGTAAAGATTCGCCAAGTATGTCGGTTGCGAAGATTGCTTGTCGTTCAGTAAGCAAGTGTGTTTCATCATTCTGAAATCGTACGGAACTTTAAAGTCATTGTGCATAAATGATTTGAAGGTGTACGCTTTGAAAGAAGTTTCGACTTGCGATCTCCAAAAAGACACAATTGCATCTTTGAATTTGCGTTCAGTGAAAATAATATTGATAGCAGAACTTGAACATTCATCTATTCTGTTTACAAAGATTACACCTTCTGCGATGTGCGCGTCGGATCGAACATACTCAATCAAACGAGCTATCAAAGTGAAACGCACATTGCCGTGCCTTTTGACTTTCTGCTTTTGAAATGGCCGATTTCTTTTTTTTCTTCCACCAGCAATGCTATCGAGCCGAGATTGATAATCAAAATCGGGATGTAGCTCTTCGATCGACTTGTCGTTGCCGCTATATGCGTCAAACTCATTCAGAGACGTAATGACTCGACATGCAAGCGCCTTTAGAATATGCTGAGACGGTGTTGTTGCCTTGATGGCATAACACAGCTTTGTCCCATTCATATCAAGCAAGTATTCTTGATTTGCGAGTTTCATTTGAATCGAAGCAGGATTGAGCGAGTCTTGAAACACTGGCGAATCTGCAGCGCGTGCTTCTTCGACAATGTCAAGCAAAAATTGCCGCGGATCAGACGCTGCGATCATGAATACATAATCATCACATGCGATCGACGAATATGCCACAACAGCATTATGCTTCGCTGCGATCTTCTTGACAATGACTAACAGCTCCTTCGGCTCACTTTTGAAATACGATTCGATACGACGAGCAGCATCGAGTATTTGGCTCACAACGCTCGAATTGAACTGCTTCACGCACGACATTTCACTTTTATACTATGCTCGCAAAATTGAGCATTTGACAATCGAATACCAACGTCAACAAGTCACCTGCAGCCATGTCTCGAGCGCCAAATCGTACGATTCAAGGTGGTTGTTTTTTTGCAAACGAGAAAAAAAAATATGCGAACTCAAAGTTTGTACTGTCGAACGCTCTTTGATACTTCGGCCTTGTTGTCCATTCCTTGATGATCATTGATACACTGAAGCACGCTCGTAGCTTTGTCGTGCGCCTTTGTTTGTTCAATGTATTGCGGATTCTTTTCAACTGGTGTCATATACACACTCAGCAGCTTGAATGGAAGAACTCCAATGACATTCCGCAACTGTGGCAAACGCTTGTGAAGCTTCGTTTTGAGCCGGAACTGCAGGCTATCGTTGTACATGTCAACATCATACCGCCCGCGCTCAAACACTGACTGATCATACATGAATCGCGTTGTGTAGTCAACAGAAAAAGTTTTGTTTGCACAGTTACCCAACACTTCTTCAATGATAGACGAATAAGTAACATCGCCAATATCCAACAAGTCAGTATCACCAACGTAAGATCCTCCCCCGTCTTGAATTGCTTCGTGGAGTCCCTCGAGATACAACTCGTCGCTGTTTGGAGCATAGATGATCATGAATCCACACTCGACAGGATTGTTAGAAACATCTGCTCGTTTGAAATGTCCGTAAGGGTTGTGCGAGCTGTTGTACGCAAGCTGCTTGAACGAGCATCGGCGAAACGTTGCTTGCACAAAGACTGCTGTTTCCATGATATCAATAATGTTCATGCCGATGCTGACTTGCGGTAAATAATATTCGGGAATCTCTTGAGTCGCAATGCGGCTGTGAGGACATTTGAACTCAAACAAGACAAGTTGCGCTGGGGACTCCGCATCAAGATTGGTTGCTAGTGATCCGAGCTGGTGAGCTAACTGGCATGTTGGCACCACTGCTAATCCGTCAGGAGAATATGATAATTTGCCGTGGCGATAGGGAATGCTGCCAGTTTCGGCAATGGTGCATTTGAATGCTTCTTCGCAATGTTGCCGAATCACTTCTTCAAAAACAGTCCCCCAATATGTAAGCACACTGCCTTTGAACGGATCAAATCCCAACTTCTCAAGAATTAGTTTGTTCACTGACTTGTTTTTGTTCTGTTTGAGAATTGACGCAACTTCACTTCCGCCAATGAAATCTTTTCGCTGTTCCTTCCACTCGTCGCTTCCTTGCTGCGGCAAATTCTTATGCTCGTCAAGAAACGCTTGAAGTAGTTCGTACTTGAACATTGCTGCAGCCGCTCTCTATAAACTAGCATAGCCTTTTTCAAGCTGATCCGCTTTTTAGCCAAATATAGTTCATATCGGCAAAATGTCTACTGAAGATGAAATCAACAACGGTTCAAACATTTCTGGAATCAGTTTGCTTCTCAATGTCGAAAAGATATCAAACTCAATTGATATTGATGACATGGAGCGCAAAGTCAAGAACATGTACATCGAAGCAGCTGAGGATGACGAAAGTGAAGACGAGAAGAAAGAGGAGGACATTCTTGAAGAGTATGAACAAGCAATAGAAGATATTGAATCTCAAGCTGCAGATGGTGACAAAAGCGATGACGGAAACGATGCTAACGGAGGTGGCGACGATGACGGCCAAGATGCAGTGTCCGTAGTATCAAAGTACTCAAACGGCAAACCGTCGTTCATTCAAAACAACGCAGATAGTTTCTACATGCAGAAAACGCGAGATGAGCATTTGCAATCGTCGATCAATCGAGCAATGGAGACTGTTCCAAAAATGAACATTGACATGGAGCAAGAAATCGAAGAAGAAAGAAAAAATACTTTGCTCGAACAAATTGAATCTCTCCGCGACGACTTGTCGGAGCTGGGAGTTTCAGTGGATGGGCCACAATACCATGTGTCGTACGACGCATCTCTCAAGCGCATTGAGGAGATTCATCGCCGATTGACTTTCAAGTACAACAAACTCAAGTACAACTCAATTGCAGAAGAAGCGCTAGTGGCTGGCGCCTCGTTGCTGGAGATGGTGTTCAATGGCAAGCACGAGTACTTTGGCTGCAGACCTGATATCACCGGCTACTCCGATGTTGTCAAGTCAAAGCTGAAACGCATTCGAGTCGAAACAAGCACAGCTGTAAGCCGATTTGTCGTGAAGAACCAAGTAGGAGTAATGCCTCGTCTCATGATGGAGCTTCTCCCATCGCTCATCACTCAGTCACAAAGACGCAAGTTACAAGCTGGGGATAGCTTGAATGACAATATGAACAACAAGAAGAGCAGCATTCGATCTCATATCAGTGATTTGAATACAATGCTTCCAGGATAAAAAAATATTTTGTGAGTGAATTATGCTGCTACAGCTTTCTTCTTTGCTTCTTCAATCTGCTTCTTTGCCTCTCGCCGCTCATAGTAGATCGACGCAGAGACGCCAATACCTAGCAGAGCAAATAAGCATGCACACATGTACTTCCACCAATCCTTCTCAGATGGCCGAATCCACTTGAATACCAGCTCATTGAAATCTATGTGCTTGTCACTATCTTTGTCATTCCACGTGACATGACTTGAAGAGATAAGAAACGCGATAGCAATGACGAACAGTACAATGATAACTAACGCTGCTGCTAACACATTCGTGTAAATGAAACCAAAGTTATGGTTCTTGGCGGTTCTGCTGATCAACGCGAAAGGATTCATGAGTATACTAGTGCGATGAATTTTTTTGGTTGAGTTACCAAGGTGGCTGCGGGCCATATTGCTGTTGCTGTGGAGGAGGGCCATACTGTTGCGGTGAAGGATACTGAGGCGGAGGGCCGTACGGAGGTGCTTGGGGACCAAAGTTAGGAACTTGCATTTGCATTGGAGCTACCATCTGTGGTGCTTGAGCTTTTGGTTTCGGCTTGAACTTCATAAATCCAAAGACAGCAAATATGAACGCAACAACTCCAACTGCAGCTGAGACTATCAATCCAATCTTCTTTTGCTTTTTGCCTTCGTCTGAAGTAACATCTTTGATAATCTTATCTGGTTTGAATGCGAAGACGCACTCTAACACAATTGCAGTTATCAATATGATTGTTGATACTAGTGCAACGCCGAGCAAGAATTTGTTTGTGCACGTAGGAAGAGACGGCATAGAGGGCATACCTGGAAACGACGGAAGACGAACATTTGGCATCCACATTGCGCTTCTCGTTACTATAATAAGTCCGCAAAAGAAGCGCACATTTTCACCACCTCGTATTGCAATATACATAAAAAAAATGGAGATCCCAGAGCGCAACACGATATTTCTACAAGGCGTGTTCTTTTCGCAAGTTCGCACTCTAGAAGATCACATGATCGAAGAAAGCTTAGCTACACACGAATCTTCATCATTTGATTCGCCATCGATTCATCGAATCTCTGATGTTCGTGTGACGCGCTTTCGCAACAAGAAGCAATGGGCTGAAGCGTACAAAGACGTTACTATCAAGTGTTGGTATTGCGGCTTGAGCTTTAAGGGGCTGTGTTGCTTTATTCCTCGCCAAATCAGAAATACAACGCACGGACAAGAATATGACACACTCGGACTTTTTTGTGGTTTCGCATGCTCATATTCTTTTTTGAAATCGCAAGCAGAGTTTCTCCGAGACAAGTCTTACTTTGACAAATTGTCGATGCTAAAGATGCTGTTCACTCAATTCTACAACAAGCGCGTGACCGAATTCAAAGAAGCGCCAAACATTTATGATCTAAGTTTGTACGGAGGCCATCTCGACATTATGGAGTATCGCAACAACCTCAAGGCTATAAATACTTCAATCTTCAATGAAGCGAAACCAATTCGCAAGATTTAGGTTTGCTTTCGCGGCTTGAATTGAATTTCCTTCTTTTCGTTTGCTGACACATGCATTGTTGTGATGTGCTTTTGCAGAATGGGCAAAACGATATTCAACTGTTTCAACTTGAGTGGATGAAAGTTTTCGCTGGAGTAGACGTGTATGGGTATTTTGTTGACAAATCCACTTCGAACAACTTCGAGATCGGTCAAAGCAAGACATGGTAACTTGTGCAATGGCTGATCAGTTTGAAATTTGAAGTCCTCTTTGAAATATTCAAAGTAATCGTTCAACGCTTCGCGAATGTAGAATCCATCATCCTGAAGCCACGACGTATCAAATCGCGACAGGACCGCTGTTTCTGCCTCTTCCAAACGTTGTTCGATTTCTCTGTACCCGCAACTGATGTATATGAAAATGGTTCCATGTTGGAGCAGCTCCTTTTGAGCCTTCACGATTGACTTTTCAAATTTTGCAAAGTCAAACGAAAACGAAAACGATTTGTCAGAAAGTGTTTCGTACAACTTTAATGTATTGTTCGTTGTAAGTTTCATCCAACGAGCAATTCCATTTTTGTTCTTCTTTGAAGCCCACGCTTCTCTCTGTCCAAACTTGATTTTGTCGATGAACAGTTTCGCTTTCTCTGGCGGACTGACTCTTGGCATCTTTGAGCATATATGGTATACTCGCAAACTTTGGCCAATGTGCGCTGTTCAAACCTACATCAGCGTGGATGTTGCCACCAAGTCACTTGCGATCGGCGTCTATCGCATGCGATCGTTCAATGATCTGTCTATAGTTGGCACATTACAAGACAATCCAATTGAGTTCAATGAGTATCTCGACTCATTCATTCAACCTCTCTCAATGAAGGTGTTTGACATTATTGACGGCGGCAAGGTCAAAGATTCCTCCATTGCATCTAAAGCAGTCGCGCTCAAGAAAACACTCGGTGCCTTTGATGAGTCCATCCGCGCTCAAATAGCGTCTGACTTTGTTTGTGTTCTTGTCGAATATCAAATGAACGTTAACCACCTCAGTAACGCGATCTTCAACATGATCGTGTACCATTACGCCGATCGCTATCCTATTGAGATTGTGAAGCCGAGCTGGAAGAACACAATTGCGTTTCACCCGAGTTTGACGCTATCGGCGTTTCTCGCATGCGCATCTAACAACTACAGCGCAAACAAGAAACACACGCGCTACAACATGTTGTATTTGCTCACAGTCATTGATCGTGTTGACATGATTAGTGGAATCAAGAAAGCAAATCAAGATGATATTGCCGACACGCTCATGCAAGCTATCGCCTTTCACAAGAATCACTCGCGTTAATGCTCTCAGCTTCTCACTTAGTTCTCAAAGCTTAGTTGGGACTTCTTTGCCGATCAACATGCGTTCTTGCATCACTTGCAAGGCGTGAGCCCCGCCTTCATGATTCAAAATCAGCTGCTTGTGCTCGGGCAACAGTTTTTTAAGTAGTTTCAGATTTTGTTCTGCAGAGTTGTCAATATTGAAGCGATCGTTGTTATCGGGTTCATCCTCCGAATCTGAGCAGTCTGGTTTCTCATGGCGATAGTGTCTCGACTGAAAGTACGAATTGCCGTCCTCAGGCTTCCACTTGACGTCGGTTTTTTTGAAACTCTCCAAGAGAAACGGAATGAAAATCACCTTCATGTCGCTCGGCTTCAACGTGCGTAACACATGTTTCGCCAAGAATACGTATTTGCTCGAGTCGCTGCACGTCAGGAGGAGATAAACCAATTGCACCGTCAGGTCAATAATGCGACTGCGAAGTCTTTCGACGGAAGGCGATGTCCAGGCCAGCATATTCAGAAGCAAACACGCAGCCCAAAATACTTCTGTCACATGATCGTTCACTTGCTTCAGTGACGTCAACTTCTGGCAAATCTCCACCAAATTATCGGCGCTCTCGGGGTCGATTATCTCGAACCCTGTGCAAAGCCACAAAACGCTGAGTGCCTTCACCTTTTGATCTCCTTCGCCATTCTCCGACAAGTCCATGACTTTCTGCAGGCAGGCATCTAGCGTCTTGCACGTGTCTTGCAGCTGCACGTTGTGGAGGATACTTTGGATCAACTTCGCGTCCATTTCGTTGTGGGGCTTGACACGCTTCCATCCTTCGCTTGGTTTAAAGTATGTCCATATGTATTCAGAATTGCCGAACAAACAGACAAGAGCTGATTTGAAAAGCGAATATTGATCACCTTTGGTATGAGCATTGGCATAACTCCACTCCGCGACGACAAACATCGTCTCTTGGTCGAAAAGCAAATTCCAAACGATTTCGAGAAACATATTTGCCGAGTTGCCCGTTTTGTACTTGAAAACCCACTCGTTTCCGGTACGATAGCTATGTTGCCGACATATTCTATCTGCCATCTTCATCCAGCCGTGGAATAAATCAAAACGTGTCCATGACTTGTAGTCGATACGCTTTATCTCGTCAGACATCGAATCAAGACTCGTGTCGTCCAGCATATAGAGAATTCCCAGATTCAGGATGTCCTGCTTGAAACTGTCGTCCATGGCGAGTTTCCACAGCGCTTCGCCTGCGGCTCTCTCGATCGGTATTACATACTTTTGACTGTCTCCGAATTTGGTATCTTCTTCAATGTCCATATCCCACAACTCCCCATATTCAGAGTCCTCGAATTGACCAGGGATAGTCTGTATTAACGCTCGTAAGCTGCTGCACTCTCTGAAGAAATGCACCAATGGCCACAATTCATCGCCCTTCATGAACGCCGATAGAGCTGCCAACGCGTCAATCACGTGCAGAGAATTCGGACTGACACTGTCAAGGGCCATATCCTTAGTGTCCTCGTAGGTTTCCACCAACACCGAGATACCCCTTGCCTTGGCTATGACAGACTTGCAATCGCCGATTTTTGCTAGTTTGAGCAAAACACGAAACGCGTGTGCATCAGTGTGTCGCTTCACAATCTTGTCCTCGTTCCCGTCAGTCTCCAACTTGGCTGCCTCCACAATCTGATGAATCAGGGTTTCATTCGTGATCGCGTGATTATAGAGATCCAAATTTTCCAGCTGCTCGAAAAACGCGGGATCATCCGTCAAATTGACGAAACAGGTTGAGACGTTCCTCTCGACTGACTCATTGGGCTGACCCTGCATCGAGTCCAGCAAAACTGTTAACGTGTCGACAGACATGAGGATATCCTTTCGCACCTCTGGATCTGCCGTCAATTTGACCAGTATATACAGTCCCACCTCTTTGGTTTCATCGTCACCATTTTGGATAAACACCACTGATACTTCCAACGCAAGTTCATTGTTGAGCTCGACTCCATTCTCCAACCACTTTAGGAGATTTTGCTTCGCGGTGCTTTTCTGCTTGTAGTTCCCGTTCTGGAAATCTCTCAACTCGTTTCGCCACTTCTGTTTTTGGATTTTGATGGCGAAATTAACAATTCTCATCTGCTCGGCAATCCTTTCAGGCAGCGAAGTCAATTGCTTGCCGTTCTCGATAACATTGTTGTTGATTTCTTTCGTTGTTTTGTTCACCAGAGTGTGAGTCGCGTTCACTTTCTGGAGCGTCGCGATCACGATCTGAAACATCGCGTTCTTGTGTTCGCCTTCAAGCACATTGAAGAGTTCTGCAAACTCACGGCGAACTCGTGTTGCCCAACAGGGTCTCAGAAGCAAGTCACGCTTGCTCGGCGGGTTCCCATGTTTCTCGATGAACGTGCGTAAGTTCTCGACGGCGACTTGGAGCGTTTTGATTTGCTCGCCAGCATCTGTATTCTTGATTTTCGCAAACTGAGCGGACCATACAGGCAGGCTTTCCTTCGCTTGCTTCCATCGTTCCTCAGTCGTCTTCTGATCTGTGAAAATCTTGTCAATGACGTCCACCAATTCGGTCAGTGTATCGCCGCCTGGGATGGTCTTGATGACGAGTTTGGCAACCGGCGCGAGAGTCGACATCTTGCCGCCAAGCGAGACAAACGAGAAATGACGGCAAAGGGAAAGCTGAGGGAAAGTCGGACAAGGTCCATACTCTAGCTGATCCCACGATGAGGTGTCGTTGTCCCACTCAGCAATGGACCTTTGAGAGCAGTCATCATGAGAGTGTAGCCATGCGCCAATGAGCATAACCTTTGATAAATAATATGTTGTGTGAGTCACACTGGCCGAGATGTTGGGGGAAGCAAAATTGACAAGTTTGAATACAAAAACAATAATTCGGTTGAAGCTGTTTGATTGGTCAAAATGAGCGGCATGCTGTTTGCTCCTCATTCGCGAACTTTCCAAGAGAACATGACTGAGGTGGAGTTGGAGTGCGCGGTGTATGGCGAAGGAACGGTGTTCCCCGTGACGATCGCACGCGACGCGAAAGTGAGCGCGTTGAAGGAGGCTATCTACGATAAGAGGCGGTACAGAGAGCGTTTCAGCTTTGACGCAAACTCTTTGACGCTGTACTTGGCGCGGAAGAACGGCGAGTGGCTCAAGGATGAGGACAGCATGGATGCCTTTTTGCAAGGAGAAGTCGACAAGCAATGCACGAAAATGCGATCGACATGGACGCTGGCTGATGAGGAATTATTGGGAGAGGATTTCCAGCCTGGACGCAGAGAGGTTCACGTGCTGGTGGAACTCCCAGAAGCCGCGGTTGGTGTTGCGAGCGAGCAACCAGCATCGAACAAGATGCTCAAGGAAATTCATGAACAAGTTGTGCAAACCAAGCGCAAGCGATACACCCACTCACAAATGACCTCAGACAAGGGAAACGAGCTTCTGCAAGAATTGAACATTTTGGTGGAGCCGGTGGATAGGGCTCCATTCACTAATGGAGATCCGACTCATGTTGAGGTGTTCCAGTGGGAGAGAATTACCAATGTGGATGGCCAAGAAATCGTACTCCACGAAGAGCAGCAACGCGAGCGATATCGCGCGTACGTGGAAGCCAACATCGGCAATGTGCTTGAGAGGGAGCGGCTTTGCGTGCTTGGTGTGGAAGACAAGAACATCATCAACGCTAAAGTCCCAGGTCACGATATTGAACTCGTTGGGCGCACGGATATTCTCGTACTGAGCAATCTCGTTAGAAACTCCCCTGAAGATGTGCAGTATTTGCCGGGCGTGAGGATGCTGATCGAAGTGAAGAAGGAGGTGAAAGACAGTTCCGACTTTCAGGCTCTATCGGAGCTAATCGCACTGGATCTCCGCTCGAGTGGCCCAGTGATGGCATTGCTGACCGACTTCAACCACAAGTGGAAGTTCTTCTGGGTCTCCGAGAAGAACGAGCGTGCCGTTATCCAGAAAACGACCATCAGGGAACCAGGTGAAGCATTCCAGGTGATTAGAACGCTACTTGAGCAGTCACCAACTGGTGTTGCAGATATGAATCTTCCATTCATCGGAGAACCCGTGAAGCGACGCAAGCTGGATCAACTGCTGCCATCTATCAGCGAAGGTGGCGACAGTGGCGGCATTCTTGAAGCCATCGAACGATACCGAGATATCACGAGCTTGATGGGTCGTCCCGACATTGACATGGCGCGTGCTGTGGGTTACCAAATCGTTCGGTCAATGCCCGCTTTCAGTATGTACACTTGACACATCCTTTGCGGTGTTGGAGAATGAACGGATTTGTATTCGTGTGTTTATGCATTTTTTTGTCGTTTTGCGCAAACTAACAATTGTATCACCTCAAAGTGATCTTCCAATTCTGCTAACGCGAGTGCAGTTCTACCGTTGCTGTCTTTTGCTTTTTTGTTAGCACCTTGTTCAATCAGATATCGCACAATGTCGAGACGCCCCGAAATGGCGACGCACATCAATGCAGTCCAGCCTTTGTTGTTCTTCGCTTCAATTCTCGCGCCTTGCTCGCGCAGATACTGAACAACATTCAAATGACCGTACTGCGCAGCCAATAGCAATGCGGTGCTTCCGCTTTTAGTCGTCGCTTCGATTTTTGCGCCTTTCTCGATCAGATAGCGAACAACGTTCAATCGGCCGTATTGAGCTGCCAGTATCACCACAGTACTTCCGTTATGGGTCCTTCCTTCAATGTCTGCACCATGCTCAACCAAATAGCGCACGATGTCCAAATAATCACATTTCGCTGCTCGCATCAGTGCAGTCCATCCACTTATGTTCCTTGCTTCAATGCGCGCGCCATGCTCGATCAAGCACCGCACAACATCCAGGCGATTTGATCTCGTGGCGTACATCAGCGCATTCCATCCATACTTGTTCCTTGCTTCAATGCGCGCGCCTTTCTCAATCAGATAGCACACTGACTCCAAATGACCGCGTTCAGAAATCGTCATAAGCATAGTACTTTCATCGTTGCTCTTTGCTTCAATGCTCGCGCCTTTCTCAATCAGATATTGCATTATCTGTAAATGATTTGTAGCGCCAATTACCATCAGTGCTGTGCATCCATTATTGGTCTTCGCCTCTATGTTCGCGCCTTTGTCGATCAGATAGCTTGCTATCTTCAGCTGATTTTGATTGACAGCCCACATTAGCGCAGTCCAACCATACTTTGTCTTCGCTTCAATGTTAGCGCCTTGCACGACCAAATAGCGCACCGAATCCAAAACCCCGCGCTCAACAGCTGCCATAAGCACAGTACTTTCATTGATGCTCTTCGCCTCGATACTCGCGCCTTTCACAATCAGATATTGCAGGATCTGTAAATGATTTGTAGCGCCGATCAGCATCAGTGCAGAACATCCATTGGTGTTTCTCGCTTCAATGTTTGCGCCTTTCTCGATCAGATAGCTTATTAGCTGGATATGACCTTGCTTGGCAGCCCACATAAGCGCAGTCCATCCACACTTCGTAGTTGCTTCAATGTTTGCGCCATGCTCCACCAAACAGCGCACAACTTTCGAGAAACCTTGATTGGTAGCCGCTATAAGAGAAGAACAATCATATGTGTTCCTCGCCTCAATGTTCGCGCCTTGCTCAATCAAACAGCGCAGCATCTTCACACGGTTCTTTTCAGCAGCCAGGTGAAGCATAGTTTGACCATTCTTGTTCCTTGCTTCGATATTCGCGCCTTCAGCGATCAGATACTTCACAATATCTACATGACCCAAATAGACGGCTTTCATAAACGCTGTGTCGCCATCATTGTTCTTCGCTTCAATATTGACGCCATGCTCGATCAAACAACGCACCACCTCCAGATTGCCAGGATATACAGCTGACATGAGCACAGTGTTTCCATTGTTGTTCTTCGCTTCTTTGTCAGCGCCATGCTCGATCAGATAACGCACAATCTCCAGATGATTCGGCAAAGCGGCTGCAATAAGCACAGTATTGCCATCTTTGTCTTGCAAATTTGTGTTGGCGCCATGTTCGATCAAGCAACACACTATCTCAAGATGACCATAAGTTGCGGCCCATTTAAGTGCTGTCCATCCATCTTTGTCTTTCACATTCGTATCTGTGCCTTGTGCGATCAAAGAGCAAGCTTTCATCAGATTGCCATCTCTGGCCGCACGCATAAGCGCTGTTTCTCCATCTTGCTCGATCAAACAATGTTTCTTCCTCAGCCGACCATTCTCTGCCAGTGCCGCGTCGCGCTCCTTTATCGCCAACTTCATCATAGCAAATGCCTCAGCGCGCTCCTTCATCAGTTGCTCCACCTTCTTCATCGCTCGAGTCATTCGGCCCGATATTTGCTTTGCCCGCTCCATTCGCGCGTATTTTGCTTGTCAGGTGCAATTTCCAGCTCAGAAAATGAGGTTTAAGGTTTTTTGATTGCGTGGTCTTCACATGTTGATTGCTGATTGGCTGAACCAAACGCGTTGACACATTCTCAGATTGACTCTGCGACTTTGATTGGCTGATCCAAACGCGTTGACACATTCTCAGATCTTCTTTGCGCTTGTTGATTCGCCAAAAATCTAACGCGTTGACACATTCTCAGATCTTCTTCATTAAGCTGATTCGCCAAAAGTCTAACGCGTTGACACGTTTTGGGATTATCTTCGCGATCGTGACTGGCTGATATTGAGCGCGTTGACACATTCTCAAATCTACTTCGCAATTTCAATCGATCGTGTTTTGATATGCTAGCGATCATGTAGAGACGGCTCATGCAATGAAAATCGCGCAGAGTGACTTTCTTCAAAGTCACACCGCGAAATGTTCTCAGGCGAGCACATATCAAGGTATTACGGAGGGAACTGAGAATGTCATACTCGACCAGTGTAACCGCCAATATATCGGACTACTGCATCATCAGGGGTTTTACCTCCCTCTGCACCGTCTAGCTGGCTATGTCTTCTCGCAACGCGTACGCTGCAAGTCTTTCCAGCTACCTTTTTTTGTCGTCTACGATGGTCTGCTTCGCCTGAACGCTCTTAGCCGACTTGGGCCGCGCTTGCCCTTCAGTCCACTCCTGAGCAGTTCCAGCATATTCCTCGCGGCGTTCACGTCTCGGTTCCAGAAGTTGGTCTTGCATCGACTGCTGCTCTTGATCATCATTGAGTATTCTCATGCGAGCTCGATTCAACGGACGAGGTGTGATAAACTCTCCTTTGAACCAACGCTGAACTGTTCGCACACACATCAAGAGTGCATGCAATTTGAGCGAGTTTGAAATCTTTGATCCGAAGACAAAAGCATACTTTTCTCTCCGATAGCGATCTCATTCGTATACATTCTCAAAAAAATTAGCTGACATTCTCAGTGCCTAGCGTAACTTCTCGCTCAGTTCTCAAAGCTTCGTTGGAACTTCTTTGTCGATCTACTGCGTTCTTGCATCGCCTGCACAACGAGAGCACCGCCTTTATGATTCAATATCAGCTGCTTGTGCTCTGGCCTTAGAGCGTCAAGTAGATCCAGATTTTGCTCAGCAGAGTTGTCAGCGTTGACGCCATCGCTGCCAAGAATTTCATCCTCCGAATCTGAAGAATTCGATGTCTCATGACGATAGTGTTTCGACTGAAAGTACGAATTGCCGTCCTTAGGCTTCCACTTGATGTTGATTTGTTGGTAACTCTCCACGAGAAACGGAATGAAACTCGCCTTCACATCGCTCGAATTCAACGTGCGTAACACGTGTTTGGCCAAGAATACGTATTTGCTCGAGCCGCTGCACGTCAGGAGGAGATAAACCAATCGCACGATCAGGTCAATAATGCGACTACGAAGTCTTTCGACGCTCGATGGTGTCCAGGTGAGCATATTCAGAAGCAAGCATGCACTCCAAAATACTTCTGTCACATGATCGTCCACTTGCTCCAGTGACGTCAACTTCTGGCAAATCTCCACCAAATTGTCGGCGTTCTCGGGATTGATGATCTCGAACCCTGTGCAAAGCCATAAGACGCTGAGTGCTTTTACCTTTTGATCTCCTTCGCCATTGATCGACAGGTCCATGACTTTCTGCAGGCAGACATCTAGCGTCTTGCACGTGTCTTCCAGCTGCACGTTGTGGAGGATACTTTGGATCAGCTTCGCGTCTGTTTGGCTGAGGAGTTCAACACGCTTCCACCCTTTATTCGGTTTTTCGCGTATCGCTATGTATTCGGAATTGCCGAACAAACAGACAAGGGGTGATTTGAATAGCGAATTTTGATCGCCATAGGTATGAGCATTGGCATAACTCCACTCCGCAGCGACAAACATCGTCTCTTGGTAGAAAAGCAAATTCCAAACGATTTCGAGAAACATATTCGCCGAGTTGCCCATTTCGTACTTGAAAGCCCACTTGTCGTTACGGTCCTCGTACATGTTAGTGCTATGTTGCCGACATATGATATCTGCCATTTCCATCCAGCCGTGGAATAAGTCATAACGTGTCCATGACTTGCAGTCGATACCCTTTATCTTGTCAGACATCAAAGCAAGAGAAATAGGAGCACGAGGCGTGTCGTCCAGCTTATAGAGAATTCCCAGATTCAGGATGTCCTGCTTGTAACCGTCATTCATAGCGAGTTTCCACAGCGCTTCGCCTGTGGCTCTCTCAATCGGTATCACACGCTCCTGACTGTCTCCGAACACAGTCTTTTTTGTATAGGTAGCACTAAACAACTCCGTAGAATCAGGGTCCTCGATTTGATAAGGGATTTCCGGTATTGACGCTCGTAAGCTGCTGCACTTTCTGAAGAAATGCACCAATGGCCACATATCGTCACCTTTCATGAACAATGATAAAGCCGCCAACGCCTTAATCGCGTACAGAGGTGTATCGTCGACTCTCTCATGCGTCATTTTGGCAGATTTCTCATAGATTTCCACCAACACTGAAATACCCCTTGCCTCGGCTATGGCAGACTTGCAATCGTTGATTTCGGCTAGTTTGAGCAATAAAAGAAACGCGTGTGCATGAATAGGTTGCTTCACAATCCCGCCCTTCTCGTTCGTGACACTCAACTTGGCTGCCTTCACAATCTGACGAATCAGGTTTGCGTTCATAATCGCTTGATGATATCCTTCCAATTTGTTCAACTGCTCAAAAAAAGTGGAATCCTCCTCTGTCAAATTGACAAGACAGGTTGAGACGCCCTTCTTCACTGCATCACTGGGCTGATCCTGCACCAAGTCCAGTAAATCTGCCAACTTGCTGGTTGTCTCGAGAATAGTCTTTCGCATCTCTGGATCTTCCGTCAGCTTTTCCAGTATATACAGTCCCACCTCCTTGGTTTCATCGTCGCCTTTTCGAATAAATACCATTGACACTTCCAACGCAAGTTCACTGTCGAGCGCATCCCCATTCTCCAGCCACTCTAGCAGATTTTGCTTCGCCTCGCGTTTCTTCTTGTCGTTCCCGTTCTGGAAATCTCTCAATGCGTTTCGCCACTTCTCTTTTTGGATTTTGACGGGTCCATTGGCGCCAATAACATCTCTTATCCGCTCGGCAATCCTCGCTGGTAGCGAAGTCATTTGCTCGCTGTGTCCGTTAAGCTGATCTTTGATCTCTTTCGTCCTTTTGTCCATCAGAGTGTAAGTCTCATTCACTTTCTGGAACGTCAAGTTTGCGATCAGGAACATCATGTTCTTGTGCTCGCCTTCAAGCGCGCCAAAGAGTTCTGCAAACTCACGGCGAACTCGTGTTGCCCAACAGGGTCTCCGAATCAAGTCACGCTTGCTCGGCGGGTTTCCATGTTTCTCCATGAATGTGCGCAAGTTCTCGACGGCGACTTGAATCGTTTTGGCTTGCTCGCCAGCATCAGTGTTCTTGATTTTCGCAAACTGGGCGGACCACACAGGCAGGCTCTCCTTCACTTGGTTCCATCGTTCCTCAGTCGTCTTCTGATCCGCGAAAATCTTGTCTATGACGTCCACCAATTCGGTCAGTGTATCGCCGCCTGGGATAGTCTTGATGACGAGTTTGGCGACCGGTGCGAGGGCTGACATCTTGCCGGCGAGCGAGACAAACGTGAAATGAACGCAAAGGGAAAGCTAAGGAGAAGCCGGATAAGGTCCGGACTCGAGCTAATCCCACGCTGAGGTGTCATTGTCCCACTCAGCAATGGACCTTTGATAGCAGTCATCATGTGAGTGTAGCCATGCGCCAATGAGCATAACCTTTGATAAATAATAATTTGTGTGACTCACACTGACCGAGATACTGTCGAGAAGCAAAATTGACAAGTTTGAATACAAAAACAATAATTCGGTTGAAGTTGTTTGATTGGTCAAAATTGATTGGTCTATTGTTTGCTTATCAGCCGTGAACTTTCCAAGAGAACATGACTGAGGTGGAGTTGGAGTGCGCGGTGTATGGCGAAGGAACGGTGTTCCCCGTGAAGATCGCACGCAACGCGAAAGTGAGCGCGTTGAAGGAGGCTATTGTGAACGAGAAGAAAGACGTCAATAATCGCTTCAAAGTTGATCCAGCCACGTTAACGCTGTACTTGGCGCGGAAGAACGGCGAGTGGCTGACTGGCGGTCAGAATGTGGAGGACTTGCTGCGTGGAGACGTCGATACCGCGTACAAGAAGATGTTTTCGTGGTGGGCGCTCAAGAAGCCGGAGTTGCTTGGGCCGAATTTTGAACCCGGGGAAGAAGAGATTCACGTGCTGGTGGAACTCCCAAAAAGTGCAGTCAGTGGTGCGAGCGAGAATTCAGCGATGGCGCAAATGGCGAAAGAAGTACGCGAAATGTACGAGAAAATTGTGCAGACTAAACGCAAGCGGTACACCCACTCACAAATGAGCTCAAGCAACGGAAACGCGCTTCTGCAAGAATTGAACATTTTGGTGGAACCAGTGGACTGGGTTCCATTCACTAATGGAGATCCGACTCATGTTGAAGTGTTCCAGTGGGAGAGCATTATCAATGTGGATGGTCAAGAGATCAAGCTCACAGAGGAACAGCAACGCGAACGATATCGCGCATACGTGGAATCCAACATCGGCAATGTGCTTGAGAGGGAGCGGCTTTGCGTGCTTGGTGTGGAGAACGACGATATCCTCAGCGTTAAAGTCCCTGGTCACGACATTGAGCTCAAAGGACGCACGGATCTTCTCGTACTGAGAGATCTCGCCAAGAAGAACCCTCGCGATTTGCAGCATTTGCCGGGCGTGAGAATGCTGATCGAAGTGAAGAAAAAGGTGAAAGTCAGCTCTGAATTTCAGGCTCTATCGGAGCTGATCGCACTGGATCTCCGCTCGGGTGACCCAGTGATGGCATTGCTGACCGACTTCAACCACGATTGGGTGTTCTTCTGGGTCTCCGAGAATAAGAACAAGCATGCCGTCATCCAGAAAACGACCATATCCGAACCAAGTGAAGCGTTTGAAGTGATTAGAACGCTACTTGCACAGCCGCCGACTGGTGATGCAGATATTAGTCTTCCGTTCATTGGAGGGCGAGTCAAACGGCGCAAGCTGGCTGAGGTGCTGCCTGCCGTTGGCGAAGGCGGCGAAGGTGGTGGCATTCGTGAAGCCATCGAACAATACTATGATATCGCAAGTATGCTGGGCCCCGATATTGAGATGGCGCGTGCTGTGGGTCGCCAAGTCGTTCGATTGATTCCCGCTTACAGTAGTATGTACACTTGATTGCAAGTTGAAGCTGGACGTCGAGAAGATGACAAGCGTGTTGCAGGTCGTCATTTTGCGATGCTGAAGAATTAGACGCGAGGGGGGAAACTATGCGTAGGGGAAGCTGCCAAGCTTCATTTTTTTGTTAGCGAACCGACTTTAGGATGCTACGAACTGCAGGAGATCCTTGTGCAGTGACGATGAAGAGAAAAGTCGCTCCGCTGCGTGGTTATGAGTTCATTCGTTTTGGTTTTCAGAGCGCTCCTGTCACACAACGAGGGTGTTTTGTCAATCAAGCGAATGAACTCATAATCACGCAGCGGAGCGACTTACTTGTTCAGAGAACATACTAAACCATGCGTTGATAGCCGATTAAGGGGTCGGCAAAAGACCCGCTGCAACGCAGCTGGCCATGCAGACGCTCAAGCCGGCGTTGCAGCCGATAATCGCAGGAGCCGTCGCAACCCCAGCTGTCACCGTTCCGAACACGACACCGGCAGCGGCGTAGCACGCCACCGCGACAGCATTACACCCCGTCTGGCATATGCCGTAGGCGAGAGGTCCAGCATCAACTTCGGGCGCGAGCGCCAACACCAGCGCAATTGTGACCAGCTTCTTCCACATTGGCAGTGGCGGTTGTAAGGTATTTCTCTTCTTTGGCGAGATGAGAAATGAGCTGGAGGGAATAGCTCAAAATCTTCCCTCTCAAGTATGTTGTTCGAAAAAAAAACAGTACTGTATCCAGTATACAACTCTTGGATCTTCTTCAATGAAGAAGAACATTCGAGAAGAATTAAAACTCAGCGAGAACATCGGCTGCGGGCGGGTCGCCCCATTTCTAGAGAAGCACAGCACTAATGCGAATGAAGTAAAGTTGCGAACTTCTTTGAATAATGTTTTCGGTCGTACATGTGACTTGTTGTCTTGGCGCCGAGCTCAAGAGATCATTTCGGTCGATTGCGCTTCAATCGCGCCACTGCGTTCTGAAGCTCTTCGATACGCTTGTCCTTGGCATCGAGCGCGGCTTCTGCCCTCAGTTGGGCGTTCCTGAAACACAGGGTCATGGTTTCTTGGATGCTTTCTTCGGCGACGCCCGTGAAGAGTGATTGTCGAATTCTTGTAAAGGGGTGTCACTATTATGGGGTGGGGGTGCTTTGAATTCGAACAGGCGGATGGAATGAACTGTGGAGGGCACTAAAGCGAATTCCCGCCATTTGCTCCAGTAACATTTTACTTAGCGCGATCACTAGCCAATCCACAACATTCCCGCCATTTTTTTGCAAAACATGGAAGAAAGGATACCCCGAGCTCCATGCCCAATGCACACTTCGCAAAGTGACACGATGGAGAGAACACACCCAGAATCCAATTCCGTCACCCTCTTCGAGGCTCAACTCCACGATACTCAGGCGCGAGCGGTTCGCGCGGAGGAACGCGTTGCCCTCCTCGAGGCTCAATTCCTCGATGCCCGTGCGCGAGCGATTCACGCTGAGGAACGCATCGCTCGCCTTGAGGCTCAACTCCACGATACCCAGGGGCGAGCGATTCATGCGGAGGAACGCGCCAATCACGACAAGCAGCAGCGTATGCAAGAAATTGTGAACATCCGCAGAGTACAGCCGCCAGATATTCTGTACCGCATCGAGCACAACGGAAATCGCGAGAACGTGTTCGAGGCACGCTCTCAAAACCATGTTTTTGAAACTGACGAAGACTATCAGAACGCCAGACGATCGCACCGAGACTGGTACTCTGGTGTGGCCAGTCCATTTCTATCAGCGTTTTCGGACTACGTTCACGCTGTGAATTGGGCAAAGACGGTTGATGCGGGGGACGCACAGATATATTGGATCGAGACAAAGGGGCTAGTCGTGTTTCCCGCCCTGCCCTACAACGAAGGTGAAACTGATGAATATCTAATCTTCGGGCAGATCCCTCCTGAGAATGCCAAGTTGATCTTGCGCACGACTGAACTTTGAGAACGACTGGGCATCAAGAGCGACTGAACAGCGGCAACCCACCCGTCTCACATTGTGCAGCCAAGTGCCTACGAGAAGTCGATTGTGCATTCAATGCAGTAACTGAGTAATATCTGAAAACATTGCCGTCGATTGCGCTTCAATCGCACCACTGCGTTCTGAAGCTCTTCAATACACTTGTCCTTGGCATCGAGCGCGGCTTCTGTCCTCAGTCGCGGATCGGTTAGACTGGTGAGCAATTTCGGCGCGCAACTTTCTGACTGAACCGATGATGCGCACAACGTCTCTCCTTGCATTCAGCACAGCTCATCGAGGGCCTGACTCTCGCTCAGCGCTTTTTTATCCTCGACGTCCACCTCGCACTGGCCATTCTTCCACTTTCGATGCTGATCTCGCGCTCACAGTTCCTTCGCCTTGTCGCATCTCGGTGGTTCGCCAACAACTGTCGACTCTTCGACCCTTCGAGCTGACCTGTCGCTCTCCACCCAAATCGCCACTGAACGTCCATGCCCTTGCCCTTCCGTTCAACTGTTCCGGTACCTTCGCACCACAATCTCATCTGGATTTAGCCGGCTGACAGCAAATGCGATCAAGTGAATAAGGTGCATCGGTGGAAAAGTTACTGGTGAAAGGGGTTGATATTGGGCGGCGCGATAGAGGCTAAGGAAGGTTGTCCCCTGGCTCGCCGCAGCTGTCAACTTGCGCATGCACCCAGCGTCGGCCCTATCCGGGATGGCTTCTTTCTAGCTGCAGCATCCCCTGTGGCAGTTCATTTTGCGCTCCGGCATCGAGGCTGGCATTCCCCATTTTGCAGCCTGGCCCCCAGATCAACTAAGCAATGCCAAGCAAGGACGAGAAGAAGACCAAGGATGGCAAGAACTCGGCCCGTCCGCAAGCGGCTGCGCCAGCCGCACCGGAGCCAGAGCCTGCTACCAATGGATTTGCCGAAGGTAATAGCGCCGGAGGCAAGAGTGGCGGAGGCAAGAGTGACGAAGAACTGCAACAAATCAAGAAGGCTATCAACAAAGAAATCAAGGAGCGGCTTTATCCGAAGAGGGTGCCTAAGGCGGAGGCGGAGAAGAAGCATACCGAGGGGATGGCAGTGCACATGACCTTGACGCCAGAGAAAGTCGACTTGCTGCTGAATGACTTTATTGGGGAGATCAAGCACCGCAAAACCGTCATTACGCTCGACTCGTTCACCTTGTCGTACGATGGCAAAGAACATTTCGCTATGGAGTTCAAGGTGAAGCAAGACAGCAACGCCAACGCGGGGTAACCAGGATAAAACATATCAGTGTCTGCATTTAGCTGTTCATGGGTAGCGGCACAGTTCATAAGCCTTTAATACACTTGCTCTTTGCATTTGAACACTATTCGCTTTGCTCGCTTTCAGCCGTTGACCGATGACCCGTTCCAAAAGCGCAACTACCACGACCGTAGCGAGACGAAGAGGAAGATCTACGCAGCAACGTCGAATTGAATGCGATTATTTGTTTTCCCAAAAGGTTGGATCTTTTTATTTTTTGCATCTGCGCTGGCTCAATGGACTGGAACGCGGTCTCGTATCAGCAGGGTTCGCCCTTGACGATACCGATGCTGCGCGAGCACGCAGATCAATTCAATTGGAAATTTGTTTCCCGTCGTGAGAATATTCCCTTGACGGATCTATCAGTGCTGCGCGAATTCGCGAATCGATTGGACTGGTACTGAATCTCTCGCCGAGAAGATCTTCACATTACGACTGCGATCGCACTTGAATTCATAGATCGCCTCGACTAGAAAGGCGTCTTCGACGAACAACCGACCGCGATTGAGCTTCTGACGACAGTGCCAAAACTGCTAGCATATGAAGATCAAATCAACTGGTTCGAGGTTTCTCGACGCGTGAATCTAACTGAGTTGCAGCTGCATGCGTTCGCAGATCGACTAGACAGGCTGGCGATTTCGGACGCAGCTTTCTGACTGAACCAATGCGTGGATGCTGGATTATGTCTAGAAAGCTTTCGCTCTCAAACACTCGCCCAACGTCCTTCGCTCTGAAGTAGATTCCCTTCACCGTGCGTTCACCCCGCATCTCCATATGGCATCTCACTTGGCTCTTGTCCACGAAGAACGAAAGATCCTTGTCCTTCATCACAGGCGGTGCGAGCGGGTACGAGCTCTCCTTTGCAATCTTGAGCACTCGCACAATGTGATCGTCCTTCTTCGCCAAACGCACGTCATTCTTGGAACTGTAAGACTGCTTCGTGCGCAGCTCTCCTTGCTCCGCGTTCTTCTTTGTAACAAACACAACTTGAAGATTCTCGTCATCGATCAAACGCTTGACGGATCGGTTGTAGCGCTTGGTGAAGTACGACTTGAGCGCTGGGAAGTTGAAGAGCAAGTCGACGTTCACGTAGATCTCGCCATCCAGTTGCATCTCGTACGCCTCTGCTGCTTCCACCACAACTCTGGCCCGCTTTGCTTCGCTCTCATGCTTGTTAGCGCTGCTCGTTCGCTTGCTGGTCGCCATCGCGAAAGCAACAATGGCGATCGTCATGTGTGGTTGAAGTGGCAAGAACCATCACTCATGAAAAGATTCTGCAGCAACTCAAAGTACTGTAGATGTTGCTACGTACAATTGCAGTGGTTCGATATGATCGCCTCCACATGTTGCATTGCTCCTGTGTTTAAAGACTTCTCGATATGCAAGCATGTTCGTTGTGAAAGTTTTCTTTCTCAAGAGGAAGAAATCTTTTTTTTCTTTATTTTGAAACGCCGGCGCAATGGACTGGAATGCCCGCTCATGGCGGCAAGATGAGCCTCTCACGGTGCCTGTGCTGCGCGAGCACGCAGATCAATTCAATTGGGAGTTTGTTTCCCGTCGTGAGGATATTCCCTTGACGGATCTATCTGCGCTGCGCGAGTTTGCGGAGCGATTGGACTGGTATTGGATCTCTCGTCGAAGTGACTTGTGCCTCACACCCGAGATCGCGCTGGAGTTCATTGATCGCTTCGACTGGGAAGCTGTTTTTGCCGAACACCCAGCCGCGGTGAAGCTTCTCATGACAGTCCCAGAACTACGAGCGTTTGAAGATCAAATCGATTGGGCCGATGTTTCTCGTCGTGTCAACTTCACTGAAGAAGAGCTTCATGCGTTCGCAGATCAGCTGAACTGGAGAGCGATTTCAGTACGCCCCTTTCTGACTGAGGCGATGATGCGCACGTTCTCAGATCGATTGAGCTGGGATTTGGTGGTATGCCGCCAACACGCGCTGTCGTACAATTTCATCAAAGACTTCAAGAAGTTTGTCTTCATGGCTGAGGGCATCCAGCTGGCACGCGTGAAGCAAGTGATCAAAAATGGCGCTAGCTTGAACGCAATCTTGATTAAGTTGAAGCTCTCGCCTGATATCCGAGCTCACATTGAAGCTTTCGTCTAAACAAAAAAAAACTTTGCGAGATGTTTCAAAGTCTCAAGACACACCGCTCAAGTTTCGTCACCACAAGCTTCGCCGCTAAAGACTCATCGCTCAAGTTTCATCTGCGCGCGTGAAGATTCGTGACGTCGACACTTCGCCTGTCTTAGCGTTGATCTTGGTGATAGGCACTTCAAGTGCGTTAGATGGAACGCCGTCTTCATCTAATGTCAAAGCTTCACCAGTATCGGCGTCCACAATAGCTTCGCGTGTGACTTTGATCTTGTCTCCATTTTCCATTTCTTCAACCTTGGCGTTGTATTTGGTTTCTAGCTCAGTCGGATTCAAATTCCTGTAGCCCTCGAATCCTGGCGAGTCCTCGCCGAAGATCTTCTCAGCCTTGACTTTGGTGGTCTTGACTCGCTTCTTCATCAGATCTTCACCAAGGGCACAATCTCGCTCTTGCTGTTCAAGCATAGCTTTGATGATCGCATTGTGCTTGTTGTAGTACTCGACACGCTCTCTGTTCTCCTTGAACGGGCCAAGCAGTGTCCAACGATTCAAAGCAAAAGTCAGAATATCGTACTTTGAGGAGGAGCCGTACTTCTGAATGAAAGTATTTGCGTCGTCCTGCGAATCGACAACGTCATACACAATCATCGCATGCTCCAAATCAGGCTTGACGTTGTAAATGTTCTGCGTTGCCTCTCTAATCTTTTCGTAGTTGATTTCAAAATACGAACTAAAGCGACAATGCGTATCGTTTGGCGGAACATTGTCGTACATAGCATTTGTGTCCTTCAGCTGACTAAGATCAGTGCGCTCTGGATCGTCGATTACGGGCTGGCCTCCTTCTTGAACATGTTTGTTTTTGTCAAATCGAAACAGGTTATCGAGAAACCGTTTGATAACCACTTGCTCCTGTTCTGATTGGAATTGAATTGCAGCGTGAACAGCGTCGTTGTACGCAATCGAATCTAGCTTCCTATCCACTCCACACGTTTCATCGAAACGCTTGTTTGCCTCAATAGAGACACTGAGCAAATCGTCTTCACTTAGGGCCTCCTGCATATCCTTAAATGTGTCAATTGACGAATCGGGGAAGCGCAGCTGAAACTGTTTAGTAAGCTCTTGTTGATAGAACATATCTTTATTGAAGTCAGGTGGGAGAGTTTGTTTAGATTCTTCAACCATGAAGTCATTTTGATTTGGCGGGCTCGTTAGTTCGGATTCGTCAACTGTGTATTCGTCTTTCATTTGAAACAGGAAGCTCACCATGCCAGTCATGATCAGTTTCTTTAAATACTTCTCACGCATGTTTGATACTGAGCCAATAACAACTTTCTTTGACGAGCCTGGGCCGATCGACTTGAACGATTGAGCTTCGCTGAACAACGCGTCAATTTGTTCGTCAGTCAGCTTGTTCAACTCGCGTTCGACAGCCTCATTGTTGCCAGATTCGAGTTCTTGGATCAAAGTGTCGAACAACTGCTTACTTGTCATAACGAGCGCTATAAATATCAAGTTACAAGTTTCAAAAAGATCACGCGTCTCTTCAAATTGCTCACACGACAAAAGAAAGCGAAGATCAAATGCTTCACGAACTCGCGATCTTGTTTGATCTCCGTGATGTCAAAAGCTACTGCGAGCGGTTCTACTTTTTTGGCGAACTTCTCGTGCAGCCTCTCGTTTCCATCTGCTGGTTTGCAATCACCAAGATTCTGTTTGTTGGCGAACTTCTCGTGGACCTTCTCGTTCGCATTAGCGAGTTCATCATCGATCTCTCTCAGCGCTGCATCGCTGAGCTAATCTTCAAGGAAATTGTTCTCAGCACTCTCACAATCATCGATATCACTTACAGCATCAGAAATTTTCGTTTCTACGCCGGGTCTCATGATCTTGTGATGATGCTTGTTGGAGCAATTGTGTTTCGTTTGATCTTTGAAGGAATAAGCGGTGAATTGTGTGGTGCAGCGACAATTCAACTGAACAAGTCGTTCAAAACAATTACCCCAGCTCAGCGACAAAGCGCGATCAATGCTCTCACGATTGAAATGTTCTTCTTCGCTACTCGGAAGATCGATCTGCTCTTCGCTTGATAAGCGCATCTCAGCGAAAAAGCTGCAATAGTATAGTAATACACGCAGTTTTTGTCGTTTGCCATGAGTATGAACACTTCATTTGAACATGTGCTTCACAATCTACAAGAGCATCATAGAATTCTCACAGAGTGTAATGAGTTGCTCGACGCGTTAGTGCATCAACTCTCATCACAATCCTCTCCACAATCGACATCGCCAAATCCGATTGTAGCGAAGCTTCGATTGATCGTCTTGACTCGCATCAATCCCATTTTTGAAAACTACGAGCACGCGATGGAACGTTTCAATGTTGGCATCATCTCGTTCATCGCTGACTACTATTCCATAATGGATCAACACGCAGATCAGTTTCACTCCAAGTATCTGCACAACTACTCTAGCCATATTGGACACTACAGTCCAATCCTACCAACCGTATCTCCAACTTCCAATTTTGACATTACAGAACTAATAGAAATCTTTTATGAGCATTGCTATGAATTGAAACGGTTTAAGATTCATACTGATGCCGCTCACGTGCGCCGATCTCGTGAGCAAACGTGGCTTATTTATCAAAAACTTTCAAACTACATCGCGACAGAGAATATTTATGACTTAGCTGACTTATTGATCTACGACCTCGAATCAGTTGTCACAAGTTTGTCGAATGTTATTGTACCCATCAATGGTAAACATCAATCAGCAGACAAGTCAAACAAACCACAAGTAGGCAAAGCAAAGCCGCCAAAGCCACAACTGCTGCAACTCACTTTCGAGCAGCTTAGCTTGTTCAACAAACTGAAAGCTCTGATTCAGCAGTTTCACACAATCAAACTAGATTTCAAGCCGAATGAAGAAAATCTAGATTACTGCGAATGTGGCAATGTCATGCAAGTGATCTCAGATTCAAGCGAGCTTGTTTGCGATCATTGCGGGTTTCTATATGAACTGAAAGGAACTGTGTTCTCAGACAATCAGTTTTACTCGCAAGACGGAATTCGCTGGAGGCACGCTGGCTATGAGCCTAGCAAGCACTGTCGTGCGTGGCTTGAGCGGATTCAAGCTAAAGAGACAAACACAATCACCAATTCACAGCTAGACAAGATTGAAGCGTGTATCAGACGCGACGGCATAACCAATAGAAAGCGTCTCTCTGTTGAGCAGCTTCGGCACTACCTCAAAGCTACTGGCTTAACTGAATTGAATGAGCATGTCGCGCTGATCAAGCGATTGATCACTGGCATTGCTCCTCCGCAATTGACATACTCTGAAACGCAAGATATCACAAACTCATTCAGCAAAGCTGTGAAAGCGTATAACATCATACGACCGTCAAACAAGAGCAACATGCTGTTCTATCCATTCTTGCTTTGGAAACTCATTGAGATGCATGTCAATGATTACAACAAACGCAAGAGTCTCTTGTCGTTCATTCACTTGCAAGGAACACAAACTCTGATCCAGAATGACACAATCTGGGCTCAAATTTGCAATGTGACACCTGGGTTTGTGTATCGTCCGACTGACCGGTATGAGTATGAATAGTTTTTTTCTTTCCAGAGCGCAAATCATCAAATATATGCGACTTCGCAATGTCTCAATCGATTCTTCAAAACGGATATGCAATTCTTTTGGCAAACACATCTGATTTGGACAATTACCTTCTCGCCAAAGACCAATTGCTTCGTCGAATATCTGAAATCAAAGTTAAGAAAACTGCTCTTCGCGATGAAGCAATTGCAACTCGGCAGGATCAAATCAACAAGCTTGATACGTATATCGGGAAACTTTTGATTGCAGGCACCGATGAAGTTACAATCGATAAGTACACTAGTTTGAAGACCACGCTAGAAACTCAGATCAGCCGCATACAGAATCAAAATGTGAATGCGACATACGAGGATATTCGCCAAACGCACGCGTTCTTCATTGACAAGACTTTCAAGCCTCTAGTGTCAATTGCATATGGCTACTCGTTTACTAACACGACGCCGCTGCCATTGCTCGGATCTTCAACGCGCCTCAAAGTTCCTGTGTATGGCGATTTTGTAGTTGATCAGGCACTGCATATCAAGTTATCTGCTTTGACTGCGACTCATAAGGAAAACAAAATTCGGTGGTATGACTTTATAGGTCATCGTATTCTCAAAGAAGTTCGTCTTGTGTACGACGGAACAATTCTTGACCGCTACGGCTGCGAGGAGATGGAAATGTATTATCGCTTCCACGTGAGCAAGAATCAAAAAAAGGGGTGGATGCGGTGTGTGGGACAAGAAGCGCCAATGTCGGGAATCCTATTGCAAGATCCGACAAAGCAGGAAGTTCGAGAACGCAGACGCATCTATAATGGGCTGCAAACTCCAAAACGAACTCATGATGAAGCAGATTTGTATATCCCGTTGCTGTTTTGGTACAACGTGAATCCTGCGTTTGCCATTTCAAATTGGAATATCACTTACGGATTGTTTTGGATAGAGATTGACTTTGCCAGTGTTGAAGAATGCGTTCAAATCATTGACTATGCAGATGATGGTGGCGAATATACACTTCCTACGATCCTCGCGTGCGATCTTGTCACGAATCACGTTTATACAACTCCTGAGGTGGCAGAGTTGTTTAAGCACCAGCCGCAGTTCAATATCATTCGTGTTCACAAACGCGTGGAGCGCATACTCAACAAGCGATTTGATGATGTGAGTATCTCAGATATCAAATTCGCAGTGGAGAACATGTATATCCGCTTCAGACCGACGCAAAACGAGACTGACCCAAATGCGGCTGAGATATGGCGCAATAACGACGTGAGCACCTACAAAGAGATTCGCTGTCCCTCAATCATTACTACTGCGGGAATTGTATCTCTTGCTTACACGCCAATGTACTATTACGAAACGTCGCCTGCTGTTGATACAATTGCTTTCATGTCTGAGGGAAACATAATCTATGATGTCAGTGCTGGCACGTTCTACAATTCGTACATACCTTTGCGATTTGGAGGTGAAGCTGTTATGACGCCAGATGAAGAAGGCTCGTTTTTGATGACTTTCAGCATGTTTCCCGGAAATCCGCAACCAAATGGATATTTGAACTTTAGCCAGTCTCGCGAACAGTATTTGGCATACAAAAGTTCGTACATCGACAATGACCATCCCGTATCCATGATGGTTTGCGCAACATGCATCAACTTTCTTATCACAACAGCAGGCACAATGTCAATTCGATATGCAACCTAGCTTGTCAGAGTTGTAAATCAGACCGTCGAGTCAACTCACTCGACAAATTTCTTTTTCAAAAACTTTTTCAAATATCATCGAGCCAAAAAAAAAGTTTGCGCAAGACAATCAGACTACTCAAATCATTACTTCTGACATACACTGACCCGAATGCATCTCACAGCGCGACACTGAAACAAGCTACTATGCGCGACCTCGATTGCATGAGCCGTCTCCACATGACCGCTAACGAGCTCTCACGCAAAGAAGACAAACAATACACGACCCATTCAAATCGAGGCCGAAAAACTCCCCATGCACCACGGCAATCCAAAAAGAATGAAAGTGGCATTCGAAAGAGCTACCCTCCAGCTAAGACACTCTCCGACATTGTTTCGGGCTCTATGAGGGTCACACGGCTCTACCCGGCTTCCGGCGTTTTCCAATGTCGAACCTTTGGCGCTTGCTCCGTCAGTTGAAGATGGTTAGCTGGTACTTTCTTTCAGTGAGACAGCATGAATTTGGTTGATACAGATTAGCGTCAAAAGTTTGCAAGCACTAATGATTGTATACTTTGAGTTTGTTGTCATGATCAAAATCTCAAAATGTGTCAACGCGTTCATCATTGGCCAATCACAATCACGGAATTGATCTCAAAACGTGTCAACGCGTTTGTCTTTTGACCAATCATGAATGAGGAGTTAATATCAAAATGTGTCAACGCGTTCGTCTTTGACCAATCGCAAAGTAGCTTCGACTCCATCTAAGTCCGGACGACTGGCTAAGTTTCCCCCATCAAGGGATAATTTGCATCGCCCCACCCTTTATTCTCGCAACCTCCACACCTCAACGAGCAATAATGGAGAGGGTATAGTTGCTCAATAAGGGTTTTGCTAGATCGATCTTTGATTTCAGATGTGGCCGTTGCGATGGGTACAATGAGGTGCAAACTGGAAAGCTAGAAGAGAACCACAGTTTCGGTTTAGACACGAGCGAATGGGAAACAAGACTAGCCGTATCGTCGAGGCTGCGAGAGAAGGAGACATCGCGAAGGTCGAGGAACTGGTCCGTGGCGGCGCGAGCATCAATGCCAAGGACGGCTATGGCTACACTGCGCTGATATTGGCTGCTAAAGAGGGCCATGTGGATGTGGTGCGGTATCTCGTCGAGCAAGGCGCCGACAAAGAGGCCAAGAACAACAATGGCGACACTGCGCTGATATTGGCTGCTAAAGAGGGTCATGTGGGTGTGGCGCGGTATCTCGTCGATAAAGGCGCCGATAAAGAGGCCAAGGACAACGATGGCGACACTGCGCTGATATTGGCTGCTGGGAATGGTCATGTGGATGTGGTGCAGTGTCTCGTCGATAAAGGCGTCGACAAAGAGGTCAAGAACAACAATGACGGTACTGCGCTGATGATTGCTGCTATGTGTGGCCAAGTTAGTTTGGTGCAGTATCTCGTCGATAAAGGCGCCGACAAAGAGGCCAAGACCTACGATGGCTACACTGCGCTGATATTGGCTGCTGGGAATGGTCATGTGGATGTGGTGCAGTGTCTCGTCGATAAAGGCGTCGACAAAGAGGCCAAGTGCAACAATGACGGTACTGCGCTGATGTGTGCTGCTATGTATGGCCAAGTTGGTTTGGTGCAGTATCTCGTCGAGCAAGGCGCCGATAAAGAGGCCAAGTGCAACAATGGCGACACTGCGCTGATATTGGCTGCTAAAGAGGGTCATGTGGGTGTGGCGCGGTATCTCGTCGATAAAGGCGCCGATAAAGAGGCCAAGGACAACGATGGCGACACTGCGCTGATATTGGCTGCTGGGAATGGTCATGTGGATGTGGTGCAGTATCTCGTTTATAAAGGCGCCGACAAAGAGGTCAAGGAAAACAATGGCTACACTGCGCTGATATTGGCTGTCATACGGGGTCATGTGGATGTGGTGCGGTATCTCGTCGATAAAGGCGCCGACAAAGAGGTCAAGGCCGACGATGACTTCACTGCGCTGATCTGTGCTGCTGGCTTTGGTCGTGTGGATATGGTGCGGTATCTCGTCGAGCAAGGCGCCGACAAAGAGGCCAAGGACAAGGATGGTTGCACTGCGCTGATGAGAGCTACTGAGGAAGGTGAACTGGATGTGGTACAGTATCTCGTCGATAAAGACGCCGACAAAGAGGCCAAGGACAACGATGGCAAAACTGCGCTGATGAAGGCTGCTGAGTATTGTCGTTTGAATGTGATACAATATCTCGTTGAGCAAGGCGCGAACCCATCATGCCTCGACAACCAAGGAAATTCCGTGCTTGTACATCTGCTTAATTGCATAGTCGATGAAGACGAGATTGTTCCGCTCGTAAAAGTGCTGCTCGAACGCAGAGCTCCTCCTCTCAAATCAAACAAGCAGGGCATTTCCGCGAAATCAATTGCCAGAGAAAAGAATTTCAACAAAATTATCGATCTACTCGACGAATATGGAGCCAAGCCGCGGCGTACCAAAGGTGAGTTAGAGAGAGAACGCCCAAAATGGTTCATTTCGCCTGAAACCGTCGAGAAGATAGATGGTGTGCAACTGGGTCAAGGCAGCTTTGGTGCAGTGTACTTTGCAAAGTGGCGCCACATCAATGTCGTGATGAAGATTATCTCGGTGGTGGAGATGCGGCGATTTCTGAAGGAAGTGGATACATGGCGTGAGCTCAGACACGACAACGTGGTCCCTTTCTACGGTGCGAATCATCGAGAGGAGCCGTACTTCATTGTGTCCAAGTACGCTTCGAACGGAGAGTTGCGCAAATACCTCGCAAGTGAAAAGAAGCAAGGACGAACAGTCATTTGGCGAAAGCTGAGAGAGGTCGCTGCTGGGCTCAGTTACCTACATAGCCAAGGTGTTGTCCACGGCGATCTGAGAGGAAACAACATTGTCGTGAGTGACAACGGTATCGCGATGCTGACAGACTTCGGCTTGAGCTTTTCTGAGTCTGGGTCATGTTCATTAGTGAAGATGAAAAATGAGCTAGGTGCAATGGCGTGGCGCGCTCCAGAGTTCGCGATGATGACTGTAGAGACACCAACACGCAAGTCGGATGTTTTCTCATTGGGCATGTGCATCATTGAAGCAGTGAAAGATGCTGCTCCGTGGGGTGTCAATCTTTCATCTGACAGGATTCGAGAGAGATATCGGAATGACGAATTCAAGATTGACCAACCGGCTGAATTGACGGGTGCTCAGTGGGGGTTGGTGGAGAGAATGATTGCGATCTCTCCCGAAGATCGACCTGACCTTATTGAAGTGGTAAGTGCGCTGGAGCAGTTTGCAGAAGATGAAGAGAATGAGGAGCGCGCGAAAGAATGTCCCTACTAGGCAGACATATACATTGCAAGAATAGTGAGGGGCAGGTGTTTCATACAGTGATATCCTCAACGATTTCCCAACGAGAGAACAATAATACTTGGACGAGACTGCCGAGTCAAGTCAGTTGAGATGACCTACTTTTTTTGACTGACGTTGCAATTTGCATTTTGTAAATGAGTCCGTCGAGTCAACTCACTCGACAAATTTCTTTTTCAAAAACTTTTTCAAATATCATCGAGCCAAAAAAAAAGTTTGCGCAAGACAATCAGACTACTCAAATCATTACTTCTGACATACACTGACCCGAATGCATCTCACAGCGCGACACTGAAACAAGCTACTATGCGCGACCTCGATTGCATGAGCCGTCTCCACATGACCGCTAACGAGCTCTCACGCAAAGAAGACAAACAATACACGACCCATTCAAATCGAGGCCGAAAAACTCCCCATGCACCACGGCAATCCAAAAAGAATGAAAGTGGCATTCGAAAGAGCTACCCTCCAGCTAAGACACTCTCCGACATTGTTTCGGGCTCTATGAGGGTCACACGGCTCTACCCGGCTTCCGGCGTTTTCCAATGTCGAACCTTTGGCGCTTGCTCCGCCAGTTGAAGATGGTTAGCTGGTACTTTCATTCAGTGAGACAGCATGGATTTGGTCGATACAGATTAGCGTCAAAAGTTTGCAAGCACTAATGATTGTATACCTTGATTTTGTTGTTATAATCAAAATCTCAAAATGTGTCAACGCGTTTGACTTTGGGCGAATCAGCAATCGCGGAGTACATTTCAGAACGTGTCAACGCGTTTGTCTTTTGGCGAATCACGATCGCGAAGAAGATCTCAGAATTGTCTGCTGGAATTGTGATATTTCAAATATAGCCGATCGAGAGTCGACTCTTCATTGCTCTTTCATTGCAAAATGGATGCTGTTGTTGCGAGTTTGCAAACGAAGCTTGGCTTAGTGCAATCTCAAATTTCTGCGTTGTCGCTTCTGGTCAAGTCGATGGATGATCGCATTCGAGACTTAGAATGCTCAGTCACGGCGCTCCGACACGGAATTATTCATGACTCCGACACATCGTCAAACTATTCAATTCAATCGCTGCCATCAAATGATGACAAAAATAGCGAAGGCTACGAATCGAATGAAGATCATCAATCGTTTTCGCTCCCGCGCGAAACACGCCAACCAAGAATCAAGCCCCCTTGTGGAAGATACATTGTTGTGGACCACACAAATGCCGATTTCGACAATGGCGCCGACTCAGGATACGATGATTCGGATGACTCGGGGTTTGAGTAGCGTCACTTGTCAATTTCACGTGAAGTTGATATAGCTCTGATCATTTGATCTTTCTTCTTCTACTCTCTTTTGTCATCATGTCGATCAGCGTCATCAATCGACGTGGCGATGTTGTTCCTCTTCAACTCGAAACAATCTCCTCTCGCCTCAAAGCGCTAGCATCAATGGAGCCGCCTTTGTCAATCAGCACTGACGTAATTGCCGTCAAGACAGTTGCGGCGTTAGTTGACAAAATCAAGACAAGCGAGATTGATATGATCAGCGCCAAGATTTGTGCTTCTTTGATCTCTGAAGATTATGAGTACGACGACTTGGCGGCTCGCATTGTAATTAGTGATCTGCACAAGAACACCACCGATGATCTTGTTCAGTACGCTGATGATCTTGTTTCGTATCAGTATCGCGAACTATCAATCAAGATTCTCCATCCGAAAGTAGTTGCTTTCATCAATTGCTATCACAAAGAATTGCACGCAGCCATCGACTACAATCGCGACTATATGAACAACTACTTTGGCGCAATGACATTGATCAAATCTTATCTCCTCTCGCACAAGTTTGATGACAATGTGAAGATCGTGAAGGAGCGCCCGCAACAAATGCTGATGCGTGTTGCCATTGGCATCAACATGAACAAGATCACAGAATCAGGCAATACGACATCAAAGACGCTCGAAAGCATCATCGACACATATGAGCTTCTCTCTCGCCGCTACTACACTCACGCCACTCCCACGCTGTTCAATGCCGGCACGATCAATCACACACTTTCGTCTTGCTATCTACTTGCAATCGATGATAATCTCCCGAACATCTACTCGCGTTTAGCTGATACAGCTGAAATCTCAAAGTTCAGTGGTGGAATTGGCATTCATGTATCTCAAGTGCGCGCATCTGGATCAGTGATTGCCTCGACTGTCGGCAGATCTGAAGGATTGGTGCCCATGATGCAACTTTTCAATTCATCTGCTCGCTACGTCTCACAAGGTGGAGGCAAACGCAAAGGCAGCACTGCAGTGTATCTCGAACCGTGGCACGCCGATATTGAATCTGCCATTCTATCTCAGAAGCAACAAGGAGCAGCCGAAATGCTATGTCGCGATCTGTTTTTGGCTTTGTGGGTTCCAGATTTGTTCATGGAACGCTTGAAACAATCGCTCAAAACTAAGAAGCCTGTTATGTGGTCATTGGTGTGTCCGCACGAGTGTCCCGGATTGCCTGACACATACGGCGAAGAATTTGACCAACTCTACCTCAAATACGAATCTGAAGGGCGCTACCGCAAGCAAGTGAACATTCGCGATTTGTGGCGGTTGATAATGCTCACTCAGATTGAAACTGGCAAGCCGTATCTGATGTACAAAGACCATGTGAATCGCAAGTGCAATCAAAATAATCTCGGAGTGATCAAATCGTCGAATTTGTGCGTTGCCGGCGACACGCGCATTCTCACTGATAAAGGTTATGTTCGTATTCGCGATGTTGCTGGACAAACAGTGAAGATTTGGGACACCACCAAGTTTATTGACGCTCCTGTGCGTCAAACTGGCACCAACCAGAAGCTTCTCAAAGTCACAACTGACGACGGTTGCGAACTCAAGTGCACGGAGTATCACAAATTTGCTACTTTGCAAGGTTTGGGGCCAAGTATCACAAAATACGTGCCTGCGATCAAAGAGGCAAAAGATTTAAAGATCGGCGATACTCTGAAACACAGCAATTATCCCATTGTTGAGGGAAATTCCAATGACGATATCAAATACCCGTACACTCACGGCTTTTATTGTGGCGATGGAACGAACTACAAGAACGCTGATGGATCACGAAAATATGCCTGCATTGATTTATATCATGGCAAACAATCGCTGATTAGTCATATCGACTATGCGCGACGTCAAAGTGATAATAAAGCGGTGCGTCGTCAACGAGTCATTCTGCATGACGACATAGCCAGCAAATTTGTTGTTCCGATTAACGCGACGATCGACAACAAGTTGCTATGGCTTGCTGGATACTTAGATGCGGATGGAACGATTGTGCAATGCGCTAAGACTACGCAATGCATCCAAGCTGCTTCGATCCACAAAAAGTTTCTGTTGGATATCAAACTGATGTGTAACACATTGGGTCTGAATCCGAAGATCAAGCTTAATAAGCTAGCGGGGAAACGTATGATGCCAGCAAATGACGGTACTGGACAACTCAAAGAGTATAATTGCAAAACGATTTACCGACTTCAGTTTACATCTGGTGATACCTATTTTTTGTTCAAGGAACTTGGAATGATTACGCATCGTCTTAAATTTATTGGGCATCCTCCATCAACACACAGTTTACGCTATATTCGTATCGCAAGTGTTGAAGAAGTTGATGGTCTTCACGATACATTCTGTTTTCGCTCTAAAGACACGAACATGGGAATCTTCGCGGGAATGCCAAGTTTTCAGTGCGCTGAGATTAATTTGTACACTGATTCGAGCAACGTTGGAGTTTGTAACTTGGCGAGTGTGTGTCTCCCGCGATTCATGAATGTGTCGACAGGCGAATTCGACTATCAGAACCTTTGCGAAGTTGTGCAAAAGGTAGTTGTGAACATGAACAAGGTCATCGACAACAACAAATATCCTCTAGCGCAAGCTAAGCAGTCGGATTCTCAGAATCGTCCGATTGGGATTGGCGTTCAAGGTTTAGCTGAAGTGTTCATGATGATGAAAACTTCTTTTGACAGTCCGCTAGCTGTGGAGATGAACAAAAAAATATTCGAGACGATGTACTTCGGTGCGCTGACTGCCTCGAACGCGCTTGCAAAGATTGATGGTGTCTATCCGAACTTCTCTACTTCAATGACGGCGAGAGGCACGCTTCAGTTCGACTTATGGAATGTCACGCCATCGGATATGTGGGATTGGTCCGCACTGAAAGCTGAAATCAAGGAAACGGGTTTGCGCAACTCGTTGCTGCTTTGCATTATGCCGACGGCGAGCAGTTCTATTATCTGCAATCACACGGAGAGTGTTGAGCCGCTCCAGAGCAACATATTCACGCGCAGCACTCTCTCTGGTAGATTTCAAGTTGTGAATCAGTATCTGATGCGCGATCTCAAGAAGCTCGGACTATGGACAAAGGCGATCCGCAATCAAATTATCATGAATGAAGGTTCTGTGCAGAACATCGATGCGATTCCGCTCAAGATACGTCAAATCTACAAAACGGTGTTTGAGTACAAATTGACATCTCTGATCCGAATGGGCGCGGATCGCGAAGCGTTCATCTGTCAATCTTCTTCCAACAATCGCTTCATTGCGAATCCTGATATCAGCATTCTTACGAATATGCATCTATTCTCGTGGAAGCACGGTCAGAAGTGCAGCTCATATTATGTTCGAGTGAAGCAGCAAAACGTGGGGAGGAAGCTCATTGACCACAGCGACGGTAGCGACGGCAGCGACAACGAAACTGAGGAGGGGAGCAAAACCGATGGTGAAGAATGTTTGTTCTGTCAAGCGTAGAGTCGCTTCTATGTGCAATAGAATAGGACCGTGAGACAAAAAAGGCAAATAGCAATGCACCTCGTTCATAAGGTTTTTCAAATAGAACGGTTGGCGATGTTCTTACGTTGCTCGCATTTCGCATTTCGTCTTCGTCGTCGTCTTCATCAGCAAGAGATGAGCGTGCAGGCGGAGGAAGAAACAGCAAGCGTGATGAGCGTGCAGGCGGAGGAAGAAAAGTCGACAAAGTGCTCGATGTGCAAGCATGGCGGCGCTATTCTCGAGATGATCAGCTGCAAGCATCGGTTTCACTCGCGGTGTATATACCAATGGCCCATTGCGGTATGCCAATTGTGTCTTGCTGAAGTCACAAGCGTGCGCGTCTTCGTCAAGTTCGGCAATACTCGAGGCAAGCGAAAGCTCAAAGGTCTGTGGAGCGAAGAAGAAATCAAGTATGCAAACGCTGTGAGCAAGTTATTCCGAGAAGGTGTGTTGCCTATTGCGGACGGAACTAGTTTGCGCGAGTTCATCGCCAAATTACTGCAATGCGATGCCATGCGTTTGACAAGAAAGATTCATGCGGACAAGTTTCATTCGATGAAGTTCAAGAGAGTCGAGATGTCAAACTACTTTCTTCTCTATCGAGAACAGTACAATGTGTCTGAGCTGCGCGACAACTACTTTTGGCATCTCGGCAACAAATCCAAAGAGCGCTACACCATTACAAGTTTACAAGAAAATGACAATGACTGTTGGATTTACGAGTTTGATAGATTTGCACGCCAGATTGGTCAAGATTTTTACATCGGTGACAAACATTTCAGTGAAGTGAAACCTCTCGCGAAACCTCAAGCGCCGCAACTTGAATCTCATATCGCGCCTCGTATCGCGCCTCATCTCGTGACTCATCTTGTGCAATCTCCTGCGCCATCACTGGAAGAAACTTCGACATCGCAAAGCAGTCATTCTAGCAAGCATTGCAAAGAGACGAAAGCAAGTAAACCGCTGCCGAGCTCCTGTCGTTCCTACAGAATGCGCCCATATCATCGAAAGGTTACATTAGCGAGTTTGCAGAGAGAGCTTGCGGAAGTACGCAAAGAGCTCTCACAACATCGCAAAATGGATGCGGCGAATATTCTTATTAACGATCTTTCTGAAGCGAGATAGACTAAACTACTCAATCCAAAAAATTTTTTACCCTTGAATGAGTTGCGCAATTGCATCAATGTCAATGATCCACATTTGTTCGCGCGTAGTAGCTTCGAGTTGTTGAATCTCCTCGCTCTTAGTCTTGACCGCGTTCTTCATCCGTTCAGCATTCTCATTTGTGAATGAACGATAGCTCATCCCAATCAAATAGTCAAACGCAGCAGATTCATTTGTGACACGAGGATCCGCTTCAAAAGTTCGCTTTAGCTCAGCCATGAGTGATGCATCAGTCATAGTGCGTTGGTTGATCTTTCCGCATTTGACAGCTTCTATGAACCGAGCCTTGTTTGCCAATATCAGCATCTCATACTGCAGTTGCATGATCATTGCCTCTTTGCGTTTGGCATAGAAGTCAAGTCGGCGATCATAGTAGTAAGCGATAATCTCATTCACATCAGTGAAGTACTGAAGCTTGCCATCAGCATTGAACAAATACATATTCGTCTCAGAGAGTTTGCTCGACAAGCCAAATTCTTTGATGAGCGCATTGCGATCCATACTGCGATAGCGTTTGTACTCCGTTGCTTTGAAAATGAATCGAAAGTCAACAACAGTGTCAGTGTTGCCATACTCGACGTCGCGCAACGGCGAATTGGCTTGACCAAGTTTCTTCTCGCAAAACTTTTTGTAGCTATCGGTCCACACACCAATAGGCAAATCCGTAATGTGCAAAGCGCGCCTGTCATCTTTGAATTCCCACACCGCGAATGTTGTATACTTGCGTGCTTGAGTACGAACGATCTCGCCAGTGAATCCGCGATACCATGGCATCAGCTGCTTTGGCTCTTGTTCGCTCAGCAAAGCTTTCAAGTAGTTTGCAATATCAATTGGATTGTATTGCAGTACGGATGAACTGAATCCTGTTCCGATGCCAGATGTGCCATTGACGAGAATCATCGGCAACACAGGCGCGTAGTACTTTGGTTCAATCTTGATACCGTCGCTTTCGATTTGTGTAAGCAAAGGCGAATCGCGAGAGTCAAATAGTTTCGGCGTTACAGAACTCATTTGTGTGAATATGTAACGAGGCGAAGCAGCATCTTGACCAGCTTGCAATCGCGTTCCAAATGCGCCACGAGGCTCTAGCAGATTGATGTTGTTTGCACCGACATAGTCTTGGCTCATTCCAATAATAGCGCCGCACAGCGATTGCTCTCCATGATGATAGTCTGTGAGCTCCGCCACTTTTGCCGCAAACTGCGCAACTTTCATCTCACTAGAAGCGATATGCTTAAGCGCGACAAATATGATCTTCCGTTGAGATGGTTTCAGCCCATCTAACACATTTGGGATCGATCGCGCGCAATCGTACGTGCTGAAATGGCTCAACTCCAAGTTGATGAAATTGCTAACATCGCAAGTTCGTTGGCTGCGGTCAATGCTACTTGTCGGATCATAAGCTTCCATGAGCCATTGCTTGCGATCATCGGCTCGCTTCTTGTCAAATGCGAGAGACACACTTTCATCACAGCGATCATCGCGCTGAAAGGCGATCAGCTTTGTATCAATATCTGACAGCGCCTCGCGAGCTTCTTTGGCGGTGCTTGTACCGAGACCTTTGTAGTACTTAGTCTTGAAGTTCCCCTTCGCGGTTGTGACCCATTGCTCGTAGCTATGCAAAGTGTAGAACTCAAGTTGTTCTTTTGTCGTAAACACTTTCACGAGAGGTGTAATGCAATAGTTGACAAAGCCTCTGCCGATCAGATGCGGCCAGAAGTTGTGAAAGTAGTTGATGATCAATCCACTGATGTGAGAGCCATCGCTGTCGCTATCGCAGAGGCACACCACTCCGCCGTACCGCAAGGTTTGCATATCTGCATCTGATTCGTACGTCAATTCATATTTCAATCCAATGATCTTGACAATGTTGCAAATCTCTTCATTCGCAGAAACTCTTGTGATTGGCACATTGCGCACATTCAAGAGTTTCCCCTTCAGCGGGAAGATGCCAAATCGCTCGCGACCAATCACATTGAGAGCGCTCATCGCAAACGTTCTAGCTGACAACCCCTCGGTCAAAATCAATTTCGCTTGAATGCTGTTCTTCATGCCCGCCCACGCTGCGTCTTCTAAGCCTTCAACATCATTGATACGATTCGTTTTGGCTCCACTTGTGCGCTCCAAGTCTTTTTGTTGTTTCGTGTCAGAGACGGCGGACATGCGCTTCAGAATAGCACAACTCGCGAGTTTCTTCTTGAATGCATCACTCATGGCATATTCGCTTCCGAATTTTGTTTTTGGAGTTGTCATGCATTCTTTTGTTTGTGAGTTGAAAGTAGGATTCTCGATCGTGCAACGAATGAACAGAAACATCTTGTTCTTGACATCAGAGGGCTTCACAGTAATCTTCTTCGTTGCTAGCTTCGCTATGATCACCTTCGCAATTTGATTTGCAATAGCTTCGACGTGCGTGCCGCCGAGCGTCGTGTGAATGCCATTCACAAATGCCGCATACTGAAATCCGCTGTTTGACAAAACAACGCCAATTGACCATCGCTCATGAGGAGAATCCACAAGTATCGATTCAGATTCAGGATGATCGTAAAGTTTGATATAGTCTTCTGGCTTCTTGATTGAGATCTTTTGATCATTGAAGTAGCAATTCACTCTTGTGGAGGTAGCGTAGCCAATGTCGATAAGACGCTTCTTCATGAGCATGACTGTATCATTTGACAAAGATTCTAGTTCCATGCCGAATCGCGCGAGATCAGGAATGAATGTCACGCGAGTATATGACTTCTTATTGCCCGATGAGCGAATCGTCGGCGCATCTTTGATACTCATGTTGTTGCGCCATGTTTGAGAATAGTACTTTCTGCGTTCTGCGTCGACGGTCTCAAGAGTGAACTCCTGAGAGAAGATTACACAGAGGCATGCTCCAACGCCGTTCATGCCTCCAGTGACTCGCTTTTCGTTTTCATCAAAGTTGCTCCCGCTACGAAGCATGCCGAATAGCATTTCAGGAATGTAGATTCCCAAATCTTCTTTGATCACGACAGGAATGCCAGCGCCATTGTTCATGACTTGAATCGTATTGTTGTGTTGATCAACAGTGACGCGAATCTCTTTGCATGACGGGTCTCGCACAGTATGATCAAAGGCGTTCAGCAATATCTCTTCATAGATTCGAATCAACCCCGCGTTGTGCTTGATTGACTTTTTGACGATGTGCGGCTTGGTAGCATTCACATCTGCAACAAACATTTCTTCTTCAACTGATTCACACGAACCGATATACATGCCGGGTCGGCGAAGCACATGCTCAATGTCCGAGAGTGCTTGGTATTGATCTGCAACAGCCGCCATTGTTGACTTTTGATTCTCTTGGCGTTTTGACGACTGACGCACTGGTCAACTGTGATCGAAATTATTTTTTTCAACAATCACAAGTATTGAATCAATAACGTATATTCAAAATCAGAATGACGGATTTAGTTGGGATGAAAGTTGGCGGTGTCGCAATTGTGCCGTTTCACGTGCAGCATGGCCGTGTGTGCGTCGTGCTTGGCAAAGAAGGCTATGATCGATATGCAGGTCAATGGAACTTCATTGGCGGCAGTGCTCAGCAGCATAATGGCGACGCGTGGGAAACGCTTGCGGAAGAGTCAGAAGAAGAATTGGGGCTACCTCTCAGTAAAGAATTGATTGACGAATGCACAATTGATCGAGTCATGAAAGCTGAGTCGCTTGTGATTGGCGTGCATATCACTGGACTTTCTCCACGATATTGGAAGCAAATGATACATCAGCGATGGCGCCGCGGATTCACCAAACCGTGCTTTCACGAGCTGACGGAGATCAGAAGCATTCCCGCAAACGAACTCTATCGCATGGATCTCTCAGCGTATGTGCATCGATTCATAGTTGATGTGGTTCGAATGGCGCAAAATGTCACTCATACACCAAGTGTGCATTACTCGCAGTTTGTACATCAAATCTATCCAAGATATCGCACACTGCCTATGCTGCCAGTGCTACGCTGACGCTGATTCACGGAGAACCCAACTCGCGTCTCATCTCGCTGCTCTCTCGCCTACCTTGAGCAATATCATTCTCTATGTCTGGAATCATCGTGTTCATGTTGTGCGAGGCGTTCAGTGATGTCCCCCGAAGCTCAGTTAGCAAGAACTTGAGATCCTCTTCGAAAGGGGTGACATTCTCAGTGAAAAGAATAATGAACAACGAAATTTCGAGAGTGGGTCGCGCGATCTTTTGCAATTTTGTTTGAAAGGTTTTTTCCTCGAACAGTCACGCATTCTCTGAAGAAAAAGATTCAACACGATGCTGTTCACGACGTCAATGAGCGTGGCGGCTTTCATTGATGTGATGAGCTATCTACTGGTGCATTGCGCATTTGCGGCGCACGCGATGGAAGTGTGAAAAGCGGTTTTGTTTCATGCCAAGTGCTCCAGAGAAACGAAAGACCAAATCGAAATAATTGAGGCGCTCATGACAACAATCTTGGACACCAAGGATTTAAGTCAGCATGACAAGCTGGTGAGGCTGGACAAGCGTCTCGAAGAAACCAGAAAGAACAACTTCTTTCATTGTCGTCAAACAGACAAAGCCAAAGCGGCATTGAAAGCGATACTGTCCGACACACATCATTTCGTCGGCAAGATTCGACAACAACGGTTTGTGGAATGGAAGACAAGCATTCGCAAGGAATGGAAATCGGGAGCTGTTGCTCAGCTTGTTCAAGATCACCTTTCTGAGATTCAAGCTGAAGAAACACCAGAATGGATTCGTTTTTTGTACATGCGTGAGTATGGATCGTTTGACAACTTCGACAAGCATGAGTTCATTCTTCTTCAACCATATCACGTTGACTCAGACTTGTTTCCAGTGCGCGCAAAGTTTATCGGCGCTGTGATCGATTTGTATCCAGAAGCTGGTCAACTATTGCGCGAGAGTATGAAGACAAAATCGTTTGCAAACCCACCCTTTGCTCTCATTCAACAGGATACAGTGGAGATTGTCAGCAAGCCCCGATTTGCGCATGCCGTGTTCAAGATGAACAAGTTTAGATTCGTGTACGTCGTCGGCCCCAAAGCAGACGTTGACAACAGCATTTCAACAAGCGGCGATCTCGTCAAGTACAAAGATCTTGATGCCTACGATGAAGAAGAGATTCGCGCTGCAGTTCATGCTCGATTCGACGAGCTGAAGCGTCAGCGTGAGTTTCATCGAGAGGTGCGCTTACTTAGCGACGGTTTTGTGTACAAGCCAAATCCGTCCGTCAGTTTGGAAGAGGTCGTCAAGATTTTCTTTCCATAATTGTTCATATTACGAGGGGCAATGACAATGTCACCTCCTCAATAATATCTAGGTCTACCTAGGTGGATGACTTTCTCGTCTCCACGATTGCTTTTGCGTCTGCGTTCTGCGAAAAGGTTCCATGCGTCCGAGTCCTAGCATCTCGCTCTTCAGCAGCTCCAGCATATTGATAGCCGCGTTCACGTCTCGATCCCAGTATCGAGCCTCGCACTCCTTGTGATCGCAACGCAACACCGCGTAACACTCCTTCTCTTCCAACTCGATCTCAGCTCGGTTGCGCGCCAGTACCACGCCTTTGCGTTTTTTTCGTTTTGGAAGCCTCGTATTCACAGTGTAGCGAACTGACGAAAGCGGTTGGTGACACTGCGAGCAGAGCTTGCTCGTCCTGAACTCGTCCATGGAGATCACCGTTGCACGCTTTCGCAGCGCTTCCTTCAAACCTTTCACCGGACTCGGAGCGTGACCCTTGATGCCTTTGCGTCTGCTCCAGTTTCCATACGCTACACATGTCTGCTTGCTCACACTCGGAACGATGCGTCTCGCGATCTCATCCACCGCAACGCGAGCCATCCTCTTCTGGAAGAACCTCCATTTCAAGTATGGCCGATCCACGTGGAACTGCATCAAATACCGAACGTGACGCCAAAAGTACTTCAGTCGCTCCAGATATCTTTTGTAGCTTGCTGTCTTGAACGACGGCATGTTAGAGATCACTTGCTTGTATTCCGGGTGAAGCTTCTTCTGACCTTCGTTCCATGCTCTGAAGCGGTTGAACCCTGCCAAATGGCGATATTCGCGAGTAGTCACGCTCACAATATCTCGACCATTGCGATGACGAGGCGCTTTTGGTCTTTTGATCCAACGAGGATAGTTGCGCTTCTTCTTCCTCTTTGTTGATCCGCGCTTCCGTCGTGGACGTCTCGGTTTGCGTTTCTTCCTTGTCAGTCGTCGAGGTCGAACGCGTTGCTCGCGTTGATCTTCAGGTCGGAAGTCTTCGCGCACTGCAGTACAGATTGATCTCATGCCTGGATCAAGTCCAATCACGACGTTCGGAACGTAGCCACGAGGAACGACAGAATCCTCAGTTGACTCCTTCTCAGACTCCTTCTCAGACTCCTCTTCAGCTTTCTCTTCTTGAGTCTTTGGTCGAAACAGCAGTACAGATGCGCTGTAGCCGTCAGTCGTGACTTCATTGGCGAAGAGATGGCTGACGTGCTCGTACTTCTCTTCGACAGACAACTGAGAGAATTTCTTCTTCGTCAAGGAAGACTCTGGAGTCACTGTCTCGAAACGAGCAATATTGAACGCGTGACGCATTACAGTCCAGCGATTCTCCTTGAACGATTGCACAGACAAGCTCACGTCTTGGAGATTCCACCGATAACCATCGACGCGCTTTTGAATGCGAGAGTAGAATCCAGCCAGAGTCGACCCGTTGATCGTGATGTGAGCTCTCGAGTACTTCGTAGATACTGGAAACAACGAGAACGCTCGTATCCCCTTCTCATTTGGAACCGCTTCCATTCGCTTCTCGATCACGTCTTGGAATTTCCACAACAAGCGAACGTAGAACGTCATCCCATTTTCTTCGATACGATTTGGCCAAGGAATCCATTGCTCGCTCCATTCCACACCATCCGGCGTAAGCATATCTCGCATTTGCAGCGCCTCCACCACATCAGTCTCGTCAACGCTGTGGCAGGCGTGCATGATGACTTTGACGAGATCCGCCTTCTCCTTCTTCTGCTTATTCGTCAGAGTGCTGCCGAGACCTCCAAACGTGATGTTCACATAAAGCCTCAAGCGTGTCCGGAAGTGTTCACGAATCATCACTCCAGCGTTCACAATCATTTGCTCACGAAGTTCTTGTTTGAGTTGACTGTACCCAGTTAAATCAGCAACCTCACTCAAACCAGCGCGTTCTCGTTGCAGCTGGTAGATCTTGATCGAGTTCCAGAGATCAGGATTCTTCTGCGCAATCGAATGTGTACGGCTAGTAGTGGAAACTCCAGAGCAGCAATGATCGAAGAAGGTCTTGTCGGTGTAGTCTGGTAGAGGAAGTCCGTTCTCGAGACAGCGTAGCGTATGGAGATTCACAAGATGCCACGCTTCCAACTGGATCTGCTTCATCGCGTGAGCAGTGCGCTTGATCTCCTCGCGTAGATGTGGGTCCAAACAAATCTTGTTGAGACGCCAGACGACGCTGCAGTAGCCTTTTCCCTTCTTGAACTCCTTCTCTTTGATCGTACCAGCAGACTTCTTTCGTTTCGGCTTGTCTGTCTTCGTCTGCGTCTTGTTGCTCTTCGCGGTAACTTTCTTCGTTCTCGACATCTTCCGCTTGGGAGTATCAATCACAGTCATAGCAGATATGCCTTGACTGATCAAAGTCTCCTCGTCTCCATCGCTGATGTCAGAGTCGGAGTCTTGTTTCTTCTTGCGCCGCTTGCCGCTCATGGCGACAAAAGAGAAATGACGAGATTTGAGCAGCTGAGCGCGGAATGATATGAAATGATTTGTTGCTGGAGAAAGTTCTTCAGTTGGCTGATTATGATTGGCTGAAATTGAGTCATTACAAAAATATTACGCAAATAGTCATATCAAAAGTAGACATTTTCGCTGCCAACCATAATATATTCTCGAAAAAAATTAAGTGACATTCTCAGTGCCCTCCATAATAGCATCGCTTCTGGCAAATCCGCATTGTTCATTTCGCGCGTCTGGTCATTAGCTTCGATTCAACAATCAACAATCAACGATGAACAAATTCATCAAAGTCATTCTTCTCGTGATCATCTCGACACTCTTGACCACTCAAGATGTAACTGCCGCTTCCAGCTATGATGACAAGACAATGTCGATAACGTGTTTGGGCAAGTACACAGGCGTCATTCACAAGTTCATCTACTTTGCCGAGAACGCAACGTCTGAGATTCTTTACGTGATCCGAACGCCTTGGTGGCTAACGTACCATAAGCGAGCCAAGGAGCGCCTTCGCGATGACGGGATGTTCGTTTTCGACTCGCCTCCGAGCGACAAATGCGGATGGCTCACACTGGCGCACATCACGTATGCAGCAGTGAGCACAGGAACGATCTACCGCAAAGGTGCCGATTCTGCAATGTTGAATGAAGAAGCTTCCGCGGTTCTCTCAAGTCTATATCCATCGCTGGAGATCGGGCTGCTGGTGCCGCTATCGATCATCGCGTGCGTTCTAGGCTTTATCATCATGCTGATGATCATGTATCGCTGCGATCCAAAGTACGAACAAAACAGAATCGCGCGCCAAGAACGCCGTGAACGCGAGAATCAACAGACTCAAGTGCAAACCACTGATAACTACGAGGTTCTTGAAGAGAAAGCCGCGTGCGCAAACGTGTAGCTTGTGAAGATGCACAGGCAGGGTTGAATACATGTTCATTCATTGCTTATCTCATGCCTGGCTCAGACTTCGCAATGCAAACAGTGCTTGAAGTTCGAGCTTCATCATCTTGAATGGCGGATAATTTGGCGAGTCTTGATCTTCCGCAAACAAGCGCTTGCGCGGTGCTCTTCCCTGTTTGCATGAGCGCAAATGCTCATTCAAGTCGTCTTTGACGAAGAATTGCATGCCGCACACGCACTTGTGAGTCTTGAACAAAACTCCATAGACTGTGTCTGGCTCCCAGCCGAGGTCTTCGACAGCAATAGCGGCATACAAGCGATAGTTGGTGTCTTTGTAGCTCACTCCACAATGAGCCAGATCGCGACGAAAGATCAAGCATTCGCCAACTTCAATGTTGATGATGCGCTTGCGGCTTTGATCGACTTTAGTGGTGTTGCCGAAACAGTTGTCGAAGATGCACAATCGAGTGTTTGGCATAAGTGCAATCACGACGGAGATGGGGAGAGCGCCTGTCTTGAGAAACGTTTCTTCAACGTCGGGAAGGCTCGAATCACGGTGAATGTCTTGAATCGCTCCATTGGGGTCGCTTCTCAATGCCGCCACTTCTTTGATCTCCCATTGCGGACATGTGTGTTTCAAGATGTACTTGAGCGTCACGAACAACTGATTCGTCTCGACACAATCTTTCACCATTGCTTGCGAACGCTTGGAGTCCATCTTGCCATCAACATCACCAAAGATGGGATTGTACGAAAGTCGCTTGCAATGCGCGATGATTCTCTCGACACCATCGGATTGCAAGTGAAAGGCCATTTTGCAGTAGCCATTGGTGTAGAAACTGTTCATCTGATCAGAGTTCATTGTTTGCTGATATTTGCGAATGATGAATGATGAACAATCAATGATGAATGACGAACGACGAATGAAGAATGAAGAATGAACGATCGCTACAAATACTCCTAGCGAAACTATAGAAAGATCTCAAATGACCAACACTCTCTAGCTCACGTGCCAATGAACAGTTCCAGTGTGAGCTCGTCCTTCGACTGATAGAAGTGTTCAACAAAGCGAGAGCCCCATTCTGCTCCCTCAGCGAGTTTAACACACTCGTTGCACGCGATGTAGAGGTCGCTCCATGTAGTCGTCTGACCGATGAAGACTCGCGCTCGATCAGGATCGCGTGAGAATTCGAGCCATTTCGCGCGGGGAAAATCGTGTCTCTGAGCGAAATCGGTGCCAGAAATTGACCAATGCACGAATAAGCCGAGTTTCTTCTTGACGCGATCACATCGCTCTATATCCGCCTCCATGTCTTCGCCCGAGAATTTCTTGCAAGATCGATCATCTGGAAGTCGAAACGGTGTGAATGTTGGCGCCACTTCCACAACAATGTCTAGCACTTTTGGTTTGGTGACAGAGTTTGAGGGAAAGTAGTCTCGCACGCGTTTCGTACTTGACATGATGATTGAATCTTCTTCTTCGAGTTTGGTGAAACCCTCGCGTTCAACCAGTATGTGAAGATCGAGCTTATCAGCATCATCAATACCCTCGAACAGAGCGGCGTTCTCCGTGAAGATCTTCTGCTTCAACTCATCAACCGAGGCGTCAGCGTTGGTCTCGATTGTGGCAAGGCCTTTGCCTTTCAAGAAGTACGTGAACGTTCTTTCGTCGTCAATGATCTTGTCCCAATCGCGCCGAGCAAAATCTGCAGCAGTTGCTTTTTGATCTTGAGATTGACGCTTCTCGATTTCGATGTGCTTGTGCATCAACTGAAGCTTCAATCCGTGAATCTGGCCGGTCTTCTCCGCCAGCTCGCGCTTCAGCTCAGCCACTTCTATGGCATGTGCGCGCTTCAGCTCGATGATCTTCGCTTCTTCTTCTTCCATCCTCGAAGCAAAATCGCGAATGTGCCAAAGGTTCGAAGATCGCAAGCGAGATCAACAATCATGACTTGTGATCACTTTTGCAAGGGGTGAAAAATGGACTCTCGGTTCTGTGAAAGAAAACCAAAATTACAAAATTCTTATCACTTACTTTTGTAATTTCAAGAAATGAAACATACATATCAATTATGAAAAGGTGTGAAAAAGGGAACTTCGCATTCCCTTTTTGAAGCGCCTCAAACACTACAATCCTCCGTCGTGACGCAACTGATCGCGATGATGAAGCGTCTGGATCTCCATGTCCTTGCGCAGCATCTGTAGTTCCATTTCATGGATCTTGTTGGAGTTGCTGGCACGCTCCTTGGAATGCGCGTCCTTCATCTTGATCACCTCCTTGGTGTGAGCATCTTTCAACTCAGCATACGCGCTCTTCAGCTCGGCAACCTCCTTGACGTGAGCGTCATTCAGCTGACGTATCTCTGTCAGGTACTCAATCTCTTTCTTCGTGAACTTGGCTTCAGCAATCAGTTCAAGTTCCTTCAGCTTCTTGTCGAAGTCGAAACAAGGAAACTCATCCCCGATACGATTGTATATGTGCTTGAGCTCGTGCTCACGGACGGGATCGTAGATCACGAGCTCTCGATACTTCTTGAAGTGGAGTTTCAGCTCATATTCGTTCACCAGCTCCTTGAGACGATCCTCGGCTAGCCTGAGTTGACTCTTTGGAACCAACAGCATCCAACGAAACCTGATCGTTTGGGAGTATTGACTGTACTCAGATGTCAATTTCTTGAGTCGATCTGGAAACTCCTCTGAGTATCCCAACTTCCCAACGCGATATGGACCGTAACTCTCCAGAGGATATTCCGTTTTGCTTATTGGCATACTCTCGTACAGATCCGATACTTTCCCAAAGTCAATGAAGTAGAGACCGCACAGCTTCAGATTGAGTATAAACCTCAAGAGATCGCTTGCAACGTCACACCTCTCTTCATCTGAGCCGAGTTGATGCGTATACAGAATCCTCAAGCTCCATTCGACCATTCTCGAACGATTTTCGTTTCCGCTTGTAGACACGAAGATAACACGGATGAAGCCATGGTACGTCAGAAACACCGCATCCCAATCGATATTTTTGTTCAGCGAAGGTCGAACCATGACATAATCAGTTGTTTCGTGATATTGAGAATCTGTTGAGCGAGTCAAAACTTTGACCAAATTCGTCATTCCAAAAAACGCGCCAATGTCTTTTGCTTTGAACAGGATCTTCTCCATCGAACGTTCACCTCGCACTTCAACATCAACAGCGTTTCCATCAGCGTTGCGAAACAGTTCGTGCTGCTCGAGCTGAACGAGAGGGTATTCAGAGATGACAGGCTCCAGATCAGCGATTGAGCGAAACGCAATTGTCTCTGTAGTTTCTCTTTGATCTGGCGTGATTGTGCGAACGTCAGAATCTTCAGTCAAGCGTGCAATCACGTTGCGAGAATTTCCTTCTCCTCGCTTCTTGGTCTTGCGTGGATTCAACATCATGGAACGCAGCGCATCAGTATTGAAGACGTCGCGCAGCTTGACGTACACCGCCATCGTCGCAGGTTTGAAATCAGGATTTTCGACTTCGTGAACATCGACCAAAACGAGATCGAGTACTTTGCCAGTTCCCTCGCCGCGCCGAATCACCACGCGATGTTCAAGCTTGTACTTCTTGATCAGCATCATCTGAGTTCCTTTGTGCACATGATTGCGATACACCTCGTTGAGCCGCGCAAGATTGACCCATTCATCTGGATAGCCGTCGAACAAACGCATGTCGGCGTCTTGAAACTTGTTTCTGAGCTCGTCCATCGCGCAAATCACGAAATGAAGCCACAGAAGATCGCGGCAAGATCGGCGACCAACATTCACAAGACATTCTGCAATGCAACAAAAAAATCGAACCTTCGAATTTTGACTAATCGAAGCTAAGATCTCGCCCAATCTGGACGATCCGTCCGCGTAATGGAACTCCGTCTTTGCTCAAATCGTCATACACAACTTTGGCGAGTCTGTCTTTAAACACAGTGTCGAACGCCTTGACCGCTTGGTGATACAACTCTTTGCGATACGCGTAAGTCCCGTTTGGCACGCTGTTGAACGTTTTGTTGTTTGGCCCCTGCAGTTCAAACACAATACACTCGCGATCTTTGCCTTTGCCTTCGGTAAACCCGATGATGCGAAATTCAGCGTCGTCTTGTTTTTTGCGTTTTTGATACCACGTCGATCGTTTCTCTTTGTGAAAGTCAAATTCATATGGAGAATCATATGATTTGTAGATAATCCCTTCATACTTTTGTTTGACGTATTGATTGTACAAAGCGTCAGCCTCTTTTGCGTCTTTGACTAAATGTGTCGGAGTCAGAACAACACACGAACTCGGATTTGAATTGACAAATCTCTTGAGCAACTTGTGGCGTTCATCGAAAGTCAGCGCCGGTTGATTCACATCGAATATGTCAAACACGTGAAACTGCAGCATTTCTTTTTTTATCTCGTCAATAGATTCATTTCGAACGATTCCACTGATAGTCTGCAAATTTGTTCCATGTGAGTAAAGTTCTCCATCGACAATGAAAGTCTTCATCTGTGACGATCTGAACATTTCATCAAGCGCATTCTTGACTGTTCCAAAACCAACAATGTCATGCAAACGTCGAGTGTACAATCGCACATGATCTTCTCCATCAGTGACTTCGAGGCGAGCTAGCATGCGCACACCATCTAGCTTGGGTTGAACGAACAGCGGGTATTGTAGCTTAGCTTTATGGTTCTTCCATGATTTCACAGCTTGCGGAAACGGCATTGCGCTGAGAGGATTATCAATCGCAAATACGTCAGTATAGCCAGATTTGATCTTGGAAGCAAACTTGCTCTGGCACTCTTTGTATGCCTGCGTCAGTACGTTCGTCTCATTCTTCTTCCCAAGATTCTTGCCAGTACGAATGACAGTCGGCGCTGAGGTGTTCATCTTCATTCCAGCGTAGCCCGAGCATGTTGTGTAGGCAGCATAGTATCCTTCTTTGATATCAGCAGCATCAATGTTCGCTGGTATCGCCACTGGCTTATCATCTTCAGCGAATAGCTCAATCTTGATGCTCCACTCGCGAACTTTGCGATTTTGATTATTCACGATCGGCCCCAAAGTCAAAGACATGTTATGATCAACGTTTATACGATAGTGAGAAACATCTCATGACTCGACTCACTCGACGAACTCTTCTTCTCAAAATATTTTTCAAACTTCGCCGAGCGAAAAAAAAGTTTGCGCAAGATAATCTCTCAGATGAACTTCGCGGCTTGACAATGAAGAAATTCACTCTGCGCGATTTGCATTGCATGAGCCGTCTTCATATGATCGCTAGCATATGAAAATACGATCGCTTGAAATCGCGAAGTAGATTTGAGAATGTGTCAACGCGCTCAATATCAGCCAATCACAATCGCAGAGATGATCCAAAACGTGTCAACGCGTTTGCTTTTTGGTGAATCAACAATCGCAATGAAGATCTGAAAACGTGTCAACGCGCTCAATATCAGCCAATCACAATCGCAGAGATGATCCAAAACGTGTCAACGCGTATGATATTTGGCGAATCAGCAGTCTTGGAGGTGCGTTTGAATTTTGGCAAATCATATGACGAATCAACGATATACCAGCATAGAGCCAGTGCCAGTACCGGTTTCGTCAATAATATCGGTATTTGCTTTTGTGGAAGCGAGGGGCTCATTTGAGCATCCATTGCGCCTTTTATCGCTGCGGATCAAAAAGAAATGAGGGGGCAAATCAACAAGGGCGCATTTACATGCTTGGGAAAGAAGCCAAACGGAGTAGCATGCACCGTCAAATTAGTGGAAAGCGGCTACTGCGGCTGGCATCGGAATCAAGACCCAAACGGAAAGAATGCCAATGCTCATTCTGAACCCGTAGAAGCACACAGCAGCAACGCGCATTCTGAGCCCGCAGAAGCACACAACAGCAAAACTTTCAACGCAACAGAAGGCAAAACGACCGACGCGCATTATGAACCTGAAGGAGAAGATCGCAACAAAACTCTCGACGCGACAGAAGTCAAGAAGATGATTCAACACGAAAGATGGCTCGTGATTGTGACATTCCTGATAGCTCTTGCTAGCTTCTTCATGCATTCGACTGTGACAGAAGAACTCGCGAAGATCCTGGCGTACGTGCTGCTTTTTGCTTTTTGACTGCTATGCATTTCACTCACCACGCGAATGCTTGAGCAGCAAAGCGCATGATCTTCTTTTGGTGCCGGTAGTTTCTTTCCTGCGCTCTCAAGAAGTTTCTGAGTTCGTGCAGTCTTGCGTTGCCGCCATAACTCACCATCTCAATTTATCGCAAAACGATGCGTAATGGACTTGATTATGGTTGCGTAAGTCGTGCACGAAGTTGTTTGGCACTAGCTGTACTGGCTCGTAATAAATATCCGTTCCGCATAAGTTTACCACTGAGCGATGCAATTTGAATTTCCTTTCCTTGATAGGCTCACAAGCCACTCCTAGATAATCAAGAATTGTAGCCGTGAACTCGCTGCAGAATCGCTCATTCTCTAGTGTGATGTTCGTAATCGCGAGAGGCAACAATCTCCAGCGACTCGTGAACTTGTAGGTTCGTGTTCGAACAAATTCGTCAAGGAGTGTCTTTTGCTTTCTTGTCAAAGGTTGTTTCAGTGAAGCAAGAAATACATTTCCTGGATAATCTCTTATGCGATCTTCCAACTTCACAAGAATTGTATTTTGCTCTGGCTCACCACCGAGAAGAATGAAATCATATTCTACCATCTCATATGAATACAATTCGCCATCTATCTCAACTACCATTCCAGTATGCGCAAAGATAGGATTCCCAAATGTTCGAGTGAAGAAGTTGTATCGATAGAAACTGAACAGCAGCAAGTCGCCTGCTTTGATTTGATCCTTGACATCATCATAGAGAGCTCTGTTGATGACAATGTGCTTTGGACAAAGCAGCGAAGAACGCCGCTTGAAAAGCCAAACCACTCCGGCAAATAGAACAATAGCAATCAGTAGAATCACTAGCAATTTCATGATTAATAGCTATATTACTTGAACAGATATAGAACCCCTGCTGTTCTTCACTGTTCAATTTGCGCTAGAGCAACAATGTCATCAAAATATGAAATCTGTTTCCCCGAAGCAGAAATATCAAGAGTTGAATTCTACTTGATGGGAAATGAAGATCATAGCAAAGCATCGAACTGCAACATCATTTCGAAAGACTTGTTCAGCAATGATCGTCCTCTCGACTCTGGGGTGTACAGCTTGAACATGGGCACTACCTCGTACAGCTATCGTTGCAAAACTTGCCAAAACACTCGCGATCGATGCCCCGGCCATTTTGGTGCAATTCAGTTGAAGTATCCGGTGATCAACCCCCTGTTTCGCAATGAAGTAATTCGCTGGCTACGACAGATTTGTCACTTTTGCGGATTCGTTCTTGGCAAATACACCAAAGACGGCAGCTTTCGCGCATCGTCAAGCGGCAAGTCGATCACTTGCAGCAACTGCAATAAGGAACAACCGACGGTGTTCAAAGATCCGCGCGAACCGCTGTTTCTAATCAAGCGCCTACCCTCTGGCGACGAGGCGCGTCTATACAATGACGAAATTGAAACGATCTTCTCTCGTGTGAGCAAAGAAACAGCGGAAAGGATTGGCACGGGGAAGTATCATCCATCGTCGCTAGTGTTGCGGACAGTGCCTGCGATTCCTAATAACGCGAGGCCGGATGTTCGCAAGTTGAAATCCTCTACGCGCTCAAACAACAATGACACAACAACATTTATCAAGAATGTCGTCTCAACCAACGAGAACTTGCCGCTTCTGCTCACTGACGAAGAAAAGTTCACCAAAGAGAACATGATGAACCTACTTGAGATCACGTACAGCAACATGATTCGCGATCCGTCTGGAACAGTCGCGTCGAGCCGCATCGTTGGCGGAAACGGTCAGGCGCTGACAAGCATTGGCGCTCGATTGCGCGGCAAAGAGGGTCGCATTCGCGGAAACCTTGAAGGAAAGCGCTTTCAACATGGCGGACGTTCAGTAATCTGCGGCGACAACTTTATTGATATTGATGAAGTTGGCATACCAATCGCGATTGCAAAGATTCTTCAAGTCCCAGAGGTGGTGCGTCCGTACAACATTGACTGGCTCATGACATTCTTCTTAAACAAGAACACCACTTATCCAGGATGTACAAAACTTGTCAAGGGCGATACTGGCGCTACATATCACATTGCATCGATGAAAGACAACATTCGATTGGAGTACGGCGATATTCTCTTCCGTGATTTGATTGATGGTGACCACGTGGCGATGAACCGCGCGCCATCGCTTCTGTACAGCGCTATCTCTGGTCATCGCGTGCGCGTTCTTGGAAACGGCGATACGTTTCGCTTGTCAGTGAACGTAGCAGATACGCTCTACGGCGGCGATTTTGACGGCGATGCAATGAGCATTTACCTTCCTCACAGTTTGATTGCTCGCAACGAATGTTCCATTCTCAGCAACCTTAAGCGATGGTTCATCTCGTACAAAGATCGATCACCTGCAATGGGAGTTTACCATGACAACTTGATTGGAATGTCAGAGTTGACACGCTCTAGCGTGAAGATTGGGCGATACCAAGCGATGCAATTGTTGAGTCAGGTCAAGTATGACAACTATCTGCATCGCTTCAAAGAATTAGATTCAAATCAAAAAGAGTTCTCCGGTAGAGAAATCATTTCGTTACTGCTCCCGCAAATCAACTTTGCAAAAAAAGCTGCATTCTACAAACCTGAGTATTCGAAATTCATCAATTACCGAAAAGATGAAACGCAAGTGGTGATCGAGCGCGGCGTGCTCAAAAGCGGAGTTCTTGATAAGCCATCAATCGGTCAAGGAGTCAATGACAGTTTGTTTCACAATGAGTTCAACGAGAATGGCGTTGACTCCGCGATCGACTTGTTATACAACATGCAGCAAGTGTCGACGCAATATCTTCTCACGCGCGGCTACACAATCAACTATGATGATATTGCGATCGACAAGAAGACGCTCAAGAACATCAACGATGTCACTGCCTCGATCATTCACCGCTCCGCTCAGCTAACCAAGAAGTATCGCGCAGGTCTCATCACACCGCCGATCGGCATGACTGTTGAAGAGTTCTATGAACAAGAGCAAATGAACATTCTTAGTCCAGGAGACGAGTTTACAGAAGTTGTCATATCAAGCCTTGATCATGACAAGAACAATCTTGCCAAGCTCGTCTCTTCTGGCACGAAAGGCAAGCCGACTAACATCTTGCAGATCAGCTCGTCGATTGGGCAAATGAGCATCAAAGGGAAGCGTATGCGTAAGGCCTTTGATCTTGGACGAGCGATTCCTTATGCAAGACGCTTTCACGATGAACCAGAAGCTGTGGGATTTGTGAAAGAGTCATTTGTGACTGGCGTATCTCCCATATCTGCAATCGCGCAACAGCAAGACGGTCGCAATGGTATTGCTACTAAAGCGCTTTCAACTGGCATCACTGGTTATCACAATCGCAAAGCCAACAAAGCTCTCGAGGCAGTCATTATTGACAATCACCGTCGCACTGTGAAGTACGACTTTATTGTTCAAATCTTGTATGGCGGAGATGGAATCGACATTCGCAAAGCAACGCATGTGGATTTCAGTCTTCTGGTGGGCACTAACGAAAAGTTTGACGCGATGTTCAAGCTCAGCTCCTCTATCTTACCACAAGCAATGCGCAATAGCACGACGCAACGCCATTTGGATGACATGTATGACTATGCAAGATCCATCCGTGATGTGTATCGTAAAGGCTACTCGCGAATCGAATCGTGCAACTTCAAAGACAAGCTTATGTCAAGTCAACAAGCTTTGCCGATCAATCCGCTTCGTGTGTTGGACAATATTGCGTACTACCATCAAGACTATATCAAAACTATTGATAACCCTATCAGTCCAATAGAATGGAACGAACAACTGTCGGCTTTGAAAACGCGATTGATGTACACGCACTACAACGAGATTTGCGAAAAGTCGAAGCGGCCGATTCCGGAGTACATATCGCAGTCGTTCACGCTTATGAACATTGCGCTCGATATTGGACTTGCATACAAGCGCGTTCTGACGCACAAGATTGACGCAAAACTCATGGAGCTGATTGCCGATCGCATTGTGTCAACCTACAAGAAGTCCTTGATCGAATATGGAACGTCGATTGGTATGCTGGCGTCGGAGTGTACCTCAGAAAGCATGACGCAGCGCATTCTTGACTCGATTCACGCATCTGGAGCGTCAAAATCTAATTTCCTGACTCGGATCAAAGAAGTGTATGGCGCGAAAGGCACTGAACAACTCGAAGCTCCGTACATGGACATCTTCATCAAAGACGAGTTCTCAAATGACGTTACGATGATGCAACAGATTGCAAATGAGATTGAGATGATGGACTTCAAAACTTTTGTCTATCGAGCTCAAATATTTTTTGAAGAGTACAACAAGATTAGGCATCCGGACTACAAGTACGAGTCTGAGAAACTAATTCGAACTTTTGAAAAGCACGCAATCAACCAAAAAGTTCCAAGCGGTTTGCAAAGTTGGTGCATTCGCCTGGAGCTCTCACATACCATTCTGATTGAGAAGAACATGCAAGTGAGCACAATCTACCGCAGGCTTGTGGACTTGTATCCGGAGTTGCACATCATATACACAGATGACAATGCGAACGATATTGTGATGCGCATCTACTTTCGTCGCGACTTGTTTAAGCGCAACACCGTGATTGACCAATTTGTAATTCACGAGTTTCTGTATTCAAAGCTACTCAAAACTGTGATTCGCGGGATCAGCGGTATTGTTTCTGCAACTGTCATGAAAGATTTTGTTCCTCGAACAGTTGAACAAGAAGACGGATCGATGAAAGTCATTCGCAAACATATCATCCGAACTCAGGGAACCAATCTGACAGACATAATCAACCATCGAGCAGTCGACGTTCAAAAGACATCCTCAAACAGCATTCTTGAAATACAAGAGCTGTACGGAATTCACGCCGCGCGCATGAAGTACATTCAATCGGTGCGCGAGCTAAGCGGCACAGATATTGACATCAAGCACTACGAAATGATCGCTGACGCACTTACGTACAACGGCTATGTGAGCAATATTGAACGCGGAGGTATGCAGGAGAGCAACCCAGACAATACTCTTTTGAGTATGAGCTATTCGCACCCGATCCAATGTATCACTGAAGCCGCTCTGTCTGGCGAGGAGAGCGTCGTGCACACGAACATTAGCAGCTCACTCATGATGGGCACAACACCCTCAATCGGATCCAACTACAATAGCGTTATCATCGATGAGCGGTTCATTCGCGAAAACACAAAGACTACCGTGGATCTGCTTCAAGAACTTTGAGCACGCAAACTCAAAATTAGGTTTTTAGGTTTTTAGGTTTTCAAATTGTTGCAGTTGAATATTTGAATGTCAAGATATTAGTAAAACCTCGAATATGAGCTTTTTTTGCTGGTGCGCAACATCAGCCCGCGCATTTGCAAAATGTCTTCAGTGCAAGCAAACGAAGCGAGCAAGAAGCTCAACCTGGTGGCTCTGTTGACAAACCCGTGCTGCCATGGTGTGCTCTTGTACATTGGCTGGCCGTGGCTCTGCAGTCACCACGCTGCATGGATGGTGTCGGTGTTCCAGCTGTACCTTGATGAACTCGAGTGGCGCCAAATGTGCTCCAAGCCCAGGAAATATCTCTTGCCGCTCTTTGAAATGCGTCCTGCCCAAGTCGATTGGTATTTGCTGTGTATGGCACGCGAAGCATGGTTGCTCCCGCTCTTCGAGGCACATCTGAACAAGCTCAAGTGGTCAGGACTTTGCGCGAGGCCTCAAGGCTGGCTTGTGCCTTTGTACGAAAAGAATCTTGACAAACTTGATTGGGGACAACTTTGTGCTGCGCCACATGAAAGCACTTTGTCGTTCTTGCTCGCGCATCCAGACAAAATCAACTGGAAACAATTGTGCAAGCGCATCAAAGCATGGATGTTGCCGCTGTTGGAGAAGCATCCAGACAAACTTTCATGGCCTCAGATTTGCTCGTATCCGCATGCGTCACTTCTGCCGTTTCTTGAAGAACATCAGGAGATGCTTGATTGGAGGAAGCTATGCTGTAAACCTCAGGCGTGGATCATGCCGCTGCTCCATAACAACTCCGACAAGTTGAATTGGAAACACTTGTGTCGACACCCTCAAGATTGGATGTTGACTTTGTTTCAAGCGTATCCGCGCAAACTGTCTTGGGTTGCTCTGTGCAAAAACGCCAAAGACTGGATGCGCCCCTTGTTTGCAGCGCACATCAAAGAAATTGAATATCGTGCATTTGGTTCGTTTTGGAGAAATCGTCAACCATGGACAATACCATTTTTGCTGGAGCACCGCGACAAACTCAGCTGGAACCGCGATGCTTTCTACGTGAGCCTTCAAGAAGATTGTCTGCCACTGCTCGAAGCGATTGTCGATAATATTCATTGGAAGTCACTTTGTCAATATGCACGAGAATGGATGCTACCACTGATGGAAGCAAACAAAGCCAATCTCGTATGGAATGTTCTTTCGAACAATCCTCGACCATGGATGCTGCCTCTTTTCCAAGAAAACGCGGACAAGATTCATTGGCCATATCTTTGCTCACGTGCTGCGCAATGGATGGAGCCGCTGTTTCTTGAACATGTCGAAGACCTGGATTGGATTGACTACATTAAGAGTCCCGAAGCGTGGATGTTACCAATTCTCGCCATCAACGCAAAGAACTTTTTGAAGCGCGACAGCTACCATTCGTCCATCAATTTGTTTGTGTTTTGCAACGAACCACAAGAATGGATGCTTCCAATCATGCAAAAGCATCCAGGCAAACTAGCGTGGAAAGTACTTTCCCAGCACCCGCAAGAATGGATGTTGCCATTGTTTCAAGCGTGTCCAAGTTCCATTATTTGGTTCTACCTATGTCAAAGTCGCCAATCGTGGATGCTGCCGCTATTCTTTCAAAATCTGAGCAAGCTGTCTGAGAAATCAACTCTGTACGAGCTTTGTACTTCTCCTGAAGAATGGATGCTCCCGATTCTGCAAGCTATTGATCCGAGCAAGATCGACTGGGGATTACTGTGTTCGGCCGCTATAACGAAGTCTTGCGGGTGGTTGGTGCCTCTGCTGCAGCAAAATATTCAGCATCTCATTGATGCAAAATTTCATTGGTATGACATCTCAACAGACTTGCAAGAATGGATGCTGCCACTGCTGTTGGCACACCCCGAGCGAATCATTTGGTGTTTAGTTACGAAGTGGCAAGAGTGGATGCTCCCCGTGCTGATGTTGGCGGATCGAGACAAACTGCCGTGGAGTATGTTCAATGCAAATCCTCAAGAATGGATGCTGCCACTGTTTCAAGCGAATCAAGATGAAAGCTACTGCAAATATTTTCTCCGTCAGTTATCATACTGTACGGACGAAACCACAACAAGTCGCAAACGTGCCGAAGACGATTGCGATGGCGAACGTCAAGTGAAACGTCTCTGTCAATGAAAAAAATCTCTCCCACCTCTCCAGGAGCTGATTTTTTGTTTGTTTTCTTATTCGTCTTCTCTCACTTTTCACTTTTTTTGTCTGCTCACCAGATTCACAAACTACTTTTCAGTGCGACGCTTGTTCGCCATGAAAGGCGCCTCCTCGAAACGCCGCTTTCGCGGTGCAGCTAGACCTCTGTTGGCCGCGCCATGCTTCTTTGGAGTGACGCATTTTGGCTCGTCTTTCGCACGTCTGACGATCGCATTCTCGACGCTAGCTGTGTGCTCGTTGCAGGCTTTCAAAATGTCAGACAACTTGTTGCATAACGCTTGCGTTTCTTGAATTTCCGTGTCAGTCATGACAGACTTGTACCGTTGAAGAAATGATGCTTGATGAACAAGAGCAATGTTTGAAAAGTCGTGGAACAAGTTCGTGAACGACATGATCGATTACTAGACTGATTTTGCTGTGATTTTGATCTCAGTCTGTATCTGTCTCATCGCCGAGCTCTACGACAACAACTTCAAGGTGATCACCTGCTCCACCGTCTTTCATGCAGTAGTTCGCTTGATACAGCTGGATTTGATGCTGAGTATACGTTGCTCGTTCATTCAGTTGAAAAGGATATTTGCTCCTCAATCCACTCATCATCAAATCGAGTTGAACAAGCCGTGAGTAGTTGTTTAGCACTTCAGCGTCCATGGTCTCTTATACAAATAGCAAAAAAGAAAATACACCACATCAGGTCCTAGTTCAAACAAATGTTCTACGTCTCGCCTCAAATCTGCCACACCTACGCCGCCAATTTCTTGTTGACAGTGTCAATCTCCTCACGCATCCTCTTGAGTTTCAGTTGGCGCTTTACGTCGACGAGTTCAGCATTAACAACAGCTACCTCGTCAACGAGACTCCAGTTTCCATCTGTCGCCATCTGATCAGGAAAGTGAAACTCAAGCGGAACTTCCATCGGCATGAGCAATGACTCACTATGCTCACTCTCGTTCTCCTTCTGAGTTTGAAGCTCGTGAATTCGACGCTGGAGCTGCTCCTTCTCCGATTTAGCTTCGCTGAGTTGGCGCTGAAGCTGCTCCTTCTCTGACTCGGCTGTTGTGTTAGCCTCACTGAGTTGGCGCTCAAGCCGTTTCTTCTCCGTTATGACGTTGTGGAGTATGCGCTGAAACTCTTGTCTGTCTGCGAGGCGAGCATTTCTGATTTTCTCCCAGAGATCATCAGCAGCTCTTCGGTTAGCAAGCATTTCATTTTCGTGTTCAGTCTCAAGAGTATCTTCACGAGCAGCCTCTGCACATTCGATCGCGGCAATCGCGACTTGGTAAGCATCTCTAGCAAGCTCAATATTCGTTCGCACGCCCTCAAGAATTTTCTCTGATTCATCAGGGATAACTCCACAAGCTTTGTCAGCAGCCGTGAAAGCGGCTTTTGCAACTTTGAGCGCGGCTTTCACAGTTTCAAGGATAGTCGCAGGATCTTTGTTTACACTCCGAACACCTCGTAAAGTTACTATAGCAGAATTCGAGTCGGCATGTGCAGCATCCAAAATGTTCTTCTCATGATCTGTGTCCGATGTCGTCATTGTAACGACGAAACGACAATGTCTAGCTGCTGCGGAGGCTAGAATAGCAACATTCGAAACCTTGTCGGCAGCGAGATGTGCGGCAACACGAACACGACCATAAAGGCGAATCTCTTCGGCGGTAGCCATAGTTGCTTGGCGGATAGAAGAAGGTTGGCTGTAGTTCACGTTGGCAGAGTCAATTGGTAAATGTATGTCGTGTCTGCTATTTTGCGCTGAGTGAGTATTTGGCATTTTTTTGTGCCTTTGACCTTTCTTCATAAATAATATAATCAAAAATGATTTACGGCGGCAAGTCAAAGTACTGTAATCTACTCGTGCTCATCGAGAATGAGTCTCCAAAACTTTTTAAAATTATTTCCGAGTTGTGCCTTAGTGGCACGTTCCGCTCTCAGAAGTTTCAAAATACATTCTTGATGCCTAATGCGAAATTGGTCAAACACATTGAAGATCTTGTCGAACAGAACGAAGACGTAAAGGCAATTGACATTGTTCGGTCGCTGCTTCTGCGAGGCCATTTGAACCCAAGCGATTTCAAGAAAGGCGCAAACATCGGCACTCTCCAATTCGGCTCGTATGTGCTAGCTGAGCCTGAAGAAGTTGGCAAGGTTGTTGCAGATTCAAAGAAAGAAGTTATCGCTACTCGTGATGGAACTTACGCAACCATTGTGCTTCATTTCAAGAGCGACGTTCCACCAAAGACTGTGGAAGGCAAAAGCGGTGGCTTGACTCCTGTTGGCGTTGGGGTTGGAGGCGCAGTCAATGAAGATGCTGACGCTGTTCGTACTTTGACTGAGCGACTTATCGTTCATGGCAGTGCTAACACTACAATAAGAAACTTCTTCAAGGCGGTAGCAGCTGTGCTTGGCGTTCTTCGATTGAAAGATCCAAGCCGCTACAAGCGAGCGAAATTCTACATGGCGGCGAATCCAATTCTCTCATGGTTCTTCTTGACAATGCCTGGCTATCACGGCGCTCTAGTTCATGCAGATGATATCAAGGGTCTAAAGTGGGAACACGCCAATGTGACTATCATTAAGGAAGCAGAGCAAGTTGATTACCTGTTCAACAAGAATTTGATGCTAGCCATCAAGAGTCATCGCACTTCTCCAAACGACGGAGATGCTGATCGCGCATCGCTGCCTAGCATGATCTATCGCACATATGAAGTGATGTTGCCAGAGCTCCTAAAGGCAAAGGCAATTGACGAGCACCTTGCGCGAAATGTCAATCTCAAAATCAGAATGGACGAGCTTCGTCACATGAACGAAGACAAAGTTGAGTCGTGGGAAGATATTGACGAAACTATTGCTGAGCTGGGTCGAGTGGAGAATTACATTGACCCAAAGGCGCAGCATGTTTACTGCGATTCACAAGTGTACTCGCAACAGTTGATTAAGGGAAAGGAGGCTTATCTGAGTGGACCAGCTGCGTTTGTGATGTCGCCATACTTTGTGTACATGCCGCTCAACCCAGAAGTGGAGCAACAGCTATCAAACTTGCTCAAGCGCGGAGGTGGAATTGTAGGAGGCAATCCAGCAACGCTCAATACTGTTGTGTTCTCCGGTGGAGCCGCTCGCGAAGCATATGAGAGAAATGTCGCCGACGACGATCTGACATCGCTTGTTCAAACTTTGACACATGATCAGCGTGAACAGTTGAAAGAATTATTGACGATGACGTAAAAAAAATTCAGCGCTTAATATATTCATCATGGATTGGAAAAGCGAACTCTACAACGGTTTGGCTACTGAATCGGGGCGTACTCCGCCTGTATACAGTGGGTACATCACCAAGCCAAACACGCAGTATCAGCTCAGCGAGATTCTAGTGCCTCAACTCAACGTTCTTGCTGACAATCACCAAATGAACGGGCTCACGCGAAATTCGAAACAGAAGTTTTCGATTCACCGTTCTATGAGCTTTCTTCCTCAAGAGTGATCATATCACCGATATAGTTTTTTTGAACAGTTATGCGTTGCAATGTTTTCAACAACGAATGAACTGTCATCAGCGACTTCCAGATTGTACACACTTGTATGTTTATGAAAAGACTCAACAACAACAACAGGGACATACATATACGCGTTATCAAACACAACATTGTCTCCGCTCATGCGATTGATGTACACTGCATAGTCTTTCACCGATATTGAAACAAATTGTTTGACCTTTGCATATAATCGTTGTAGACTCAACGCGATAGCCGCATTCAAAACACGAAACCCTTGTTCGCGGCATGCAGTTGTTTGAAATCCGCGCAGGAACGTTTCAATGTGTGGTTTGCTTAATCTTTGGACCCACTCTGGAATCTGATTGCAAAATAATCCTGTACTCACATTAGAGAACTCTCGAAGAATAGACCATCCAGGCGGGATAAATTCATTGTTGAGCAACAAATCGCCTTTGCCGACAAAGTAGCCAACCATGAACCAATCAATGTTTCTTGGTTGCACTTTCTCTCCTTCGATTTCAATTGAAATGTGTACTTCTCTCTCTATTCGTTCGATTGGCAAACACAACACATGTTGGTTCGGTATCAAACCTGCCGCTGGAGTCCATGAAACTTTATCGCTCAATCCAGTGCCGATGATTGTTTTGGTCAAGAACGGATGCTCGCTGGTTGCTTGAATTGCCACATTGCTACACACCGTTGTGACTGACACGATCATACTGTTGTACGTTCGCATTTGGTAATTCAATATTGGTTTCCAGCGACGTTTGTGCGTGTACACCAGATCACTGACAAGTACATCTTGGATGAGTTTGTATCCAAAATTCGTTAAAACCAATGTATCTGATACAAAACATGTCCTGACATCAAATGAGTCAGCACAATCGCGAAACGACTCGTAAAAACTCCAAGAAGGCTGCACAACAAGCTGATTTCGTTCACGTTCGATTGGTTTGAGTCTTTCCGACCCGACAAACCGCAAAAGACTTCGCGCAAACATTTTGTATACTATTTTGCATTTCGTCGCATTTGGCGATCACTCACTCAGTTTGTCGCTGCACAACTTCGAAATCTGATTTTGCAGTTTTGCAATTTCGTTCATCAACCGCTGTTGATTTTTGGCTAAAATTGGAATGAGATGTTCATATGAGATGGTGTACTTGACTCCTTTCGGACTTTTGAAACCATCAATTTCAGCTTCTTTCACTGATTCATCAGGAACGAGATTCACTAGCTCGGGGAATCCGGCACGCAGCAACTCTTGAGCAACATAACCAAATGCCATATTGGGATCGCCATCTACCCAATCAAAACTAACTGGAGTTGTTTTCTGAACAAACGAAGTGCAATACTCATCCGTCAGTGGCTTAACATTTTTTTTCATTCGTGAGTCAGACATAACATCAATGCTGCTAGTGCAAAGAATGCGTCCATTGGCTCGAATGCTGTAGTTGTAACTAGAGGGAGATGTTGGATTCATTACACCTGTCGCTCCAGTATTTGTTCGATATGAATAAGCAGCTGTCATGGTAAACGGAGAATACCCAATTTCAAGCGGCATGCTGCTGTTAGTTGAGTTCCCAACTTTGATTGATCCAGATGACGCCGCAATAGCAAGCGTTCCGCCTGCGTCAACTGTAAAGTCAACACATGCGGCGCTATTCAGTTTGTCATATGCAAGACGTAAACAATCACCTGATACCGAATTTACTTCGAGCTGCTTTATCGGCGCAGCAGTGCCAACTCCAAGATATCCATTCACATTGAGGCCTGTGAGATTGCCTACTGTCGTGATCTGAGGTTGATATGCTGTCGCGATTGATCCAATGAACGAAGTTGCTGTCAATGTGTTGAACGACGCGAGATTCTTATTCGAATCGGGTACAAGCGTAACATTAGGAATCACCTCACCTGGATTGCCAGTTGCTACTTGATTGCTATTGTTGTTTGACCCAGAACTATTTGATCCAGAATTTGAAAGCAAAGCTATCAGCGATGCCACTGTTGTCGATGAGAGAACTGAATTGCCGATTGTGAGATCTGTGCCTACAATCAAATTTTGACTGATTGATGCTCCTCCTAACACTGTCAATGTTCCGCCACTCACATAGGAGAGCGCTGGAGCATTGTTCTGCAACGTCAATGTCTGCGCAGATAGGGCGGTCAATGAAGTTGCGCCAGTTACATTCAGTGAAGTAAGGGCGCCAATCGAAGTAATGTTTGGCTGAGTTGCAGTTTGAATTGTGCCTATCACGTTTGTGGCGGTCAAAGTTGTCAAACCAATTATCGTTCCACCATTGAGAAGCAGATCAACATCCGTCCATAAAGCTAATTTCTTTGTCGATGGATTGATTGCAAAGTCGTTGTTCAACATGGATATTGTCATAGATGCTGTGTCCGTGCTGAAACGCGCAAATTGTCCGTGCATATCCAACACGCTGATTCGAAAGGTCGACAAGTGCGGCGTCCCAATACCGATATAGTTTGAATCCACAAAGGAAAGTGATCCTACTTGTGTGATGTTCGGTTGCGAACCAGTCATTAATGTCCCTGTGATGTTGGTCACAGTTATGTTGTCGAGCCCGAGAATTTGGCCTCCAGTCATTTGCAATGTGGCGCTTGAGCCGATAGTTACTTTTGGCCCGCTAGTTGTGAACAGAAGGCCGCTGTCAGAGATACTCAATTGAGACGTGTTATGGCCATCTGAAATGCGAATCGCTGCTGTTGTCGACAGTGCACTAGTATCAATGTCTAACACGCATGATGGGTTGACAACTCCAATACCAATTGGCGATGCTGTTTCTAATTTTGTAAGCGTGCCTGTTGTTGTGATGTTCGGCTGATAAGAAGTCAGCAAAGTTCCTGTGAGATTCGTAGCTATCAGAGATGATGTTGTGATAGTGTTCGTGACTGCGAGATTTGCTAATGTGCCAATCGCAGTGATGTTAGGCTGAGCGGGAGTAAGCAGCAAGCCAGAGAGCTTCGCTGCTGTTACTGAGGTTGCTGCTATTCCGTTAGTTACGTTCAACGAAGAGAGAGTGCCGACAGAAGTTAGATTTGGCTGATCGTTTGTCAGCAATGTTCCAGTGATCTCATTTGCTTTGATGGACCCTGCTGTTACGTCATTTAGTACAGCTAATTTTAGGAGAGTGCCTGTTGATGTGATATGCGGTTGATCTTTTGTCAATAGTGTTCCTAATAGATCATTTGCCGATACAGAGGATGCGGAGATATTGTTTGTGACATTGAGAGTGCTAAGCGTTCCAATGGAAGTAATATTTGGCTGCGCAGAAGTTTCTAGAGTTCCGGAAAGAGAAGTTGCGATGACAGTTTTGGAGGTAATTTGCGTATTGACTGTAAGCGACGACAATGTTCCAACTGACGTAATGTAAGGCTGTGACGCGGTAAGTAGCGTGCCTGTCAATGATGATGCAGTAAAAGCATTTGTCGTGATTGAGCCAGTTACGGTAAGCGTAGAAAGCGTTCCAATGGAAGTGATATTTGGCTGAGACCCCGTGAGCAACTTCCCTGTCAAAGTCTGAGCTACCAAATTTGTGATACCAGTTATTTGTCCGTCATCTAATATGATAGAAGAATTTAGCGGAAGGGTAACATTTCGATTTGGAGTAATTGCAATATCGCCATTCGCAGTTATCGTGAATGAACATGCAATTGAAGAAGATCTCTGTAATTGAAAGCAGTGTCCATATTGCTCTTGAACAATCAAACGATGCGCAACTGACGGAGTGGTGAACGATCCGATTGACAAGTCTCCAGTGACATTTAGCGAGGTAAGTGTGCCAACCGAGGTGATCTTCGGTTGAGCTGGCGTTTGCAAAGTCCCAGTGAGCGATGCAACTGTAAGCGATGTCAATCCTGTGATTGATCCAGTTCCGCCAAAAATCAAATTCGTGTTTCCGACAATCGTGATGCTATTGTCAGGCGCAATTCGAAGGTTGTTTGACGAGTCGATCGTGATTTCTGCGGATGCAGTGCCGTTGCTAAGCCGAATTGTGGGTGTAGCCGAAATGATCTCAATTGGTTTTGTCGGAGTTGATGTTCCAATTCCAATGCGATTTGTCACAATCAAGTTAGAAAGAGTGCCAATTGATGTTATGTTTGGCTGAGCTGCTGTAAGAAGCGTGCCTGTCAATGTCAGGGCCGTAAGTGCATTCACACCACTGATGTTTTTTGTTGAATCGAACACAAATGCCTTTTGTGCGGTCGCTTGACCTGGAGAAATGTTGTAAACATAGTTTAGCTCATCGGCGCTCGCTCGAATGGTTATCCCCGCAAGACTAAGCGAGGAGGTGACATTTACTGTTGCGAGTGAAGTGATGAACGGCTGTACTCCTGTTACTAGAGTTCCAGCTAGTTCCGTCGCCGACAAATAGTTGATACTAATGATATTACGCTTTTCATCTACAACGAGCGCTTTTGATCGAACTGCAATACCAGGAGTGGTAATATTAGTGTAATTGAGTTGATCAGCAGAACTAATGACAGCAGTTGATCCGATATACAACGCTCCTTGTTGGAAATAAACATTATTTGAGCCGAGTTGTATTTTTGATATGGATGTAGCGATAGTCAAGCCACCGTACGTATCTGCGGTGAAAGTGGCTGTCGTATGAGAAGTGGAGTTTACAAGTTGAAGGCATTCGCCATCAGGGTCTGTTATTGTCAATCTACTATTTGATGGAGTGACAGTTGAGCCCATCGTGATATTTTGATTATTGTCAACACCAAAGGCAAGAGTATCGTTAGTGTAGATCTCGACATTGCTATCACCAGTCGTTACGGATGAGGTATTGTTGATGATCGAAGCTCCTCCGCTTCCTCCCCTTGCAGCAATCGCTGTAGCTTTAGGCGGTTTGAATACCATTTTGCTGGAATGTGTCTATACTAGTGGAAAACTTCAATCGACCAAAAAAAGAATGCAAAATAGCAAAAAAACGCGTAGAATACCTTGTCGGCGCCAACACCACCAAACTAGACGACTTTTGTGCAAAATGGCTGACCACGAGAACAACAATCTCATCAAGACACTCAACGAGAAACTCGCAGCTCTGGACGCAATCGTTCCTTCCAATAGTGGATTCTTACGAGGGAGGGTTAAGCAAGAACTCATCTCTTTGATGGCAGCAGAGAAGAACTTCATCAAAGCTGAAGAGACTCTCAAGGCGACTCGTAAAGTGGGTTGTGCGTCTAAAAGCGAAATCGCCGAACTAGAACAGAATGAGGAAGTGAGACGAGCCGCTTATCGAGAGGCGCGTGCGGCACATCAGGAAGCGGAGAGAGAATGTCGGACGTTTCAAAAGACACGTCAGGAAGCCGAAAGGGTCGTAATCGACATTTTTCGCAACGGGGTTCTTCCTGCGTTCGTTCATTCGTCAAAACAAGCTGAGGAGCTCGAACAGAAGCACGCAGCACTTCGCACTCGGCTAAGTGAAGCTGATCAAGAAAAGTCGCAATTGCGCGAACTGGTGGCGGATCTAAATCAAAAGATGGAAGAAATGCGAACAGGACCAACCAACAATGGTGTTTTGGCTGCTGAACATGTGCAGGAGCTAAAAAAGGCAAATGCACGTATTACAGAGCTGGAGAAAGATGTGAAGCTGTTAAGTGCAGTGACTGTGGAAACGCCTAATCATAAGTTGACAGAAGCAATCGCAGACCTTGAGCGTGCAAAGGAAGAATCGGCAAATCAGCTGGCCGCACGCGAAGCCATTCAGAAGAAGCTAGAGGCTATAGAGGAACTGCGTGATAATGTCAATGTCGAGCGCGACGAATACAAGCAGCAAATCCGATCGCTCAATCTAAATGTGGAGCAGCTTAGAGACGAGAACGATGCGCTTGAGGAGAAAGTGAAACTAGACAAAGAATCAATCAAAAATCTTACAAAAAGGAAGGAAGAACTTGGTGGACTTTGCTCAAAATATGAGAAGCGGATCATAGAGTTGGAAAGTGACCTTAATCTCAAGACAGAAGAAGCTCTACGTTTGAAAAACGAGTTGGAACAAAACAAAATCGAACAAAAGAACGCTTTACAACAATTCAATGAGGAGCAAAAGGAGCAACAAGATCTATACAATGCTAAGCTAAGCGAGGGACAGAAGCAGCTTCAAGCCATTGTTCAACAGGCTAATACGGACAAAGTTGTTTACGAGAGAGAAATATTCAGTCTGGCCCAAATCGAATTGACTCGGAGACAAAACGAACTGACGAAACAGTACCAGAATGAATACGCAAGAAAATGTGAGGAGCACACTAAGGAAACCACTGAATTGCGTGCTACTTTGGAAGTTCGTCAGGAAGAACTTGATAAGTTACGTCATTCTGAACAGGACGCAAGAAACAGTGCAGAATGGGAAAAGAAATTCAGTCAAGAGAAGCAAAGTTATCTCGCCGAACTGTTGATTCGCTTACAGGCAGATAACATAGATGAAGCGCTTCGTAAAGTAGACGAATTGGAAGCCACAGCTGCAGATGCACAGATGTTTCCTAATGCAAGCGAATATCTCGCTATCACTGGGCCAATCGAGAACTCAGAAAGCAGTGCTGTCTTGTTACCTGCTTCTGAGCCAGAAAGTCATGATCAACAAATAGCGCCTACTCCAAAGAAAGGCAAATGCAAAACACTCGTTAAAGCTAAAACTGGTATTATCCGCTATTGCAAGAATCCAGCCGATCCAATTACGGGTCGCTGCAACGCTAAACACCGAAATGAGAATTCTGAAGTACAAGCAAGGTTGTTGCAAGAGTATCAACTGAAGTTTCAGCTGCAACATAAGCGGCAAAAGCTTCAGCGGCAACATACATTTCAACAACGTCGGAAGTAGCAATGAGATTGACTCGTTCACTTTATGCATCATTTTTTTTCGTCAACAAATCGATCAGAAGCCAAAATAGCAAATATGGATTCAGAATACCTTGCCAGCACCAACACCACCAAACTAGACGACTTTTGTGCAAAATGGCTGACCACGAGAACAACAATCTCATCAAGACACTCAACGAGAAACTCGCAGCTCTGGACGCAATCGTTCCTTCCAATGGTGGATTCTTACGAGGGAGGGTTAAGCAAGAACTCATCTCTTTGATGGCAGCAGAGAAGAACTTCATCAAAGCTGAAGAGACTCTCAAGGCGACTCACAAGGTGGATTGTGCGTCCAAAAGCGAAATCGCCGAACTAGAACAGAATGAGGAAGTGAGACGAGCCGCTTATCGAGAGGCGCGTGCGGCACATCAGGAAGCGGAGAGAGAATGTCGGACGTTTCAAAAGACACGTCAGGAAGCCGAAAGGGTCGTAATCGACATTTTTCGCAACGGGGTTCTTCCTGCATTCATCAGTGCGAATAAAGAGATCGAGACTCTCCGTTTTGATATACAAACATACGAGATGGCACTGAAGGAGGCAAAGGAAACGCGTGATACTCGAATTGAGGCAATGCGAAAGCAGATGAACGAGATGATCCAGAGTCACACTGAGAAACCAGCAGAGTCGAAGAGTGTGCAAACAAATGACCTAGCGGATTTCGAAACTGTAAATGGAGAGCTGTGGGACCATATTGGTGAGCTAGAAACGGAGATACAGAAGTTTGAAGGGGATCTGACGAACAAGCAAGCGCGTATTGACGAACTAGAAGCGATGGTGGATGAACGCGATACACAGCTCGAGACACAGCTCGAGACACAGATCGAGAAGATGCATATAGAGCACCACTGTCAACAAAATTCGATCAAGCAGTTAGAATCAACACTAGCTACATTGCAGGAACGACTTGTGAATGAGATTGGTCAAAAAGAGTTCTACCAAGCTAACAGCGAATCGTTGAACAGTGCGCTGGAAGAAGCATGCAAACGATTTGTTGACAACGACAGAGTAAACGGTGCACTCAAAAGCAATGCATTCATGATTTCCGAAAAAGACGAGCTTACGAGTGTATACAGCGACGAGTCCATGCGTACAGCTAAAGAGTCAGATGTAGATATGACTGAGGTCAAACACGAAGCGCTTGTTGAAGTGTCAGATGAGATACCAGTTCAAATGCTAGTTCAACAAGTGCCAGTCAGAGTGCCAGATGAGGCGTCTGTTGAATCAGTAACGTGCTTCTTGAAACGGCGCATGGAAAGTGGAGAGTATAAGCACATTACGAACCACAGTGCTCTTGCGTGTCCAGCAAAGAAAAAAGATGGGAAGCAGTGTTCAAAGAACATGGATAAGTGTCCGTTTCGATTTCAAGACACGGCTCACCGATCTGCAATCAATGAGAAACTTGCTCTTCTCAGTGAACACGGAACCGAAGAGGCTCTCGATGTTATCAGAACGGTAGAGGAGTCATTTCAAAGAGATTTTAACGCTACTGGCGCTCCTAGGTCTGTCCGACGTCCAACGACGATCGTCAAACCTTGGAGGAGGTAACTGACTCGGCGAGATTTATGTTTTTTTTTCATAATCACAAAGCCGACACATTTCTGTGCGGTGAATATAGGGGAGTTGACGTAAGTTTGTACCTTTTGAAATCGGGTATTCAACCATGTCTTTCCAATCATTGAATCCGAATACGCCAATAGATCCGTTCAACACGGTCTCTATGACCGGCGTTGATGCCCAAACGGGTATGTACTTCGACGCGGATCAAACAAACAGCAGCATCTTACTGAAAACTGCAGACACCCCTGCGATGTACATTGACAAATTCCAGAACATGGGTATCAACACGACATCTCCCAACGCACAACTTGATGTGAACAGTGCCAGCAACAGTCATATTCAGCTTACGTACAACGGCAGCTTGACCGTCAAAGCTAACGTCGGTGTCACCTCAGATGGTAAGCTCTTGCTGCTCCCAAGCGGGTCAGAAGTTGCAATTGATTCGACGTCAAGTCTGAATATCAAATCGCACAATGGCTCCAATCTTGGTCTCATGCTCAACAACGCTCTCGTCTTAGCTACTGCTGATCAACTCAACTACAGTACCGTGACTCCAGGTACAGCATCTAACAGTAAAGCGCTAGTGCTCAACTCCACAGGAAGTGTCTCTGGCATCAATTCGCTTAGCGCTGCCGCACTAGCAGGCACTCTACAAACGGCATACCAACCGAAAGTAACAAGTGTCGATACGCTTGATATCACAAATCACAACGGTATCATTGGCTTAGCACTTGGAGGTACAGTTGTAACAGCAACTGGCGATGAACTAAACTATGTGGATACAACACAAGGCACCGCGCAAGCTTCAAAAGCGCTTGTACTCAACTCGTCACGCGATATAAGCAACATCCATAATCTCCTCGCTGATAACCTCACAGGTGTGCTTCAAACATCCGAGCAACCAAACATCACCTCTGTCGGCACACTGTCTAGCCTCAACTTTGATGGTCCGCTAACAGGATTGACCGAACTTTCAATCAATACAGATGAGTCGGGGCGCACGCTTGTTATCAATCATGAATCAGGAAACACAGTGCGCATGTACTACGACGCTGCAACAAGTGCTGCCAATTTCACTGATCTATTGGTTGATAGCTCCGGTAACTTGAATGTCACTGCGAGTGGCGGTAACGTTGATATCACTAGTCATGACGGATCGAGCAAGGGGCTTAAGCTTGGAGGCGTTCTTGTCAAGGCTGATGCAGATGAGTTGAACTTTCTGTACGGATCGACGCCGGGATCAACTACTCCTGGCAAAGCCATGGTGGTTGACACAAATCGCAACATCGTGAATGTGAATTCGCTCGTATCGACTTACTTGACAGGCACTATCCAAACTGGCGCTCAGCCAAACATCTCATCTGTGAATACGCTCAACATCACAAATCATGATGGAGAAGTTGCAGGTCTCAAGCTTGGCAACGTTCTTGTCACAGCTACAGCTGACGAGCTTAACTTTGTAGACACTACAAAGGGGCACGCAGAAGCTTCAAAGGCGATTGTTCTTGACGAATCTAGAACTGTCGATGGTATTGCATCTCTGTCAGCGAGCGAACTTGTAGGAGAATTGCAAACTGCAGCTCAATCAAAGATCACATCACTCGGCACGCTAACGTCTCTCGCAGTAGCTGGCGATGTTACAGTCGGATTGACAACACTCTCTGAGAGCGAGATCAAAGTTTTAGACAGTGTCGAGCCTGGCACGGTGAAACACTCAAGTGCTGTTGTTGTTGATTCGAACAAAGATATCAGTTCTTTCCGAAACTTGACAGCCATAAACTTGACAGGCACGATTCAAACTGCATCGCAGCCGAACATCGCTAGCGTCACAACTCTCAACATCACTGGTCATAACGGTGTCGATGCAGGTCTAGCTCTCGATGGTACACTAGTATCTGCAAGTGCTACTGAGCTGAATTATGTTGACACCACGCCAGGTGCAGCGCAGCAATCGAAGGCGCTTGTGCTCGATAGCAATCGTGATATCGTCAACATTCATTCTTTGAGTGCAGATCAGTTGACAGGAACATTGCAAACATATGCGCAACCAAATATTACTTCTGTTGGCAGATTGACATCGCTATCGATCGCTGGAGACATCACAGTTGGAGGAACGACGCTCTCCGACGCTGAGGTGTCTGTTCTTGATGGTGTGACGCCTGGAATTGTGTCTCCAAGCAAGGCGCTTGTTGTAGATTCTGAAAAAAATATTTCTACACTGAATAGTCTCTCTGCAACAACTATCAATGCAGGAAGTGTAGTTGCAAGTAATTTGACTGGAACGATTCAAACTGGCGCGCAGCCGAATATCACGAGTGTAACAACTCTAGATATCACTGGCCACAATGGTTCTACTGCTGGATTGAAGCTCGGCGGAACGTTGCTTACCGCGACTGCTGATCAGTTGAATTCTATCTTCGGCGCTGGCGGTGAGGGTACATTCAACAATCTCACAGTGAACAACACACTTACGCTTGGTGGCGCAAATGGAACCAACAAAGGTCTCGTGCTAGGCACAACTCTTGTTACTGCTGATGGTGGCGAGCTTAACTATCTCGATGGTTCGATTGCTGGAACAGTTGTCGCAAGTAAGGCTCTAGTCGTTGATGCGAACAAAGATCTTTCATCTTTGCGCAATCTTACAGCTACGAATCTCACTGGTACATTGCAAACAGCGGCTCAGCCAAATGTGACTAGCGTTGGCACACTCACGTCACTGTCTGTTGCGGGTAACGTGACTGTCGGCAGCACAACTCTGTCAGAGTCTGAAGTTGGTGTGATTGACGCCGTAACGCCAGGAACTGTTTCTGCATCGAAGGCACTTGTTGTTGATTCAAACAAAGCAGTTGTTGGTTTGTCAAATGTATCTTCTTCGACTGTGACAATTCCTTCGAGTGGCTCGTCGTATCTTGGAAGCTTAACTCGCTTAGCAGGAACCTATGCTGGTCCACCATACTCGAGAGGTCTCGGCGTGTATTCTCCTACATTAGATAAAGTGTTGATTCTTGCTGATGCTGGTGGAAGTTACAACTCATACCTGATATTAAATTCAACTACAGGGTACTCGTATGGTACTTTCCCTGTTTCAGGCACAATGCGATCGTATGGTGCCATTTGGAACACCGCTCTTTCTAAATTCATCGTATACTATTGGGCTGGTGTGCCTGCTTATCAAGCTGTGTCTTCATCGGATGGCATTAATTGGGTCTCTCAAACAATAAGCGGTTTGGCTAATCTTGCTATGGCTACTGATATCAAGTATCATTCTGCGTCGGGTCATTACATCTTTATGAATAGAACCACTTTTTATTATTCGTCTAATGGATTGGACTGGAATACTACTACAATGAGTGGTGATATTAACAATATGTCGTTTCCAGTACCAAATTCTTTAAATATCCTAGGAAATTATGTTACCACAATTTGCTCAACTCAAAGCAGTAATTACTTAACATCGATTATGTACTGGAATGGTACATCTTGGACTGAAGCTGGATTAAACTCATCGTCTTTACCGGAAGTAAAAATTTACCATCCAACAGAAGATCGCGTTTACATGATGTCTAGCCAGTCAGATAGCTTTACTACTCTAACTTTGAAGATAATAGATAACTTTTCAACAGTACCGTTTAGTTCATGGGTGTCTAGTATGCAAACAATTACTTTTCCTATTACAGGCGGCATAAACTATGCGCGATTTAGTTATTATCCTAACTATGACATTATTATCACAGGGTATTCTCAAACAGATTCAAATGCTGCGTATTCAGCTCGCGTGTACCGAATCAAAAACAAAACACTGCAGTTTAGTTATGAAGCAAGTTCTAACGGCAACACTTACTACATGACAGTTGGATCGCATGCTTGGAAATTGAGCAACGATACTTTGATCATTCCACAAATTAGAACAGATGCTACTACTTTGCTTCTTTACTCAACGCCTATTCCAGCCAGTGGCAGCTTGATCATGGGAACTACCACAATCACAGAACCTGAGCTTGCGCAAATTGATGGAGTTACTGCAGGCACAGCGTCAGCTTCAAAAGCACTAGTTGTTGATGCAAGCAAGAATGTCTCTGGTATCAACGCACTCAGTTCGGCTAATCTAACTTCTACTGCTGGTTTGCTGACTATGGGTTCGACTTCAATATCAGAATCTGAGATTGGCGTTCTTGATGCGGTAACCCCTGGCACAATTGCAGCTTCTAAAGCAGTCGTTGTTGATGCAAACAAAGATATTTCCTCTTTCCGCAATCTAACTTCTGTCAATCTTGCATCGTCAGCTGGTTCGCTCACTATGGGAGCAACAAACATCAGCGAAGCAGAGATTGGCGTTCTTGATTCAGTCGCTCCAGGTACAGCCGCAGCGTCAAAGGCTGTTGTTCTTGATTCGAGCAAGAACGTCAGCGGTATCAACTCTGTCAGCTCTGCTTCGTTTACATCAACAGCGGGTTCACTTGTCATGGGAGCAACAAGCATTTCTGAATCAGAGATCGGTGTTCTTGATGCCGTTACACCAGGCACCATCTCGCCATCAAAAGCAGTTGTTGTAGATGGCAACAAAGATATTTCTTCATTCCGCAATTTGACAGCAGTTACATTATCAGCAACTTCAGGTTCGCTAACTATGGGCGGTACAAACATCAATGAAACTGAAATTGCTTATCTCGACAGCACTATCCCAGGAACGGCTGCCGCATTTAAGGCGCTTGTTCCCGACAACAACAAAGATCTTACTGGTTTGAACATTCTGACAGCTACTGAGCTCGATGCTACGACTCTCAAGATCGCAGGAGTGACTTACAATGCATCATCCATGAATGTTCTTGACGGAGTAACACACGGCGAAGCCGCAGCTGACAAGGCGGTCATCCTCGATGCAACTAAGAGCATCACAGGTCTTGGCGATGTTGGAGCTAGCACACTTACGGCAACTGATGGATCATTGACATTAGGAGCTACTACTATCAACGAAGCTGAAATCGGCGTGCTAGATTCAGTAACTCCGGGAATCGTCAGTGCATCAAAAGCAGTTGTGGTAGATGCGAACAAAGACATTTCATCCTTCCGAAATCTGACAGCAGTGAATCTGACAGGCACTCTCCAAACCGCTGCTCAGCCGAATGTCACGAGCGTCGGCACTCTGACCTCACTAGGCGTGACTGGCGATATCACGACTGCATCAAATCTTGTGGTAGGCTCAACTGCAATCTCTGAAACCGATATTGCCAAGATTGATGGTATCACAAATGGCACTGCTGCAGCAGACAAATCTCTTGTAGTCGATAGCAATCGTGATATCGCAAACATTTACAATCTTACCGCAACGAATCTTACTGGCACGCTTCAAACTGCAGCTCAACCAAATGTTACTAGTGTTACGACGCTGGATGTGACTGGCCATGATGGAGCAGAGCATGGCCTCGCTCTAGGCGGAACTCTTGTAACTGTCACTGCTCCACAGATCAACTCATTGTTTGCTGGTACAAGTGATCTCACAGTTGTGAATGAAGTAGTAACTACCGATATCAATTTGAGCGGCCACAATGGATCCACACATGGTTTGAAGCTCGATGGAACGCTCGTTACCGCAGATGCAACTGAAATCAACTATCTTGCAGACACAACAGCTGGTCATGCTCAGCCAAACAAGGCGCTTATCTTCAATGGTGATGTCAATATTGACGGAATCAATAATCTTGAAGCGGCGAACCTCACAGGCACAATTCAAACTACATCTCAGCCAAACATCACAAGTGTCTCCACGCTGAACATCACAAGCCACGATGGATCTTCTACGGGGCTCTCTCTAGGCGGCGTGTTGCTCACCGCTACAGCAACTCAAATCAATTCTATCTTTGGAGCAGGCGGAGAAGGAACGTTCAACAATCTTCGTGTCAATGACACACTCACGCTTGCGAATGCTGATGGAACAAGCAAAGGTTTGATTCTGGGGACGACGCTTGTGACCGCATCAGGCACAGAACTGAACTATCTTGACGGATCGACGCCTGGCGCTGCTTCCGCAGGTGATGCGCTTGTGCTCGACAGCAATCGTGACATCGCGAATATCAACTCGCTCTCCGCAGCTAAGCTAACAGGCGAGATTCAAACAGCAGCGCAGCCAAACATCACGTCTGTGGGAACGCTGCTGTCGCTCGATGTTGCTGGCACTGTCACAGTGGGAAGTACAACTCTTTCAGAATCTGAGATTGCAGTGCTAAACTCTGTTGAGCCTGGAACAGTGAAAACCTCAAGTGCTGTTGTGGTAGATGCGAACAATGACATTTCGGCTTTTCGGAATTTGACTGCGGCTAACTTGATAAGCACTACTGTCACAGGAACGTTGCAAACTGCGGCTCAGCCAAACATTACAAGCGTCGGCGAACTTACGACTCTCTCAGTTGCAGGAGATGTTGATGTTGGAGGCAATCTGGTGGTTGGCGGCACGTTCATCTCTGAGGCAGAGATTCTTGCGCTTGATCAAGCAACCCCCGGCACAGCTACCGCCAATAAGGCGATGATCACTGATTCTAACAACAGCATTGGCGGCGTCAATTCACTTTCTGCTACTACTTTGACAGGAACTCTCTCGACGCCGAGTCAGCCGAACATCACAAGTGTCGGCACGCTAACTTCGCTTGATGTTGCTGGCGATGTTGATATCGGTGGCAATCTGAATGTCGGGGGCACGCTCATTTCGCAATCTGAGATCGTTGCGCTCGACGCAGCAGTCCCCGGCACAGCCACCGCCAACAAAGCAATGATCACTGATTCAAACAATAGCATCGGCGGGATTAATTCACTTATGGCAACAACATTGACAGGCACGATTCAAACTGGAGATCAACCAAAGATCACAAGCGTAAACACACTTGATGTTACTGGACACGATGGCTCAACAGTTGGTCTGAAGTTGAACGGCACTCTTATCACTTCAACTGCAAGCGAACTCAATTATGTTGATACTACTGTCGGCACAGCGCAAGCGACAAAGGCGTTGGTGCTCGACGATTCGAAAAGTATTGTCGGCATTCACAACATCAGTCTTGATGGACTCACCGCTGCGACTGGAGTGTTCACCAATACTTCTGAAACTTCAATCGTGACAGCAGGTGGTGTTAGCATTGACAAAAGTCTAACTGTCGGAACGAACTTGACTGTTTCTGGATCATCGACACTCACTGGTGTAGTTGCAATTGAAGATGTGTCGGACGCAACAAATGCGGCTACAGGTGCGTTTACCGTGTCTGGCGGTGTTGGAATCGCGAAATCAGCATATGTTGGCGAAACGTTGCATGTTGCTGGAAGCGTCACTGCTGGCGGAACTTTGACTCAAGCGGGAGCTGTGTCGATCACAGATGAAACGCAATCGACTGCAACTACGAATGGCGCACTGAAAGTGGCTGGTGGCGCTGGCATTATCAAGAATCTCAATGTTGGCGGGAACACTGCGCTTGCAGGCACGCTTGCTGTTAACGGAAGTACTACGCTCACAGGAGATGTTGCCAATCAGTCAACCTCTGAATCAAATTCAACAACTACTGGCGCAATCGTGACTAGCGGCGGTGTCGGTATTGCTAAGCAGCTGAGCGTCGGAGGAGGTACTTCTCTTGGTGGCGCGCTTTCAGTTAGTGGTGCAACAACTGCTGCTGGAGCAGTTTCAATTACTGATCAGTCATCGAATGCATTCACTGTTGCAGGCGGCGCGAACATTCATGGAGCACTAGCGGTGAACGATAGCGTTCATGTGAATGCCAACACTACAGGTGCGTTGACTGTTGTCGGAGGCACAGGTATCGGCGGAGCTCTCAATGTTGGAGGTACTGCTTCGATCGCAGGCAATTTCAATACTGACGGAACACTCACGGCAACTGGAGCCGCCACTGTTGGCGGGAAGGTTACGTTTGTGGATGGTACGAGCCAAAATCATTTTGTTATTGCAATTGAATCAGATTACTTGCAAGCGAAGAGTAGTGATGGGTACAAGTGGAACACCAATGTCGATGATTCGAGCAGTGGAACCGAAGTGATGCAGCTCGACACTCGGTTGTCAGTGAATGTGCCAGAGAAGATTACTGATACGACTGAGGCATCGTCGCTAACTGTAGCAGCGCTAACAGTTGCTGGTGGAGTCGGCATCGCCAAGAAGCTCATTGTCGGGTCTGACACTTCGATTGCTGGTGCTGCATCAATTGGCGGCGCTCTAGCTCAAGCAGGTGCGATTACAGTTGCTGATACATCTGCTAACTCGATTTCGACTGCTGGTGGTGTAGGCATTGCGCAAGCGCTTCATGTAGGTTCCACTGCATCTATTGACGGCAATGCAACAATTGGAGGCACACTTACTCAATCTGGCATTGTGACGATTGAGAGTACTGATGAGTCATCGCTAGGAACTGCTGGAGGTGTCATTATCGCAAAGTCTCTAACTGTCGGAACAACTGCGACGATCGTCAGCGATGTCAATATTGGAGGCAATCTTGCACAGGTTGGCACAGTCGCGATTGCTAGTACGATCGATGCTACAAACACAGTTACTGGATCGTTCAAGACTGCTGGAGGCGCAGGCATTGGCAAGAGTTTGCATGTTGGTGGTGATATTGTTGTTGCAGGTACGATCAGCGCTTCTGGACCGATGAATCAGAATGGCGCGCTTACAATCAGTGATAGTACTGATTCTACATCTACAACTACGGGAGCAATTGTGACTGCTGGCGGAGTAGGTATCGCAAAGTCAGTACATGTTGGCGGTTCGCTCACAATTGAGAGCGGCGCAGCATCAGTTGACAAGTCAAGTGGTGCTCTCTCCGTCAAAGGCGGCATTGGTGTAACGAGCGATATCAATGTTGGCGGCGATCTGCATGTTGAGGGAGACGAGTATCTTACAGGCGATTTCAATATCTACGGTAAACTCAATACTAGTATCGTGAATTGGATTCCTGATGCTAGCTCGCCGTTTGATACGGATCCAATCACAGTTATCACGAATTATGATACAGTTCTTGCGATCAATCGAAATGCCGGTATTGGATACTTGTACAATAGCAATCAATTCGTTCTTGTGCCAAATCTAGTTACAAATCATTCTGTTCTGTATGTTGGATCTATCGCAGACGATTCTGCATCGTGGATATCGGTTGGACTTGCGGGAGATGCGTTGACAACGGTAAACAACGATTACAGCGATGAAATTCTTACAGTGAATCAGGTTGTTGTTCGTCCGTGGTCGAATAAGATCTGGATTGCCGGTTCACTGTGTAACGCCAACTCTGATACGAGCGTTGGTGTCGTACTCCAAGGTACAGTTTCAGATGGGATGGACAAATTGTATTTTGTTGGAAGTGGCAGCTCAACGTCAGCCGATACGACGGTAACGCGGATTGCTGTCGCCACAGACGATGCAAACATCGCCGCCATTCGTTATGTTTCGAGCAGCCAGGCAGATATCTACTATGCCAATATCAGTGATAACAATTCCTCCTCGTCTGCTTTCGCGCTTTCTGAAAGTGGCAACTTCCTCACCATCAATTGGCTAAATGGCCTTGGCAAATTTTGTGCTTCGCGGAGTGCCTCTTCTGCCATTTACACATCCACGAACATTAGCGCCGAAGTGTGGGTAGACGGTACGACTCCATCTGGAATTGCTCCCCATACAATGAAATTCAATACAACTCTCAATTTGGCGATTGCAGTAGGAGACAACTTCATTTGGTATTCGACAAACGGCTACGTGTGGTCGAACTGCACATACGACGCGCTTGCGTCTGGCAAGTCATTTGGCGCTGTTGTGAATTCGCCAAGTAGCGCCATGGTTGCAGTTTACTCTGAAGATCAAGTGTACTATTCAACAAATATTACAACTTGGAGTAAAATTCCAATGGCTGCTACGTTTGGGCGCAATGTCTGCTACGATCCTGCTCGATACGCTTATGCGCTCACATTGAATGGCGCTGTGACAGCGATTCAGAAGATGGGCCCAGTAACAGAAGCTTCGCGCGTGTATACCACTTCTGTGTCAGGTGGATACATTCACAGTGATTCGGCATCAGGCTACAAGTGGTACGTTGACTCAACAAGCTCGAATGAAGGCACACCGCTATTGCAGTTGAACAATACATCTCTCTCTGTCACTCCAGCGGTTCGTGTGTCTAGCACTACCGAATCGTCAAACACTGCGACTGGTTCAATCACCACGACTGGCGGAGTTGGTATTGCAAAATCTCTTACTGTAGGAATGAATGCTTTGATTGCTGGAACATTCAATGTCACCGGTGCGTCTACGCAAAGTGGCGTTGTGAGTGTGACTAACGTTACAGATTCGACATCATCGTCATCCGGCGCATTGAAAGTCAATGGCGGAGTTGGCATTGGAAAGAGCTTGCACGTTGGTACTGACGCTGTGGTTGAAGGTACGCTTTCAATTATTGGTGATTTGAATTCAGCTGGAAAGATAGTGTTGTCTAATACAACGGAATCAAATTCGGCGACTACTGGTTCCCTGACCACAGCTGGCGGCATAGGAATCGCAAAGAGCATCAACGTTGGCGCAAATGCGACTGTTCTCGGCGCCTTGTCGATCGGTGGAGCATCTACCTTTGCTGGCGCTGCATCGCTGACTGGAGTGAGTGATGCATCTTCTACAACTACAGGTGTATTGACAGTTGCAGGCGGCGTGGGAATCGCTAAGAAGTTGTATGTTGGCTCAGATACGGCATTGAGTGGATCGCTTTCAGTAGCAGGAATTTCGTCATTGACAAAGACAAATGTGACAGAGTCAACTGATGCAACAAGTTTAAGTGAAGCAGCGCTTATTGTGGCTGGCGGCGTGAGTATCGCAAAAAAATTGATCGTAGGATCTGATGCATTGGTGACTGGCAACTTTGGTGTCAATGGAACAGCTGCGCTTACCTCACTTGTTCTATCGAATACTAGCGATGCATCTTCAACGACGACTGGCGCGCTTACTGTGGCTGGGGGAGTCGGAATCGCGAAGAAGCTGTACGTGGGTTCTAACACCTTCATCACCGGAGAACTTGCTGTCGCTGATTTGGTAACCTTCTCAAATGCGACAGATGCTGTATCTACAACGACAGGCGCTTTGAGAGTGTCAGGCGGAGTCGGAATCGCCAAGAAGCTTTATGTCGGCGGTGGAATCTACGGCACAGTCATGACTGGCTCACAGCCTTTCATCACAAGTGTGAGCACGCTAGATATCACAAGTCATGACGGATTGCAGGGGCTCAAACTTGGGGGCGTGCTTGTCACAAGCAGTGCTGATGAACTGAACTACGTGGATGGATCCACGCCAGGCGTTGCTGTTGCAGGCAAAGCATTGATCGTAGATTTGAGTCGAAACATCACTAACATCAATGAGCTCACCGCTGGTGCGATCACCGGCACGCTCCAGACAGCGTCACAGCCAAACATTACGAGCATAAGCACATTAGACGTCGCTTCACACGACGGCGCCACAAGGGGTCTTTCGCTGGGCGGAGTGTTGCTCACCGCAACGGCTTCTCAGATAAATTCGCTATTCAACGGAAACAGCGATCTTAACACGGTGAACGCAACAGTCACGAACAATCTTACGCTTTCTGGTCAGAACGGTACGGACACGGGTTTAATTCTCGGAGCGACGCTTGTAACTTCCTCAGGCGACCAGTTGAACTATGTGAATACCACCCCCGGTGTTGCTGAAGCATCTAAGGCTTTAGTATTCGATTCGAATAAGAGCATAAGCGGTATCGATGCGCTTTCTGCCGTCTCGCTCACAGGGACTCTCCAGACAGCTGCACAGCCAAACATCACAAGTGTAACAACTTTAGACATTTCTGCGCACAACGGCTCCACGAGCGGTCTCTCGCTGGAAGGTCGCCTTGTAACCGCAACTGCTACCGAGCTCAATTACGTGGATGTAGCAAATCCTGGTGCAGCGCAAGCCTCTAAAGCCGTTGTGCTCGATTCGAATCAGAGTATCTCTGGTATCAATTCGCTGACGGCATCACAGCTTAGCGGTATTTTACATACTTCATCGCAACCGCAGATTACTTCGTTAGGTACTTTGACTTCGCTGGCAATCGCGAATGCCGGTGCGCTTACGATTGGATCGACCGTTGTAAACGAATCAGACATAGCTAAGATCGTGGGTATTACGAACGGCACTGCCCAAGCAGGGAAAGCTTTGATTCTAGATAGTTCGAAAAATATTCTAGATATCAACGCTGTAAGCGCGGCGTCCCTAGCAGTGGGAGCGCCTGCAAATAGTCTTCTCCCACTTGAGATAGGGTCGCAGCTGTACACAGTCACTCAAGACTATGCATACCACAATGGAACAAATAGTTTGGGACTAGTCGCTGCTGGAGAATCAACGCAACTGCTGTATTCTGCTCGTTTTGAATCGCGCATTCTCGCTCAAGAAATACAACTAACCTCTGATAGTCGAATGAAGAGAGATGTTGAGAATTTAGACCCAGAGGTGGCTTGGAGATTTGTTAAACAGGCGCGTCCCGTAAGCTTCAATTGGATTGACGGTTATGGCGACAAAGAACGCACCATTGGTTTCATCGCACAGGAGCTTGCTCGACAAGAAATCCCAGGTTTGGTGAACCTCGCGCCACAACCAGGATTGAGCGAAGAAACCTCCGACGACGGATTCAAGTCGCCGAAGGATGCGAAATTTACTGTATCGCACGACAAAATTATACCGTTATTGACGACAGTAACGAAAGATCTTTGTCAACGGGACGAAGAAAGAAAAGTGGAAATCGCCCACCTCGAAATGCGCCTCATGAAACTGATAACTCAACTTCAAGACCGTCTGTCATTAGCCAATCAATAATAAGCAAATCGGATTTGAAATCTGTATTCACGATAAGAAGTTTCACCCATAAAACAACATTATGCAACAAAACTTGCTTATTTCAATATTTGACCGCAAAATCTAAAAACAAGTCGCATTTCTCACTAATCAAATGGTGAAAAAAAAAAAGAATTTTGCGCCGATATGGCCATTTAACGCTAAGGTATCAAAGCACTACATATTTGAACTGTCTGAACGGCTAACGGATGAGATACTTAACTGCCGAAAGCGCGCAACCAGCTAAGGTGCTGGAGAGAGTGTCGCAGTCTTCAAATTGCCGAGTTCGAGTCGAAGAGCCGCAATGACACACAACGCAGGCACGAAATTGGTAAGACGTGCGCCATCTACTAAGTACTATGCGAGTACTGCAACTCATGCGTCAACTCTGCTGTGAAGCTATTTCTTCGTCTCGACTGTGACAGTTTAGGCTTTGATGTCAAGAAATCTCTCGTTGATGGCCACTTTCGTGCGTGCCAAGTTGTTGTAGACGGACAAGCATGGCAATCGATGCTGCGACCCGGAATGGTCATGTTGTCATTTGGATTTGATCCAGTCTGCAACAAAAGTGACAAAACGGAAAAGTGGAGGGCTGGGACATTCAAGTACATTCAAAAGGCGCAAAAGGCGCATATGGCGCGAATGACTCGTGCGGAAGATTGTGGAGCGCCGCCAGAGACGCCGCCAGAGACGCCGCCAAAATCGTTGCAACGCGTATTGATTCTGCGTGTTCGCGCAGAAGCTGAGCAAGCGGTGTGGAAGTACGACGGCGCATGGGCAAAGCGCCTGAAAGCTTTTGAAACTTTCAAAAAGGTTGGTGACTGTGAGTTTACATGATATGTCATGATAATCATCTAACACCTTTTTTTGCAATAGAACACCAGTTGGAAGAAATCAAATAATCCAACCGATCTGATGTACCAGTTCCTTTGCCATCGAGACAAATGCGATGCTAAAGCCAACCGTCATATTGACGAACCACAGGAGATGATGACAAAACTGATCGATTGCGACGACAGTGAAAGAACCGAGTTTGTCAGAGAACACTTGAACTCATGTCACGCTCAAGTAATGGCAGTGCTGACAGTACTGGAAGAAACAAACGAAAACGTTACTAGCAACGATGACTGTAGCGACGGCAATCTCAGCAATGACAATGTGAGCGTCAGAGATTCGAATGACAAGAATGCAAGCGACAGCGAATCAAGTGACAGCGATTCTAGCGACAGCGAGTCAAGTGACAGCGACAGTGACTCAAGCGATGACGATACGATTATCTCGCGCCGACCAATCAAACGAGCCAAAGTCGAAGTTGAAATCGCGCCATGTGCCTCTTCATCTTATGTCCAATCGCCATGTGTGTCGTCAGATTCGTCAGATTCGTCAGATTCGTCATCATCTTCATCGCCGTGTGCACCATACAAACCAAACACGCACGATGCAGATGATTCGCTCTCGTTTCCTCGTCAAGCATCTCCTTCGCGAATGGCTTTAGCGATTGCGCCGCCTATGCTTTCTCCTAAAGCTACCGAGGAGATCATACCGTATCGCGTGCCAGTCACATATGCTGCTTGCGAAATCGCTGTGTCAATTGACAAATTCGACGGATCAAAGATGATGATGCAGCTGCAACCGCACCATTTTGATTTGAACAAGCCATTGACTGAAGCAGGTTTCATTGCGTTATGCTCTTCGATCTCGACAACAATGAGCGCTTCGCAATTTCGAATCTTACCCCCGATTCGCTATCCCGAATCGTTGCCAGAGTTGAAGTGGGACATCGCTGAGTTGCCGAACATGATTTGCCTGCCAGTGTCTATGAGCGAATCTGAGACTGAAACGAAAGATTGGGTTCTTCTTGTGTTTCTCACAATCGGCGAGGTAACTCACTTTTACGAATTTGGCAAGGTGAAGGAAGACGGAATCTCGGCTGTGGGGAACATTGGAAATGAAATTCTTAGCGCCATCGATCGGCAATTCGACATCAACTGCCGAGAACTGAAAATCGAATCATCATCGATCGACAAGGATGGCGCCATTTGCGTGTTTAGCTACATTGCGCAACTCGCGCAAATGATCTACGCGAACAACGCGAACAACCTGGAGAAACTGACAAGCAAGATTCGAGAATGCTCTTTCAGCTCGTATACGAAAGAAACAGTTCAACATTGCTTGAACGATATCAAGAGCAGTGTGCTTGAGAACAAAATCTTTTGGGCGCGCTACAAGACGCCGACAAGCATCTTCTCGCTTCCGTGCCGCATTGTTACGCCAACGGTAGCTCGACTCTTCGGATTTGAACTCGAAATGGATTCAATCGTTGTCGCGTGGTTCGAAGATCCACAGAACAAGGGATTGACAAAAGTCAAGAGAGCGAATTTGAAACCGTTCAAAGAGGCTTCGATGAAAGAGATGATTGCGAGGTGCAACGGAGACAAAACTCAACAACAGATTCTCAAAAACGCGTGCCGCTCGGCTAGTTTCAGCTTGTAGGACGCCACATTCTATATTATATATATCGCACAAAAAAAGTTTCTCTTGCATTCAAAATGTCAATCATCCTCCCTGTTTCCGTTTATGAAGATCAATCATACAATGATTTGCGCCGCGGGTACATTATCCTCATTGGCGTTTTGCTCGATGCATACTTGATCGACACCGACATCAACAATTATGCTGACATGATCATCGCTATTGAGAAGTCATGCTACAATGACACGATAGGAATCGCAGAAAATGAGCTGCTGCCTCAAGACTTCTCATTTCCAGCATTTGAGCATCTTTATCGCACTCGCGTTATGCGAATCACAAAGAATCTAGATATCAACTCAGAGGTCGGCGATGAGCATCTTGCCACGAACTTACTTGAGGGAACGATCAATCCTGCAACAATTTCGAAACTGGAGAACAAAGATCTCTCTCCTCTGCACAACGAGGAACTGCTACAAACTTTGAACACTCGGCTCAATCAAACTATCACCCTCAAGACTACCACGCTCTATCGATGTCGCCTATGCGGACATAAGGAAACGACGGTGCGTAGTGCTCAAATGCGATCCTCAGACGAAGGAGAGACGGTCATCATCACCTGCGTCTTTTGCGAGCACCGTTGGTTCATCTAGCGTGTTTGCATGTAGATTCTCAAAATTGAGGATAATGATGAATGAAATGCACAATGAGGCAACCGCCTAAGAAGAAGAAAGGCGAATCAGTCGTTCATTATGAAAAGGGCAAAAATTTGAAAAACTTCAAAGACATCTGGTTGATGGAAACGATGAAGGCTGAGCACTTGCGTGATCTCATTCAAGGAACTATCGACGCGCGAAACTATCTCGCGCTGGAGCATTTGATTCGTCTCTCGCCGTATCCGATAGTTGGCATTGTCAAGTACGCTTTGAAGCAAGGCAATATCGACATGATTCGCTGGTTGGTGGAGTATCTCGGCGCGACAGTCACCGAACCAACGATTGCTTGTGCTGAGAATTCTGACATTGCGATCTACTTGCGCGACGTAACAGCTCGCTACAAGTCCGTCAAGCGCATTTCTCGCAATGTCATGTCTAAGGACATGGCGAATCGTTGTTGCTTGAAAGATTCAGCATCTCACGAGTATGGCTCATGCAATCATGATCATCCTTGTGAAAGCGCGGCTTTGACAGGCGAGTCAGATTGCAACAATGACATGTGCGTTCTTTGCACGAACGACAATTGCGATTCTGAGGTGTGCAACAATCGCTTCATCCCAGCGCCATTGATGATCGAGACATTTCGCGTCAACACAAGTTCGATTGGAGTGCGCGCGACTCAAGAAATTCAAGAACACCAGTTTGTGATTGAGTATGTGGGAGAAATCATTGACGACAAAGAATTCAAGCGGCGCATGAATCCTCATTACACAATGGAGATTCCAAAAAAAGATCGCAAGCTGAAATCGCGCAAGAGAACTGACAGCACAAGCGACATCACGAGCGGCAGTGCAAGCGACGGTGCAAGCGACGAAGATGCATTCTACATTGACGCCGCGCGCAAAGGCAACATCAGCCGGTTCATCAATCATCACTGCAACAGCGATCAAGCAAACTGCGAGGTGATCTCATTCAAGGCAAACCGGCATTTGCGAATGGGAATATTCGCCACCAAGACAATTCGCGAAGGCGAAGAGCTACTGTTCGTTTACAACAGAAAGCAATTGACCTTCGAATGCAACTGTGGCGATCTCAATTGCGCAAATCCAGCCAAGAGTTGAGGACTCATCTTTTTTTGTTTCAAGGCATAACTCAACTCGCTCGACAAACTTTTCGAAATCGTCGCGCGAGAAAAAAAAGTTTGCACAAGACAATTCGCGGTGTGACACTGAAGAAAGTCACTCTGCGCGATCTTCATTGCATGAGCCGTCTCTACATAAGCGCTAGCATATGAAATCATGATTGCTTGAAATCGCGGAGTAGATTTGAGAATGTAGCTACGCGATCTGCATTGCATGAGCCGTCTCTACATGGTCGCTAACTATCAAAACACGATTGCTTGAAATCGCGGAGTAGATTTGAGAATGTAGCTACGCGTTCAGCTTTGAGCAATCAGAATCGCGGAGTTGATTTGCAAATGAAACCACTTTGTGTACCATTTCTTGCGATATGTATAATTGACGATGGAGCGCGTCTTGCGTGATCGCATTGAGCAGCTCGAAGATGAGCTCAATCAAGTGCACGCTGACTATGCTGCTAGGATTGAACGCATTGCAAGAGATCATACACACACTCTAAAACAAACTGTTGATGACTTGAATGATCTTCATCGCCACACATTGAACGAAGCCATCAGTTCAATAACTGACAAACACAAAGAAGAAATGGAGATCTTGATTCATCAATTGACCTGTGAGCAACGCGAGGAGTTTCGCAAAATGTTTCTCAACTTGCGCGATGAACTTTTCAGCATTGTGGCAACCAACAGGTCAACGAATTCAAATTCAAAGTGAAACCATGAATCACTGCTTATACATAGTCAACAATGCCATTTCTTTCAGTAAAGCTTCTCTCCGCGACGGATCTCGCGGCAAGCGACTTGGCGATCGTTGGCGGCAAAAGCGATCCATATGTAGTTTTTGAGCTTGACGGAAATCGTCACCATAGTCGCACGATCAAAAGTAATCTGAATCCGGTATGGGACCCTCCACAAGAATGGATATTCCCCGTCGCAACACCGCAGGGCGCCATGCTTCACGTGAAAGTCTACGACTATGACATGATAGGTTCAGATGATCTTCTTGGCGAACTTACTGTTCCCGTAGCAGCTTTTCAACTAAACGCTCTTCCAGTTATCAAAAATTACAAAATCGCTGTTCCTTCCGCCTTTCGAGCTCAGCGCTGCAGTAGCATGGTACAACTTGAGCTAGCGCTATCCACAGACGGCGATCAAATCCGTAGACTGCTCGTTTGGGAAAATGAAAGCTACACTCCTGGAACTACTTGGGCTCCAACTAACACACCCACGCGTAAAAGATATTCATCATTCGATGAGCGTCACACATCCGACAAATTTGAAGATGTTGCTCCGCTTGTTCCTGTCGAGTTTGACACTTGCTCGGGGTGGCAATTGAGTGGCGGTGATGCGCGAGGCTGGTTGTACGCGAAAACATTTTCGGGGCCTTGGATGTGTGAAGTTGATGTTCTCTCTTTTGTGCGCCGTCGATTGTGGGAAAACACTGTGCGCCGCAGAGACGAAACCGATGACTGAACACACAACACACAACTTTTTTTGACCTTCACACTTTCATTCTTCAAAATACAAGCTCAAATCATAATCTGAGAGAAGAACCATGAACTTCACCGGAACTCAAGAGGACTTGATTCCTGTGATTGAATCCGCTCTCACACGAGAGTCGATGATCAGCGCGACGATATCATCATTCGACGCATTTGTTCAACATGGTATCTCGCAAATCTCGAGCCAAGTGTTTGAAATGTCTTTTGAGTTAGACGCGAAAGATACCATCGAGAGAGATCCTACGATCGAGAAGTACAGCCTTGAAGTCACGATCGATGACATTCGCGTAAGCAATCCCACCAAGTACGACCCTCAAGCGCAAGTCAATTCACCTCTCTTCCCAAATCAAGCGCTTCTTGAAGATCTCACGTACTGCTCAGGCGTTTACGTGAATGCAACTATGATCGCGAAAGCCTATCACAAGAATGGCACCACCTCAACTGACAAGATCACGATTGAGAACTCAATGATATGCAAATTGCCGACTATGGTGAAGAGCAAGATGTGCAACACTTCGAATCGTTCAAACGAAGCGCTCATTCAACTCGAAGAAGACCCTTCCGATCTTGGCGGCTACTTTGTCATCAAAGGAAATCAATACATCATCATCAACATGGAAAGCATGAAGTACAACGAAACTCGCGAATTCCCCAATGAGGGGCACAAAAACGAACTCTGCTGGGCTGATGTTATCAGCAAGCCTGGTGACGCATTTGAGAACTCGTACAACTGCGTGGTCAAGCTCCTCAACAATCATTCGATCGTGATGGTCGTGGTGAACACCACAGCAAATGGATTCAAAGAAATCGAAATCCCGTTCTTCATGTTCTTCCGAGCGCTCGGTGTCTATTCCGCCAAGGAGATTATTTCTTTCATCACCTATTCATTTGACGACAATGAACCACTCACAAAACAAATGCTCAACATTCTCGAACGAGCGCTCACAATTGCGTATCCTGATATGAACGCTGTGCTCAAATCAGAATTTCCTCCAAACAGAGGCGACAGCGCAGGATCAGTCAATGAGATTACCACGCAAGATGAAGTGCTGCTTGTGCTCACTCGATGCTTAAAGTACTACGAGTCATACAAAATGAAACTGCGCTCCGCAAACGAAGAAGATGCGCTCAACATTGAACGATTCTTGCGCTCCAAGCTAGATCAGAATATCGATCAGCGCTTTCTGCCGCATATCGGACTCACTCCTGCAGATCGCAAAAAGAAAGCGGCGTACCTCGGTCATATGGTTCACCGACTGTTGCTTGTTCATCTCGGAGTTCTTCGTTCCACCGATCGAGATTCCTACAAGAACAAACGCATCAACGATGCTGGCATGTCGTACTCCCGCGTGTTCAAAACGCAATTCAACTTCATGGTGGTGCAAAAGCTGAAACGCCAGTTCATGAAAGATTTCAAAAACAACAGCTTCGTTGATATCAATCTCCAAACGCTCTTCAAAAGTGCTATCAAAGCAGAAGACTTTGAGAAAGCGCTCATGAACGCAATTGTCAGTGGTGACAAAACGCTAACGGTGAACAAGATCACATTCAAGAACAGATTGTCTTCTCAACAGCTGCATCACAAAAACAAATTGAATGTGATTACCACATTGCGCAGCATCGACACGCCGAACAAAAGCAACAGCGCCAAATCGTCAGAGAGAGCTATCACAATGCGGCAAGTGCATTCCACTGGCACAGGCTACATTTGCGGCATCACCTCCGCTGATACAGGCGCGAAGGTCGGAATGAGCAAACAACTGAGTGTCTCCGCTGATATCACTGCTGCTGGCTCCTCTGAAGTGCTCAAAGACTTTGTTCGCCATGACAAACAGCTAATACCAATCACGACACTCCTCAAAGACATGACAGTCATGACAAAACACAATCTCCACAAAGTATTCGTGAACGGCGATTGGCTCGGATGCGTAGAAGACTTTGCGCTCTTTCTTGGAAGATACCGAACGAAGAGACGTGAAGGCAAAATCAATATGTACACCACTGTCGCGCACAGTATCTCAGCGAATGAGATTCAAATGTGGGTGGACTCCGGACGCTTGATTAGACCGCTGCTTGTCGTGTACAACAACATGAAAGACAAAAACTACACACACGAAAAGTTTCGCCAGTGGATCAAACTCACAGACTCGCACGTCAAGAAACTTCGCGCGGGACAAATCGATATTGACGATCTCGCAAGAGAAGGCGTGGTGGAGTACATATCACCTGAAGAACATGAGAACACCTACATTGCTTTTGAATTTGATCGCTTCAAAGAGCATCTACACAACCCGTTGCACCGCTATACGCATGTTGACATTCCGCAAGGGAACATGGGACTTGTAGCGCTCACAAGCGTATTCGCTAATCACAACCAAGCGGCGCGCATTGTGTTTCAAACAAATCAAGTCAAGCAAACGAATAGCTGGCCGCTTAAGAACTGGCCTTTCGTGGCGCACAAAGACTTGTATCACCAGATCTACAATGAAGATCCACTTGTGAGCACGTTCGCGTATCGCCACATCCCGCCAATGGGAACAAACGCAATTGTGGCTATCACGATCTATGGTGGATACAACCAAGAAGATTCGCTGATCATAAACAGATCGTCAGTTGATCGAGGAATGTTCGACTGCGTGCATTTCACTTATGACAAGTGCGAAATCGAACAGAACGAAATTGTGTGCCGACCGGATGCGACTAGCACAGCTGACATCAAGAGCTACTGCAACTATGAAAAGTTAGTCAATGGAATCATTTCGGAAGGAACGTTTGTTCAAGACGGTGACTGTCTCGTTGGCAAAGTTGCAAAGCTGCAGAAGGGAGAGATGAAAGATCCGAACATCATTTACACTGACCGCAGTATGGTTTACCGAAAAAAAGAACCTGCGTATGTTTGGCGCGTCGTTCATGCTTCTAACTATGACGATCGCGAATTGATCAAAATTGTGTTCAAAACGTTCAGGAGCACTGAAATTGGGTGCAAATTTTGTGGAAAATCCACCAACGAGGTGCTTACTGACGAAGGATGGAAAATGTTCAAAGATCTCGATGGTACTGAGAAGATTTGCTCTCTCGTGGACGGTGAAAGGGTTGAGTACGTTGAGCCGATCGGTATTTACCATTTCAAGCATGACGACGAGATGATCAGTATCAAGACACAACAGATAAGTTCAACAACTACGTGGAACCACAAGCTTTACGTCAAGAGACGCGACCACACTGAATATGAGTTGATTGAAGCAAAAGATGCGTACAAGAAGCGAGTTAGTTTCAAGAAAGACGGCTTCAAAGATGGACCTTACCAACAGACGATCAAATTGTTTGGTTCCGAATATGATATGGACGCTTATCTTGATTTACTTGGATTATGGATCTCAGATGGCCATCTTACCAAACAGAGTTCACGTCAAATTGTGATTACGTTTAAGAAGCAGCGCAAGCTAGACTTCTTCAAGTCGTTTGTGCGACGTTTGGGCGTGAAGTCATATCATGCGAAAGGCGACAAGCATTATGTGATGAGCGAGAGTTTATATGAATCGCTTATCGAACTGAACGTCGGTGCGCTCAATAAGTATCTTCCAGCCTTTGTATGGGACTTGAGTCAGAAACAAGCAAGAGTTCTACTTGAAGCATTGATTGCTGGAGATGGAACAATTGGAAAGACATACACATGCTTTTACACTTCGAGCAAGCGGCTAGCTGATGATGTTCAGCGACTCGCTTTACATGCTGGATGGAGTGGAAGTATCAAAACTATGCGCGAAGCAGGATCTCCTTACTATATTTCAAAAACAAGTCATGGCACTCGAAATGCCGATACATTGTCAGTTCGTATCATCAAGTCGAAGAATCGCCCGAAGATCAACGCAATACCAAAATGTCGTACAAACAACGCGCACAAGATTGAGGTGATTCATTACAAGGGTATTGTGTCATGTGTCGAAGTTCCGTCACATGTGTTTTATATGCGCGAAGATGGAATTCCTCATTGGAGCGGAAACAGTTCACGAGCTGGTCAAAAAGGAGTTTGCGGATTTCTATACGATCAAGCTGATATGCCTACAACAGCGAGCGGTATTGCGCCAGATTTGATTTTCAATCCTCTGTCGCTCATTACGCGCATGACCACTGGTGTCATCTTTGAAGGCATGATGGCGAAGCTTGCCGCGCACACAGGAACGTGCCCAGAGGCGACAATGTTCAAGAAACTTGACACTGACAACATTGCTGATATGCTCCAATCTTACGGATTCAATCGAAACGGAACAGAGCGCCTCTACAACGGCATGACTGGAAACTACATGGATGCCGAGATCTTTCTGGCGCCGATCATGTATCAAACGCTGCAGAAATACACAATCGACACTGTATACGCGAATTCGATATCCCCAACCGATGTGCTTACACGACAGCCGCTGCACGGAAAAAAGGTTTTAGGTGCCCTGAAGGTTGGTAGTATGGAGACCGCATGTATGTCAGTGAGCAGCATCAACTTTCTGGGCGAAAAAATTGGGCCACACTCAGATGGTATCGAATCATACATTTGCACTCGATGCAACTCACGCGCGGTGATCGTGAATGAAGAAGCAGGACTGTTCTCGTGTAACAATTGCGGCGACTTAGCATCGATCATCAAGTATGCTACATCTCATGCAAGTCAATTATTCTTCAACGAATTGCAAGCATCGAGTGTAGGCAGTCGTTTTTATCAGAGAAAGCCTGTTTTTGAGATTGTGGAGGAGTAAAAATACATTGAATTGCACAATAGTAGCCTCTTTTCAGCGCGTTTGTTGCACTTGAGCTCACTTTTGATTTTGCTCTCTGAGTCATCATCAAAGGTACCTAACAACCGCGATCGAGAACAACGATCAAGAACATCATCAACTGAACATAATGAAGATCTGCAAGTTATGCGACGCAAAGGCTACGTACGGAAAGAAGAATAATTATTCTTCTGCATCTCATTGCACCAAGCATGGCAAGGAGTTGGGACTGGTTGATGCTTTGCATCGTTTGTGCGAATTTGAAGATTGTCCAAAGCGACCATGGGCGAGCCGAAAAGGAAGTAAACTGTGTTTTGATCATGATGATGAAGGGATTGTGGAATCTATTTATGACAAGATGGTTTCAAAGATCGAATCACATTTTGATCCAGACATATTTCGATTTTGTCGCCATCCTGATTGCTCATTTTATCAACGTGCAACTTTTGGTTTGGAAAAGAACAAACCTCTCTTTTGTACCGAACACGCGGATCGCAAAATTCATGTCGATGTGAATCACAAGATGTGCGAGACCTGCAAAAAAACACGTGCTCAATACGGCCCACCAGATGGAAACCCAATGTTTTGCGCTCAACACAATCCTCCAGAGATGAATCTGATTGATCTTTCGCGCAAACTGTGCGAGGAGTGTGGAATAAAATATGCAACCTATGGAATCAAGGGAGGCAAATCAACTCATTGCGCCGCATGTGGAAAGAAGCACGGACTAGTTCAAAATCAGCGCGCGACTTGCATTGGCGCCAATTGCAACAAAAAGCCTACTTATGCAGTGCATGGATCAAGAACACCGCAATACTGCGCAGAGCATGCAAAAGAACAAGATCATCGCATTATACTTGAAAATGTCGCACAAGCAAAGTGTGTTACACCAGATTGCAATACGCAACCAACTTGGGGATACATTATCGAACGCAAACGGCTTTTCTGCAGCAAATGCGCTCAATTGCATCCTGACAAAGAAAATTTGATCAACTTAAGATCAATGTGCGTTGTTTGTGGCGAACATCAACCGACTTGGGGTATCAAAAAAAACTCACCAACACATTGCGGTAAATGTGCCGACAAAGAATCAATGATTGACGTTCACCATCAATTATGTCAAGCAGATACTTGCACCAAGCGCGCAACATTTGGAGACGCTGAAGGAAAGCCTCTTTACTGTTCCGCACATTCAAACGGATTGAAAAATGTTTCAAACCCGATTTGCAAAGAGTGCAACATCACAAGTACGAATCCTGAATATTCGCCCCACTGCGCGCGATGCTACTACATTCTCAATCCGAACGACAAACACACTATCAACTTCAAAACAAGAGAGCTGGCATTCACTGAAGCGCTGAAAGAAAGATATCCATTTCTTATTCTCGATCGCGTCATCAATGGCGGCTCTTCAAAATGTCGACCTGATGCTTTGCTCGATCTCGAAACTCACTGCATCATTGTGGAAATCGATGAAAATCAACATCATTCGTACAACACCAACGAAGAAACCGCTCGCATACAAGTCATATACGAAGACTTGAAGTTTCGACCGCTGATTGTGATTCGATTAAACCCTGATGCTTATTACATTGACGGCAAAAAAGTGAATGGCTGCTTTATCAAAGCGAAAGGGAAACTCGTGCGGAATGAATTTGAGTTCAACAAACGAATGACAGAACTCTTGGCGAAATTCGAAGAAGCGGTCTCGATGCCAACAAATGAGCCGAAGACAATTATCTCGTTGTTCTTCACGCGTTAGCAATGTCGCTATTTTTGGTTGCTCGGCGATCAGTCACTTTTCAATTTCCTCACAACTCAACAAGTGACAACAATCATCAACTATCAATCATCATTAAGAATGAGCCAAACACCAAAAACAATTCACTATCAACCCGTCCAGCCATTGACATGCGTTCAACTTGCTTGTGCACAGAAACTTCCAGCTCTGCCAGAAGTGCAGATGATGATCAGCGAGTTTCTTGATCCGACGCCAAAAATGAATTTTACTCAAGTATGCAACGTACGAAATGCATCTCTTCGTTTGATTATGCGCAAGATTCACATGGATTGGGACACTATTTTCGATGAAGAGTTAGCAAATGCGGAGGAGTGGATTGCTGCACTTACGTATCATCATTGTTTATGCAAGTTGCGAAAGATTGTCTTTCTTTTTGGCGCGCACTCAACAGATCGTGTAAATCTCTTGGAATCAGGAGCAACTGATTATGCTTCCGTTATTGCCGCTGAAACAAATCAATTGGACTTTGTAAAGTATTTCATCATCAGTGGAAATCCCAAAAATATTCACTATTTGTTCGTGCAAGCCGCGGGATTCGGAAGTTTGGATGTGATCAAATATTTTGTTGAGCAAGAACGGATTTTTGAACAGCCAAACTATTCTGGACTCAAACAATCAGCTTTGATCGAGGCTGCAGATTTCAACTATGCCGATGTAGTGGAATATCTTCTGCATAGTCACGTAAAAGCTAATGGGTTGACGCAAGACGACGATGAAGAGATTGGTAGATGGTTACCATCAGCTTTAGAGAAGGCTGTCTTGAACGATTCGATCGAGTCAGCGGAAATTCTTCTGAAACACAATGCAAACCCTAATTATCCTACCGCCCAAACTGACAGTTCTCTTTTGATGTGCGCATGCCGAAACAAGTCATTCGCAATGGTGGAGCTGCTGGTCGACAACAAGTGTGAAATCCCTGACGACATTGACGATATTGCCGACGAGATTTCATCTTCGCCTGAAATATTTGATTTTCTTAGGGAGAACGGTTTCTTCGAAGAAAGCGAAAGAGATGAAGAAAGCGACGAAAACGAAGAAAGCGACGAAAACGAAGAAAGCGAAAGAGATGTAGAAAGCCAAGAAGACGAAGAAACCAACTAGCAACACCGCCGGAACAAGCCAAAAGTGTCAGCAAGCATTTTTGACTGGTGAAAGCGCTAATATAGCAGATGAGTCGCTCTCTGGCGAAACGTAGCTATGGTGCGCCGAGACCGCTCTTGGTTTGTTATCCGCCAAAAGCTGATGCCACTTATGAATATTTGACAATGGAAGTTACTGAAGAAGATGATCAAGTGTGCTGGACGTTCAGAACGGCAAAAGCTATCGAGATTGAGAATATTTTCAAGGTGAACATTTCGTCCAGACTGCTCATGAACACAATCATCACTGGCTTATTTGACTGCGAATTGAACAAATGCCTCTCAGCATTCGGCTACCGCGTCAGCTTTTCGACTCGCGTAGGAAGCTACAGAACGGCAAATCCACGTTTCATGGTTCGTGCATTGTTTGAGAGGAAATCGAGGTGCTTGGGCGGTAAGACCACGATTGGCAAAGACGTTGTACTTTTCAGTGTGACTGCATATCCAGATAATCTGATGAAAGACTTTGCAATGACACATGACTATGGTCCGTACATGTTCACCGAAGTGATTTGCGCAGATAAGAGGATGACTAGAGCTACGGAAGATTTGAACGTAGATATTATTCACCCGGGCATCGCTGGTGCTCGCTACACTGTATTCTTGAATGAAGAGCGAATCTTCAAAGCTGGCATACTAGTAGCGTTTCCTATCGAAGAAATCATCAAAGTACTTCTTGACATCAAAAACTCGTACATCATCCTCGGAAAGACAGGTCAGTGCATGAACCGAATTCAATTTCTGGATGGTTCCAAGTCTGTCGAGCTGACTGAACCACGAGCTGTCTCGGTAGCTCGGCTTCAATTGACGCTCTCACCTCAAGCACCAAATGCGGTCGCTCTGCATCAAGGAACGATTCTATTGAACGTATTTTAATATTCTTTTCATTGACATTGTCACCTCCTACAATAATATCTAGATCCGACGATTTTTTTGTCTACGCTCTTCGGACGCATAGAATCTTTTCGAAAAGCGCAGACACAAAAAACCCGTCGAACCTAGATATTATTGCAGGAGGTGATATTCTCGCTGCCAATCGGAGTAAGCTCAAAATGTTGGAGCGGTGTATTAGCACACGAGCCGATCGTATCAGTCGCAATTGCAAGCACCTTGGCGTGCACATCTTCAATACTCTCAGTGGCATCCAGTACGTGCCATTTTGGCTCAGTTCGTGTCATCATGATGTCGAAGTTCTGGCGCACCCTACTTTGGAACGCCGTGGTTTCGTACCGCTCATCGCCAAAGCCTTCACGCGCTGACGCCTTAGCGACTGGAATATCGAGAAATACAACAGCATCAGGTTTTGGTAACCCAATCTCAGGTTGCCAACACCAATCGAGTGTTAACCCCGACTTGGCTGCTGAGAAAGCCACACCACTGAACGAATAGCGATCCAAAATAACGTGCACACCGCTGCCGAGGAGCTGTTCAATCTGCGTTGCCATCTCCCATCGATTCGCTGAGAAGAACAAGTGGATCGCGCGGTCATTCATGTTTACAGCGCTCGACAAGTACGCGTGGATAGTTTGACCAATAACAGTCGATCGATCAGGAAAGTGCAGTAGCGCTGCAATATCCTTCTTGGAAGTAGCATTTGCGTTCAGCGCCTCGTACAGCAGCTTGGTTTGTGTAGTCTTGCCGCATCGATCAACACCCTCGAAAAGCAGCAGCACTCCTCGTTTCTCCTGGTGTGGCATGAAAGCAACCATTTTCAATATTTTATGCTGTCCGTTGTCACATCACAATGAGAAATGTGAATCGTCGATTACTACGGATTTCACTGAGAATGTCACCCCCTTCGAAAAGAGAATTTCTCTCTACACTCTCAGCGCCTAACCTACTCAACGCCACTCCAGTAGACAGGACAAACAAAACCTGAGCAGGCTGTCCTAGAGAGAGATTGTATCGAGCCTTCTCAACACATTGCTATGCCGAGGCACTGTCGCGCTGACTGAACCGCGAGCTGTCTCGGTGGCTCGGCTTCAATTGACGCTCTCACCTCAAGCATCAAATGCAGTCGTTCTACATCAAGGAACGATTCTATTGAATGTTTTCTAGCCGCTGATTGGTTGAAATTACGTCATGCTGTGTTGAAGCATCACAATTCATTTCGTCAATTCATCAATTCATTTCGTCAATTCATTTTGTGAGTGAGAAAATCAGGATCGCGCTTCTCATTCTCGATTCGTCAGCGAAGAGAAAACAAGCGGCAGCACGGTGTTTGCGACGATGTTCGTCGGCTATCCCATTCCAGGCAAGGTGTACTATCGCGTCGTGTATGATCAAGACGACGAACACACCAACTTATATTCCCGAGGTCCTAGAATCGACCTCGGTTTACTCAACGTTCAAGGATATTCGTCGACGCTCTTGGACTTCGCTGCTCTTCACGTGGTGTGGCACAATCGCGTGCAGACTCCATTTGTGTCGGTGTTTGCGGATCGCAATCATGCTGAGATGTGGGCGAATTGGCGAGCGCGGCAAAGCAATACGAGCTACGTCGCTATAGTGGCTGTCACGCTTCCACCTCATCCGATGATTGGTGTTAACGATTTTGTTCGAGAGACTCAACGCATGTACGGATTGGCGATGCGAGATTGTTTCTGGGACGAGTATCTTGTTCCAAACGGGATTTTTGGAAATATACTCGGAGACAAGTGGATCAAGACGCCTACACCACAAGTGTTTGAAGACGAGTACCCTCTGGCGCGCTCTGTGATGTAGCGCAGCATCTGATCCTCAAGGCAAGAATAGCGCTGTGACGATGAATCTCAAAGTCTCCGATCTTGGCGAAGCTAGCTAAGATCCTCTGAGATAATCATCAGCGCCTCTAACAAAAAAACAAAGATGAGCTTTGTTGAAATTCGTTGGTGTCGCTTTTTTGTCTGATCACGAAAGTCGAGCACGCGCAGTCTCGCGTTCATCGCGTTCTTCACGTCGCCTTATGCGCTTGCTTCGTCTGAGCGGTGGCGTCAAATGTGGATACTGCTGCTTGAGCTCTTGAAGCAAGCGAACTTCTGTTGTCCAGTTGAACACGCTGTTTGAACAACCTTCGCCGCGATTGGCGCGCAGAAAGTTGACAATCTCGCTGTGACCATGCAGTATAGCGCTATCCATCGCATAAGTGGTGCATCCTTCTGAGCGATTCTCGTGCAACCACTGCACCACCTCTAAATGACCGCCAGCAGCCGCATCGTCCATTGCATCTGTTGTCGCCTCTATTCCCATAGCGTGGAGTCGCTTCACCATCTCGAGATTACCAAACTTGGCCGCCATGTCAAATCCTTCACTGGTGCATCGCTGACCACAATGGACACCCAAGTCAAGCACACGAGTCATGTTCGCAGCTGCACACCAGTTCATCAAATTCGACGAAATGATTCGAGCCTCCTTGTTGAGCAACCACGCAATAATAAAATCTTCCATTCTCTTTCTCCGATAGGTGATCAGTCGTGGATCGTCGGCGCAACGCGCTTATTCAATCTGATTGGCGCACAGTTGCAAGTTGCTCAGTTCAATTGAACCAACGCGAAGTAGCTTCTCGTCAGTGAGGTTCTTCAAGCGAGCCGCATGTCTTGGCGTCAAGTTTGCGAAACGAAAGTAGTGCAACCACCAATCTTTCGAACGATGGTTATAGAACTGTGGTAGCAACTGCATACGTTCCGACTTCAACGTATCGTCAGGCTGAATCGCTTGGTAGCGCAACGCGCTTTTTGCTCCAGAGTAGATCGTGTTGATGCGCCAGAAACGCAAAGACGCCAGTTCTTGATGACTTTGAAGCCATGACACGATGTACCGAATCAACTTGACATTGCCGCTTTCTCCAATGGCACGAAACACTTCGTCGTTCTCGTCTTGAATGATACCATCAAGATTCAAATCAGTGATAGGATCGAAACCGTCAGTGCGAGTCATTGAAGACTTGAGAAACCAATCCAAAACGGTGTAGTCAATATGATCGTGCCTGCTCAAAAGCGGAAGTCCGATGTACCACATTGCGCGACCATCAAGCGCCGTCGGCACGCCACGTCGAGCGCACCACCATGCGAACATCTTCTTGATCGCCACCGCAGGAGAAACCTTGTTCGAGTAGTTCACAAAGCTGTCAATGCACCTCCAGATCTCGGGCATGATCGACTCATATGCAGCAGCAATCACTGACACGCTTGTCAACAGTGCGACGGTCATGATTTGGATTGCATACACTTTTAGAAAAAAAAGATTTTCAATTTTACAAATCTAATAAAAGATTATTGACAAAATTGGCAGTTGAACGATTTGCTTGACTGTACTTCTCGCAGCACTTTGAGTGATGCAACTGTTTGCAGGACTTGCAAATGTGTTTTTTGACAACAGTGAATTCACTGTTGATCTTTCGCAGGTATGTTGGTGTCAATTTTTTGTCGAGAGCCTTCAACTCAGAAAGCTTTACACACGATCCACATTTGTAGACTAGCTTTTTTGAGAAATCAGCTTTCGCTGGATAATACTTTATCAACCAGTCGTTATGTTCATTTGGGAACATATGTTTGATCAACTTGCAAAGCGATGTAACAGTGGCTCGCTTATCATAAAAATCCATACGAGCTGTGAAATATTGCTGCAGGGTTCGTTCATCATACGCATCAGAACGTTCAGTCTGAAGTTTTCTCATCATCGCAATACATTGTTCGTTTTCGATATGACTGTTGCGCAAAATGTGAATCAACTTTTTCACTAATTTTGTTTCTGAGAACCAACAATCTGGAAGAATGTTAAACAAGTCAAAGTACTCTTTATTGATTGGTGGACTGTTAGCTTGCTTTAGTATCTCCACAAGATCTTCAGGCATTTTTTTGATTGGCACATTGTTCATTATCCTGTACTCCTTGCCAAAGAACACACAAGCGCCGTCGTTCAAAACGCTAATTTGCGGAGAAGCGTTATATATTGTGCGCAATCTTGGCTCATATTCAAAATAGAAATGAACCCCGCCACCAGGTGTGCGCACATTGAAAGTTCGTGTGCTATGGAAATCAAAAGTTTTGACATCACAACTGTCTACAACAGTTATTCCGCTTGCCGCACCAGTCAGGATTCCGTATGTATCGCAGTCTTTAACTGGCTCGCTAGACTTCAAAGCCCGCCATCCCTTATGCATCGAAACTACAGTTTTAATTATTATTGGCAGATTTTGATTACATGGATAGCGACGTTCGATAGAAACAACAGCTGGAAATTTGATAAACGTCGAATCCATTTGTATACATTAGATTTTGTTGCTCAAGTATACGGATATATTTGATTATAGACTAAACAACGTATACTAAGCGAACCAGAGTTACTCTCGATGTCAATATATATATTATAAAATGTACAATACTCCTTTTTGCACAATTGGGTGAAATAACTTTTTTTCTGTACGAAGCATTTGCGAACAACAATAGCATCTGAAACTATCTTCATAGTGCACCAAATTCATTAAATTCGACGTATCCGCATTTCAAAGTGAAAGTTCAAGCTCGTTACTAGGCTTAGGATACGATTCTTTTGAATTTGGAAGAGAAGATCGAACAATCTCAGATATGGTAGACACCGATACACAACTCAAACTAGCGGTTTATGATTTAATGAAAATGTGTGAGAATGTTGTGTTTTTGAGTACAATACAACTTCAGAAAATTTTAAAATATCTGAATTCTCCCATTTTCACACAAATGAGCGCTCTCCCATTTCGACGCACATTTCATATCACATCAATACTCTAGATATCTTCATATGCTTTAAATTCAACAAATTTGACGTATCCGTATCTCGACTGATAGCTCATGCTCCGTTACTAGACTTAGGATACGCTACTCCGGAATTTGGAAGACACAATCGAGCGATCTCAGTTACGGTAGACACCGATACACAACTCAAACTAGCGGTTTATGATTTAATGAAAATGTGTGAGAATGTTGTGTTTTTGAGTACAATACAACTTCAGAAAATTTTAGAATATCTGAATTCTCCCATTTTCACACAAATGAGCGCTCTCCCATTTTGACGCACATTTCATATCACATCAATACTCTGGGCATCTTCATCTGCACTGAATTCAAAAATTATGTCATATCCTAGATGACAAAATTGACAAACTGAAATAAGTATTTGACACCATGAATTACAAAGAGCAACTGACAATTTTCATCGAAGGCAACGAGGATGCCGCCATGGAGTACGAGTATGTGAATCTTCGCATGCTCAACCTCAAATGGAGCCTCCGCAAAGACGTTCTGGAGGATCGGCTTCACCTCGACACCTCAACCTGCAAATTGCTGAAGCGCGACAAGACACTCAAGAAAGACACGTTCATCCCTTATGCGAATGCGGCCAAAAACGGTCCTTGCTGGGTGTTCGCGCCGCTGAATGACGTGATTCGCCGCGATGTGCTGCTGAACGCGCTCTGCGACGTCTCAAGCAAGATGTACAAGTCAAAAAAAGACGTTCTGGCGATGTTTGACGTCAAGGAGGACGAGATGGTGACGTGCAAGATTCCCCCCATCATCGTTCGCAAGAAACGCACAACAAAGGGACTATCAGAAGAATCGCAGCCACTGCCTCTTGAGTTCAACTCTGACATCAGCGTCATCAACTTGGTTGACGATGATGAGGACGAAGAAAGCTCTGAAGGCGGAGAGACTGATGACGAAGACATTCGCAAGGAGCGCGCTGTGGAAAACACTCCCGAGCCCTCTATGGAAGTCGCAGAGGAAGCTACTGAGGAAGCTACTGAGGAAGCTACTGAGGAAACCGCAGAGGAAGCCGCAGAGGAAGCTACTGAGAAAGCTACTGAGGAAGCCGCAGAGGAAGCTACAACAGTCAATTTAGGAGTCGGCGAAACGCATGTTGCGCTAAATTCAGAAACTGCCAAAGAGTCACTCGCGAAAACCATGCAAGCCGCCGAGGAAGATCATGTGGAGCAAGCGAAACCAGGGAACACGGTGACAGGCAAGAGGAACGGAGTGGACGAAACTGATGTGGAGAAGCTCTACCAGCAGTTGATGCCGCCAATCCTATCTGACTTTGAGTTGAGAGCGACGGCGAGCTCACTTGACATCATGGTGGCAAAAGAAATGCTGTTGCGACAAGTACAAGAAGCACAGCGGCACGCGAAGGCTCTCGAATGGGCTGCTATGTTGTTGAGCGACGAGCTCGACGAGGCGCAAGCGAAGAAGAAGCAACGCCGCGAGTGACTGAGTCAGCTCAGCGCAGGAGGAGACAATTGCATACTTGCGTATTTTGTTTTTTTGAATCATTGGTATGGCGGCGGAGGGCCATCTTCGTCGTCAAGCATGAATGGTGGTACATCGCCATTAGATTCAATCGAACACAGACGATAATGCATTTTACAAACCCGTGATTTGAGTTTGTTTATTTCTTTTCTGTTCATGCAATAAAGAACTACAATTTGGATTTGAATGCATGCTATGCAGAACGTCGAGTAGAATCCCATGCCGGCGCTATTATACTTGGCGCAACAAAATCTCACTCCTCGTAGTAGATCACCTCCTCCCAGTTGTGCATGATCATGTCAACGATGAAGCTTCGAATCACAGTAGCCTGCTTGCTGTTGTTCACATGATCAAAGTTGATGCGTCCAGAGCGAAACAACTTCACCGTCGTCAGTTTTGGACGAAAGCGCTTGGTCGTCTTGCTGTTCGCGTACCAATATGCTTTCATTTGATATGCGATTCGATTCATCTTGCGTTTGAGAAAGCAATCTTTGCCACATTTGCCGTTCGCGCAATCGCAGCGATCAGGAAGAAAGTCAAGATACGACTTTGTAGGACGAGGCTGTCGCGATTTGTCGGCTCGTTTGAAATAAATTTGTTTCACGAGTTCAGTAAACTTGTCAGCCATGAAATTCCCCGTCACGACAAGAGGCGTGCTGAACTTGATCAGCATCCCCGAGTATCGCTCTGGCTGAAACACAATGCTGTCGATTGGTAGTGGCGTGCGGTGCTGATTCTTGAATGCAAGAATTGCGTGCTCCAACGCCGCCAAGTCAATAAATGGGAGCAGCTGGTATCGCTTTCCGTTCTCCTTGATGATGCGCGTCTCGTGCATGCAATCGTCTGCTAGCAGTGTCACTGATTTGTAGTTCTGCAGAATCGGGCAAAGATACTCCACTTCGACAGGCTTCTTCGCGTTCAGCATGAGAACTGTGGGATATGTCATGATGAAAGAGCACATGATGCTGAGAATATCTTCAAGCAGCTCATCGTTCTGCTTTGATAGCTTGCCAATTCCGGGGATCTGAATGCGACCGTTGGTGAATAGCTTAACTTGATACGAGTGTGTCAAATCTTTCTCTGATACGATTGTGAATGTAACTTGCGAGTTGAAATGCGTTCCGAGGCCCTGCTTGCGGTTTGAACTTTGCTTGACGCGACTTTGCTTCTTGGAGACACGATCTTTGTAACACGGCCACGTCTTGTACGCTTCTAAGATTTCGTAGCCGTAGTTGCAGCCAATTTCAACAACGTTAGATGTTAGTTTCAAATGATTGATAGCATCAACTTTGTCGAACTTGACGTTGGTGATGATCCCATCAAGTGTCATTGTCGACAGAACAATCTCGCTTGACATCCGCAATTCATTCTTGTCGCCAGGAAGAACCGACATTGATGAATCAGTCATACTGTGTTGTGTGCAAATCAAAAGCAAATGTGCTATTCATGGAGTGCAGTCACACAAACGCCTACAAACTCCTATAAATGCATGTTCTTGGAGGTTTTGACTCTTTTGATCTTCTTCGTGCTCTTGCCGTTGTTGGAGCTGCTGGTGTGTTTTCTTTTCGATCCAAAGAATTGTTCGTCTGCGGCTTCGAGGTGCGCATTCAGCATGACTTTGTACTGTCGTACCGCCGTGTCAAGACGATCCTTGAGATGTTCTTCAAAGTTCCGCACTGTCGATTTGACAGCCGCCGTCAGCTGGGTTTTGGATTTGCGATTCATTCGCTCGATTTGATCTTCGATGTGTAAGATTCGGGGTTCAATGAGGTTGATGCGACTCGTCAATGATTGCACAAGCGCTTCACATCCGAGACTCGAACTTTGCGCCTTGAGAATTGTTTCAATCATATCAATGCGAGAATGCAACGTGCGCAGTTCAGTATGTTGGTTGTCAGTTTGAGTTGAAGTGTCTTTGGTTTCCCTCTTCATCTTCGCCGCAACGGTCCTTCGCGATTCAGCTCCGGTGATGGTACTTCGCGATTCAACTTCGGTGATGGTACTTCGCGATTCAACTTCGGTGATGGTACTTCGCGATTCAGCTTCTCCATGAACCTCATGCGATACAGCTTCTGCGATGGTACTTCGCGAATCAGCTTTATCAATGGTCTCTGACAACGCCGGTTCGAATAAGGGACTTTGCGGTTCAGCTTGTGCGCGAGCCTCATGCGGTGCAGACTCCGCAATGGGACTTTGTGGTTCAGCTTCATCAACGATCTTCCAGAACGCATGCGCTGGGGATGAAGGCTCAGATATGGTAGTCTCAGACGATATTGGCGATGCTGGTTCATATGAAACTGGCGGCGGCTCTGTGGGAATCATCTCCGGCGATTCTTTGGCAGTGAAACTTGAGAGGCGCAGCAACATTGAGGAGGCGTCGGTTTCGGGTGCTGAGATTGGTGCTGAGGTATCTTCTGGGAGAGTTGCTGAGATAAGTGCCAATCGTTCCATTTGTTGTTGCATATCGTACTCCGCAACAGCAGCGTTGAACGTGTCGACACATTTGCGACTCTGCAATGCAGCGTTAGCAAACTTATCAATCATGACATCATGAAACGAACAAACTCACAGTTCTCTTGAGCGTCTTGATCTGGCGGCATCGCTTGACGCACTCGAGCGAGTATCCGTATGGCGACTTTACTCGAATGGTCACCACGTGCTGAAATGGCATCGAACTTATGATATGCGGCGATTCATCATCCCAACATTGGAAACTGCTTCGTATCATCGGGTGCAGATTGAACTTGAGAAGCGTGAAGCCTCTGTGAAGTCCCGCTTGCTCTGCTGAGCTATCAGGTAGCACTTGCGCGATAACATACGCGTCTTTGAACTTGCTCACGGTGAAACCGAACGATGACGCGCCATAAAGCCGCACCAAGTTGATCTGCATAGAATCGTTAGATTGTTCATCTCATCAATGATCATTGATGATCGTACATCAAGGTTGCCACTATTTGGGGAGATGCGACCCTTCACCATCGTTGGTTGATCGTGCGAGAAGATTATCGGAAGAGCAAATTCAAGAATGAAAGTTGGTGTGAGCAAAAACATTGGAAACTGTGCAACATGAGGAGGCGATCACATCGAACCACTGCAATTGTACGTAGCAACATCTACTGTACTTTGAGTTGCTACAGAATCTTCCATGAGTGACGGTTCATGCCTCTTCAACCCACACATGAAGATCGCCATTGTTGCTTCCACGATGGCGACCAGCAAGCGAACGATCAGCGCTAACAAGCATGAGAGCGAAGCAAAGCGGGCCAGAGTTGTGGTGGAAGCAGCGCAAGATACAGAAGCAGCGGAGCAGAGCGGTCTTGCCGAGTATGAGATTCAACTGAATGGCGAGATCTACGTGAACGTCGACTTGCTCTTCAACTTCCCAGCGTTCAAGTCGTACTTCACCAAGGAGTACAAGCGATCCGTCAAGCATTTGATCAATGAGGAGAAGCTTCAAATTATATTTGTGACGAAGAAGAACGCGGAGCAAGGAGAGCTGATCCCGAAAGCGTCTTACAGTTCCAAGAATGACGTGCGCTTGGTGAAGAAGGACGAGGGTATTATGCAACTGCTCAAGACTGCGAAGGAGAGCTCATACCCGCTCGCACCGCCTGTGATCAAGGATCAAGATCTCACGTTCTTCGTTGACAAGAGCGGAGTGAGCTATCAGGTAGAGATGCGCGGTGAGCGCACCATGAAGGGTATCTACTTCAAGGCGAAAGACGTGGCGCGAGTGTTCGCGAGCGAGTGGTTCGTGAAGGCAATTCTTGATCCGCGCAATTCCTACCACGAGTCGATCGACTTCGTCTGGTTTGGTATGCGAAACGAGAAGGATCACGCCATTTTGCAAAGCACAAATACCTCAGATCAAGAACATCCTCGCAAGAGTGACACCTCTCTACAAGAACATGATCATCACTCTTCACGTCAACAAAAACAGGCGTATCGCAAGAGTCATGAAATATTTTTGACCTTTGCGGGTCTCATGCATGCCCTTCACAGCACACGCTCACCTGTGGCGAATGAGTTTCGCAATTGGGTCTACAAACAAGTTTTCGCGCTGGCATACGGCACTGTGCAACAGAAGAAGGAGATGATATCAACGCTCTGCAAAGTTGACAAGTCGTTTCTTGAAGCATTCATGAAGCTTGTCCCGAATGATCTCGCTTGCTTGTATCTCGTTGACACCACCATGCGTGAGGACGACAAGAAGGTGTTCAAGCTCGGTCGCTCCGAGAAAGTCAAAGAACGATTCTACAAACACAGCTCGGCGTTTGGCGAAAGAACAATTCTTGACACAGTCATCCTTGTGCCAAGTGACAATCTTGTCGAAGCAGAAGCGCTTTTGAAAGCGACAATCTATCAGACATACCGTTTCGTGTACAAAGAGGCGCAAGAGTTGATTCTCCTTGACGCGGAGAGCTACAAGTCAGTTCGCTCCATTATGCAAACAATCGCTGACAAATACAATGGCAGCTTGGCAATTCAAGCGGAGGTGCACGCTCGCGAGATGAAAGATCAAGATCACGAGTACAAGTTGCGCATCAAAGACTTGGAGAGCATGATCGCAGTTCTTCAAGAGCGCATCCAGAATGCAGTCGCGGATGAGAAAGCTAAAGCCGCAGTTCTTCTGGTTCAGCTTGCTGAGGAAAGAGGCAAAGTCGGGATGCTTGAACAACAGTTGACAAAAGATCTGGAGATCATGAAGCTGCAACAGCAGAACGCCGATCTCGAACACGCTGCTGAGCTCAAGGAGAACGCGCGAGTCATTGAAGAGCTTCGCGCGCGCAACAGCGAACTCGAAGAGACCAACCGTCGCCTCAGCAAGAACTTTCCCGAGGCTGCGTGACTTTGTATGTTAGATATCAATGAAAGTGTCGTGTTGATGTCTGGTTCGCACATCGAGGTTGCCGCTCTTTGGGGAGGTGCGACTGTTGACGGTGCGAGAAGATTATCAAACAGAATATCGAACAGTAGCGTTTTCAAAATGAATCAATTCAGAGAAATTCAAACTGCTGCTACAAAAATTTCTGACGAGAATTTGGAATTGGAAAACTCTTTCAACTCAAAAAAATTTGAAATCAAAAATGAAAAAAAGATTTTGAAAATGTTTGACACCGATTTTTGTCCATCACAGAATTCAACAAGTTGTACGCTTTGCTGAAATTGAGATCTAGCGCAGTTATAGATAAAAAATGGTAACTAGTTTGAGCCAATTTCAATACTCACAGATATGTCGACAGGTAGTGTAACATAGCTAATTGCAACTCGAGCTGCGGAAAAAGATTCACAACTTATTTTGACCGAGGCATAATAGCAATATAGCGCAGAAATGCATTTCGACGGCTTTGTCAAATTTCCTGTTCAATTAGGCGTGAAACACGGTCTAAACTCAAATGAATTATCGTTTTCACCAAACGTCAAAGAAGTATGTTGGACATTTGCGAACTGGAAGGAGCTTGACACAAGCATTCCTGTTGAAAAGTATAATCATTTTGGAATTTCAACTGGGGCGAAGAGCAACATCACAGTCATTGACTTTTCTTCAGTTGCCGAATACGACTACTATTCCACAATGACGTTTCGCGTTCAGACGCCCAGCACAGGCGCGCATTTGTATTTTCAATACGAACCGAAGTTGCACAGTATCTACAATGTTCTTCCTGGCGTTAGCATTCTCAACGACGGTAGTTGCGTTTTCTTCGGACAAGAGTATCAAGCTGTGTACGATATGCCAATTGCAAAAATGCCAGAAGATTTGTTGGACAAGTTGCTCGAAAAGCAAGCTGAACATGATCAAATCCCGATAAATCAAAAACTCTACGAACTCATGGCTTTGCTGTCAGACTTTTGGTTTGAAGAGAAAGAGTTTGTGCTAAAACTGATCCACGTGCTGCGAAACTCGCTGATGGCACAACAATCAAGATTCGCAACAATGCGAAAACTGCTTATGGAGCGCTCGCAAAACTATTATGAACCTGATATGCTCAAACTCTTCGAAGAACGAATGACAGCAAGACAAAAACTGTTTGGAGCAAAACCACTGATGAATCATGTCGAGAGCAACAGTCCTGACAGATACAAAATTTGGTTCCGCAAATGGTATCCTACTCGAAAAGGTGCAAAGCAACACAAAATGGTGTATCGCGGCGGATCCATCGCTAAACTTTCTGATTTGAAAGAATATATCAACAAATCATTAACTCCAGCAAGTTTGCTGAAGATCAACAAAAAATTCGTCACGTCAAAAAGAAACATATGCAAGTTCTGCAGAAATTTGCATTATGTTGGTTGTTGCAATGAGTATCATCGCACCGGTCGTTCATCTTGCGCATTCGTCGAAAACGTTGCAATCGTCTAGATGTTTGATTTTTTTTGATCTGGATTGAGAATCGCTTGTTTTTGTTGTGTATAGTATACAAACATGTCGTTGAACACTCAGCCGCTGGGAGGCACAACTACTAATCCAGCACTTCGTGTGGGGCTCACCACTGCGCGTACAAACCTAGTCTTAGATTCAGACTCTGGTTATAGCTCTCTGCTACTGAACACCGGTTCTACTCCTGCGTTCTACATTGACAAGTATGCTAATGTTGGTGTCAACACGACAAGTCCTGGGACTCAGCTTGAAGTGGTAAGCGGCAATGGCTCGTGTCTGCGGTTGCGATATGGCGCAGCTGGTCCATACGCAAATGTGTTTATGTCAAGTGATGGCAATTTGATTCTGTCTCCAAACTCAGGCGAGATCACCGCTAATACAACATTGAACGCCACAGGCGGGTTTAAGATCAACGGAACAGTAGTGTCAGCTACAGCTGCGCAACTCAACTATACAACTGTCGCGAACGCCGGCACCGCAGAAGCCAATAAAGCGCTTATTCTCGATTCGTCAAAAGTAGTTTCAGGAATCTTGTCTTTGACTTCGACGAATCTGTCTGGCACAATTCAAACAGCTTCTCAACCAAACATCACAGCGATTGGAACTTTGTCTTCGCTGGCAATTGCAGGCAACACTATCGGCGCCACTGAAGCTTCGTACCTAGCTGGTTCAACTGCAGGAGCTGTTACGAATGGTAAAGTTGTCGTAAGCAGCGCATCTGGAGTTGTTAGCGGCTTATCGTCAGTGTCTGCTACAAATCTGACTGGCACAATCACAACACCTGCGCAGTCAAACATTACAAGTGTTGGTACGCTGCAAAATTTGAATGTAACAGGAAGCGACGCAACTGGCCCAACGAATGGCGGAGCGCTAACAGTGTCTGGAGGACTTGGCGTATCAAAGAGTGTCTTTGTTGGCACGGATCTTACTGTGAATGGAAATTTCTACATCAATGGCACTTCAACAACTGTTAACTCCAGTTCGGTTTCAATCAATGACAATACTTTGATCTTGAATGCTAATCCAACAGGCGCAAACGATTCGGGCATTGTAGTGAATCGCTATTCAGGGAATGTGGTCACTGATTCTGCCGCGTTCACCACTACCGCGAGTTCTGCCACATCGACAACAGTTGTGTTGGCCGCAGTGGGAAGCACCACGAATGACTACTACAAAGGCTGGTGGGTATCTGTTGGCAGTCAAGTTCGCAAAGTTACTACATTCGTAGGATCTTCCAAAACGATCACTGTTGATTCGGCTTTCTCGCCGACGCCAAGCAATGGCGCGAGTGTATCAGTGTACAATCGAGCCTATGCGTCGTTCACGTGGAGTGAATCGCAAAAGCGTTTTCAAACTGCGTATATCACGTCAGATGCAGCAACTTTGACTGTTATTGACAATACTGATATGCAAATTAGTAATCTGATTAGCTCAGCAATAACTGATGCTACATCAACTACGACAGGTGCGATCACCACTGGTGGCGGCGTTGGTATTGCAAAGAACTTGTACGTAGGTTCAGGCATCTATGGTACTTTGCAAACGAATGCTCAACCAAACATCACTAGCGTTGGAACGCTGAGTAGTCTCAATGTGAGCGGTACAGTTGGAATCGGCACAGCATCGGCAGGATATGCGCTCAATGTGAATGGAACAGTGAATGCCACTACTTACTACTCTGGCGGCGCTCCTTTGACGATGGGGTATATATCAGTTAACAGTCCTGGTACCGCTGAAGCAAGCAAAGCTCTTGTGGTTGACTCAAATATCAATATTGCTGGGATTAACCAATTGAGCGCGAGTCAATTGACAGGAACGTTGCAAACACCGTCTCAAACACTAATCACAGCGGTAGGTGCTCTTACTGGATTGACTGTTAGCGGCACAGTATCAGCGATTTCAACAACTGATTCAACAAGCACAGCCACTGGCGCGATTCAAATCGCAGGAGGCGTCGGCATTGCAAAGAATCTTTATGTGGGAACTGGCATCTACGGGCCGCTGCAAACTCCATCTCAAACAGCGATTACATCTGTGGGAACTCTCACTGCCTTGACAGTTAGCGGCGCATTAACATCCACATCTACGACTGATTCAACAAGCACGACTACTGGCGCGATTCAAATCGCCGGAGGAGTCGGTATTGCTAAGAATCTCTATGTTGGAACTGGTATCTATGGGCCAATACAAACCCCATCTCAAACAGCGATCACAGCAGTAGGTACTCTCACTGGATTGACAGTGAGCGGAACAGTAGCATCTACATCTACGACTGATTCAACAAGTACGACCACAGGTGCGATTCAAATCGCCGGAGGTGTCGGTATTGCTAAGAATCTTTATGTGGGAACTGGCATCTACGGGCCGCTGCAAACTCCATCTCAAACAGCGATCACCGCGGTTGGCACTCTTTCTGGATTGACAGTTAGTGGCACAATATCGTCTACATCAACAACTGATTCGACAAGTTCGGCTACTGGCGCGATTCAAATCGCTGGCGGTGTCGGTATTGCAAAGAGTTTGTACGTAGGAACGACGATTACAGCGAATGGAGCTGGCACACACACGTTTGCGGGAACTCTCTCAGCAGCAACGCTTAACTCAAGTGGGCAACTAAACGCGAATGCAACTACGCTAGCAACTTCATCGACTACAGGTGCGTTAGTTGTTGGAGGAGGCATTGGTGTTGCAAAGAATATGTACGTCGGTGGTACTGGGTTCAACTATACTACAGCTGGGACAGAACGCTTGTACAGTCTGACTGGAACAACAATCACAAACAACACAACTGCCGCAAGTGGAACCGACAGTACACATCGCTCTGCTTTTCTACTGAACGCGCCAACTCTTGAGGCAACGAATACTGCAGTCATTACAACAACTGCTTCAACTTTGTACATCAGTGGTGCACCTGCCAATGGAACAAAAAACACAATCACCAATTCATATGCATTCTATGTTGCAGGAGGCGCGTCTTTATTGGGTGGAGCTTTATCCATTGGTGGAGTATTATCGTCTGCTTTGACAACCGATTCGACAAGTACAACTACTGGCGCGTTACAAATCGCTGGCGGCGTCGGTATCGTAAAGAATTTGTATGTTGGGGGTACGATCAATGCTACAGGAACAATCACGGGTACGCTCGCAACTCCTGCTCAAGCTGGTATCACGTCAGTAGGAACTCTCACTGCCTTGACAGTTAGCGGAACAGTAGCATCCACATCTACTACCGATTCGACAAGCACAACCACTGGCGCGATTCAAATTGCAGGAGGTGTCGGTATTGCTAAGAATCTTTATGTCGGAACTGGTATCTACGGGCCGTTGCAAACTGCATCTCAAACAACAATCACCGCGGTTGGCACTCTTACTGGATTGACAGTGAGCGGAACAGTAGCATCCACATCAACAACTGATTCGACAAGCACAACCACTGGCGCGATTCAAATCGCCGGAGGTGTCGGTATTGCTAAGAATCTTTATGTGGGAACTGGTATCTATGGTCCGTTGCAAACTGCGTCTCAAACAACAATCACCGCGGTTGGCACACTTACTGCATTGATAGTCAGCGGCGTTACATCAGTTACTAATTCAACTGCTTCCACGTCGACAGCAACTGGAGCATTGAAAATAACCGGTGGTGTGGGAATTGGCAATAACTTATATGTTGGTGGCACGATCAATGCAACGGGAACAATTACGGGAACACTCGCTACTGCTGCTCAAACTAGTATCACGTCAGTTGGAACACTTACAGGATTGACAGTCAGCGGTGTTACTTCTATCACGAATTCAACGGCGTCTACATCGACAACAACTGGCGCTCTACAAGTGACTGGCGGTGTCGGCATTGGCAATAATTTGTATGTCGGTGGCACAATCAATGCAACAGGAACGATCACGGGTACACTCGCTACCGCAGCTCAAACTAGTATCACGTCAGTTGGAACGCTCACGGGGCTCACTGTCAGCGGAACAGCTACTGCTACCACGGTTGTTGTAGGAACAAGCTCAACAGGAAGTGAAAACCGACTGAACTTTGCTGGCACTAGTGGCGATGCAGGCACTGATATTACTGTACTTGCTGAACGAATTTATGGTAGTGCTGGTTCTGAACAATCTGAATTGCTACTGTTTAAAGGTAATGATTGTGATACGGTCAGTGGCCCTGATCGTATTCGATTCAGATCGGCTGAGTTTCGATTTCAAACATTTACATCTGCAGAATCGTATACTAGTTCAGTGGCGGATAATAACAATCGATTGATTATTGCAAACAGTGGTGACGTCACTATTGCTCAAAACCTGACTGTACAAAAAAATCTAAACGTCGGCGGTACAGCATACACTTATGCTGCTGCTGGAAGTGAATGGCTTCACTGGCTAACCGCTACTACACTTACAAACAGCACAACCGCAGCTAGCTCAACTGATGCTACTCATCGTTCAGCGTTTGTGTTGAATGCACCGACATTTGAAGCAACAAATTCTAGTGTCACTACTACGAACGCTTCGACGTTGTACATCAGTGGTGGTCCTATCAACGGAACAAAGAATACAATAACAAATTCGTATGCTTTATTTGCGAATGGCAACGCACGTGCCACCAGATTGTATCTTGGTGATTCCAGCTACAGTTCAAGTGAAAAAATGATAACAGTATTAGATTCGACGGTCGCAAATACTAATGCTCGAACAATTTGGCTTGGTAAAGCATTATCAGCAAATAATGCATCAGTAATCACTTACTATCACAAAGCTGATGGAGATGGCGCAAATCGTTTGTCTTTAGGATTTTACGCTGCAGACAATAATTTGTGTATTCTAGCCAATGGCAACGTCGGCATCGGCACTACTTCTCCAGGCTCTAAACTTGATTTGACAGTAACCGGTGGTGGAGATCGGTTGTTAGCTTTATTTGATAATACCGCAACTTATTACGGATTTGGAGCAAAAGACAATGTTTTGAAATATTCTAGTGCAGGTGGACATAGCTTTTACACAGGTTCAACAAGTTCGGGCTTAGGGACCTTAATGGTAAATGTTACAAGTACTGGAGTTGGTATAAATAAAGCAAGTCCAAGTTATCCACTTGATGTTTCTGGAAATGCTTACATTAGTGATCATCTTATGGCCAAAAATGGAGTATTTGGTGCAGTCAATTCGACTACAGCTTCAACTGTACAAATAGACGCTGTTAGTTCTTATTGGAATGCATCTTATTCAAACTATGGGTATTTAACTCCAAGTGGAGCTGGTACAAATGCAAGTTCTGGAAGCGTACCTGTTGCGTTATACGTCACTAATGGGCGCATTCTTTGTGATAAAGAAATTGATTGCACATCCGATATTCGTCTAAAAAAAGATATTGCACCTCTTGAAGCAAACTTCGTTCGTGACTTCTTCAATAAAGCAAATCCGGTTCAATTTCGATTTATATCGGATCCTGACAATTCAAAGTTAACTTACGGATTCATTGCTCAAGATTTTGTACGCGCAGAGTTTAATGATCTGTTCAGCCTTCATGAAGACCCGGATATCGATGAAGTCATTGATGACGATGGATTCGTAAACCCAAAGGGTGCAGCATTTGACATTTGCTACAACAACGTCATTGCAATTTTGACAAAGGCACAAAAAGACTCTTATCAAGAAATCGCGTCTTTGAAAGACAAAGTAGCTTCATTGGAAAGAGCACTAGCTACGCTCATAAAACAGCTCGACATCGCGGATTAGCTCTTCCTTTGAAACAGGCACGAATTGAACTCGTTGGTCTCGCTTGATTCGCTTTGCGCTTGGGTCTTTCAGGCAGCTTTTTTTGCGTTTGAGGTTGGTGTTGCATTGCTTGGAGTTGATCTCCGGCGGAGTCGAAATGATCAGCTTGCACATACTCGATCGCAATGATGCAATCGATGGCACATCATTCTTGTCTTCGTCGAGGCGGATGATGCAGCTCATTGTTGGTTGACTTTGCCAGAATGAGAATGAATGAAGGAGAAGAAGAAGTGAAAGATCAAAACTTGCACTTGAGTGTTTACAGTTTCGCGAACAAAAAAAATCTTTCAGGGGTTACGATCTTTGCGACGCTTCTTGCACTTGGACTCGTCATCATGCCGATGATCTTTGCGTCGCTTCTTGCGCTTGCCATCGTTGCGTTGCTGCTCTTGCGTGGCTTCGAGTTGCTGCTCCGCGCTCGTTGCTTCAGTTGATGCGATAAGCTTTCTTTCATTGAGTCGCTTCTTGGCCGCAGCTTCATTTGCGCGGAAAGCCTTCGCCTCTTCTGGAGATGTGAAGACCGCGCATCGTCTGTGGTGCTTCTTCAGCGCTATCTTGGTGTCGTACGATTTGCCGCAAACGCAATCGTACGTCTTGATGATCACGGGGTGCGTTTCGTTCGCAAGCCACCCAGAGTCGTTGATCCCGACAGCAAAGTGGATGCGATAATTGTCTTGCTTGTAGCTCAATCCGCAATGAGCTAGATCTCCGCGAAAGACGAGGCACTCGCCAACGCCGATCGACACGTCGACTTTGTTGCTCTGATCAACAACATCATTATCTCCGAAGCATGTCTTGAACACACGAAGGCGCGTGCCTTGCATCAAGCCGAGAACGATCCCCACTGGCAAACACTGCGTAGCAGCTTCAGCTTTGCGAATGTGCTCTAGTGACATATCGCGGTGAATGTCTTGCACCTTGCCACCTGCAACGCTCTTCAGAACGACGGTTTCCTTGATCTCCCACTGCTCGCAAATGGTGTTCAGCTTGATCGCCATCGCAGCGAACAGTTCTTCAGTCGCAGCGCAGCGCTTGATGAACGACTGGCCTCGATTCGCGTCTTTCTCGCCGCCGATACGCAGAAAGATGTTGTCGAACCGCTGTCGAGCGCAGAACGCGACAAGGTGTTCAATATACGCCGGTTCTAAGTCGAGCGTCGTCTTGAAGTAGCCGTTCACGTTGAAACTCGTCTTGTCGATCGCTGTTAGATTGTAGAACCTCTTTTGCGGAGACGTAGGCGGCGAAGAAGATGACGATGATGATGGTGAGAGGGGTCGAGCATAGCGCATCTTGCTCGTTCGCGCTTGATGCGTCTTGTGCGCCTGCCGCTTTGCCTGCCGCTTTGCCTGCCGCTTTGCCTGTCGCTCTGCCTGCCGCTCTGCCTGCCGCTCTGCCTGCCGCTTTGCCTGCCGCTTTGCCTGCCGCTTTGCCTGCCACTTTGCCTGCCGCTTTGCCTGCCACTTTGCCTGCCACAGAATCTGCCAGCTGTTTTCTTCAACCATTCGATTTTGAATTGCTGTATCAATTCATTTTGCAATTCATACTACGGATTTCAGTGAAGAGAGCATTTTACAAATATAGCCTGCTATCGAAATGGACTCAAAAGACCACAATGCCGCCAAGCGTGAACAACAAGTACGAATGCTGCAAGAGCGACAACAGCAAATGCATCAGCTACAAGTACGAGAGAGGCTCAAACGTCAAATCCAAATGCTGCAAATGAAAAATACTGCGCTTCGTGATCAAATCGCGCAATGGGAAGCAAGATATGAAGAGCTTGAGCAATCGTGGGCTGAGCGACACCGACAGCTGCACCAAGCGTGGGTTGCAGAGCGCCAATGGTTATTGAGCGAGATCAATCGCAATTTGACGGTGGGGCAAGTACTCGAAGCGCATCAAGCAGCTGAATTGCGACAACGCCAAGAAGAATTCATGAATCAGCGCAAACATAGCAAGTACGACGACAAGAAATGAATACATTGATTTTGATTACTGGTGCGCCGATGCGAAGAGACGGTCAATGATGGTGTGCTTTGCCGCTACATCATCGTTCGGATGCATTTCACCAATTTGATCGACGAGACGATGCAACGCGATGTGTCTGTCTGATCTGTTGTGATCGAAGATTATGAGATCAGCGATGCTGTGCAAAGCATTGATGTCCATGATGTTCTCGATGCCAAGTCGATCGATGACAATGTGTAAATCAGTGACGCGAGTGAACGTCGCTGCCAATGCGCTCAGTTTGTCATTCACGCGAAGGATGTTCAGGAATTGAAGAACATACGCGACAGCGATAACTTCTCGCTCCATTTGCTCCTCTTGTTCATCATAGTCTTCATACTCATCGTCTTCGTATTGAGCGATCATTCGAGGAGCGCACATCTCGATAACTTTGAACTCGGAAGCAAATTTGAAAGTGAAGAAACCAGCGCTGTTTATTTTTGTTTTGCAACTCTGTCACAAATGCATTCGTTCACAGCAACGTCGCGATAGCGATCATGATCACCTACACTCATAGATGTTTGAGTAAATCGAAAGAGCGAATCCAAAAAGCAAATTACCTTTTCGAAGATCGGAAGCAAGTTCTTTGATTGAATGACGCTCTCGAACGCTCTGACAATTTCAGCTGAGACTTCAGGTGGGATGGCGCACCGGTACAGCTTCCAGAATCGCTTTATCGTATGCGCCAATTTGATCAACTCCTCCTCTCGCGAAGTCTTGAATCTGCAAAGCGCAACAAGTTCGGTGCAGAACTCACTCAGATCAGTCAAGATCGTTTTGATGACTTGCGCCTTGATTTCTTTGTCGTCGGCGTGCTTGGGAGTCGAAACTTCAGGGACTGCTTGTTGCAAGACAGTGAGATGAGCTTTGTGCGCTTCGACTTGCATCACCGCCGTTTCGAGCTCACGATGCGCCTCAAGCTGATCCACGTGTGCTGAATCGTCTTTCTCCTTGACAAATGTCATCACCGATGAGCGATACTTCGCCTTTTGCTCATGGATCGCGTGTTCTGTGTCATGGATGAACTTCTCGAAACGTTCATGGAAGTGGCGACGCGCTTGTTTGGCTCCATGCGTCGTTGTCAGGTAGTGCTGAAACATGCTTTCCCAACGAGTGAGGATCTCCGCGAGCTTCGGACTCAGAACATCTTCTTTGCTGACAAGATCATTCTCCTTGCGCTGTTGTTCGCATGAGAGGTTAGTTTCAAATATAGTCATTGCTGAATCATTGCAGATGGCAATACCTTCCACATCACATCAAGGAAGAAGCTCATTTCTTTGATCAGCGCGCCATCTTGCTTGCCTGACATGACAGGAGATGAGGGGGGAGACTCTAGCGCCGAAGAAGGAGAAAAGCAAACTGGCGTGAGTTTCAAGAGGAGGAAGGAGGAATGAAAATTGAGATCTACAGAAGAATTCTCCGAGGGGGGCCGTTTCTCTCTTGGCAAAAAAATGAATCGATCAAATGTTTGAGGCACTGTTTGTATTCGCTATAGTAGCGCTGATCGTTATCATGCCTCGCCATCGCGATAGATTGACAGATGGCGGCAATCCACCGTCGAACTTCTCGCGAGTTGGATATGAATACCCGTGGCATATAGGCGAGTTGAACAATAAGAAAATGTTCAGGCGTTGTGAGAAAGATTACGGTGCAGGCGGCTGCGAAGAAATTGGAGCAATCGTGTACCCAAAATGCGCTGTTATTGCAAATAAGCGGAGCTATCCAAATCCTGACAAATATGTTCGAGACGGACTCAGGTGCAACTTGAAGAGTTGAAAATCGCCTTAGTATAGCAAAATGCGCTTTGATCCTCAACTTGCCGAACAATATGCCGTTCTTCGTATTCATGCGATTGAGCTTGCCATTCTTTGCTACCAAGCAATGAGAATCTATACTACGGATTTCAGTGAGAATGTCACCTTGTACAAAAGAATCTATCCTTTGTACGGAAACCCAGCAGCAATGCCGATTTCTTCTTTTTTGTTCTGAGAAGAACCGGCGGTCAACAACGCTCCCGAAGGAGTCGTCCTCCACGAATGGAGTCACCCAATGGATGAGCTAAGAATTCATTGACGACGAGGTCGCTGCAGACGAAATGGTCGATCGACGTTTCCTGCGAGCTGACGTTGCAACACGCTCAGCATATTCTTCGCCGCGTTCACATCTCGATCAACCGTCATTCCACAACCGCCGTTCTTCGTGAGGCAATGAAGCACTTTGTGCACTGGAACGTTCCGCTCCTTGCCATCCTTGCACATTCGCTTCACTCGCTGATTCTCGAGGTTCTCTGCGCCACTGCAGTCGTGATGTACTTTGCTCGTTTTGTACTCATCCACCACAACCACCTCGCAGTATCGAGCGAGCTTGCGAACGAACGCCTTGACGGGTCCAGCTGGGCTACTCTTGATCATGCCTTCACCAGCCGTTCCAGAGTCGCCAAAACCGATGATCGTCTTCGTTCCAGTAGAACCAGCAAGCTCAAAGCAAGCGCGATCAAGTTGCGCTGTCCGAAGCGTGTAACGCCGAAACTTGAGCTTGCGAAAGAACGGATCCAAGAAGAACGTCAGCAGCTCATTCGCATGTTCGAACGTGAAGAGAATAGCTTCGATCAGCTTATCCATCGACGCTGTCTTCTTGGTTGGAGTCTCCTGCAACAACTCGCGAACGTGACGCGACTTGTCAATTCGACGCTTCGACTTGCGGCTGGATCGAGAGAATCCGCTTGCTCGACGAAAGTCAGATGTTCGAAAGCGCACCATCTTCCCTTCTTGGTTGATAGCCGTGATGAAGTCCGTGCGTCCCGGATCAATTCCCCAAATCACATCGTAGTCTTGCGTTCTCCCCTTCGGAGTTTTCGAAAGAGGAATGCCTAACGCATCTGACATGCTTTCGTCTTCGTTCTTCTTCGCCTTCTTGTTCTCCCTCTTGTCAACTTTCCCACGCGTCGGACGATTCATATGCACTCCCACACCGTATCCGTCAGTCGTGATCTCACGATGGAAGCTTCGCTTGTTCGCTCGCTCAAGTTTGTCGACATGAAACAGTCGTCTCCACCATTGATCTGCCATGCCGATCCATGTTGTGCTGTCTACGGTAAGACATTCTCTCAACGTCATGACCACGCCATTGTGGATAATTGTCAATTCACGATCCACTTTCGGACTGCGAAGAAAAAGTGCACGAAGTCCTGTCGAGTCAATCTTGCAGTAGCTGGCTTCGAACCCTCGTTTCGTCGGAAGAAGAGAGAACGTGCGCTTCACACGATACTTCTTGTCGTCTTTGTTCTCTTCGTTCTGTTCCTCAATGTATTGAAGGAAACGATAGAACAGAGGAAGAAGATCGTGAGGTTCCCAGCTGATCTTGTTATCCACCGTTGATGGGATCTCGCTTCGAAACTTCATCACGATAGGATCTAACACTCGTACAGGAACAGACTTGAACGACTTGGCAAATATTCCGTTCACGACTGCGTAAGCATCATTCTTCTTCAAGTCGTAGAAATCGATGATGTACGAACGAAGACGCTTGACAAAGTTGCGAACGACAGCATTTCGAGCATTCGTCGCCATCTGCTTTGCTGCGGCTTGGAACCAACCTTGATTCAAGTATTTGGTGTTGGCTACAGACCATTCACCTCGCAGCTGCATAAACTCATAGCCAGCGCTCTTCAAATCGTCGCTCTGTTCATCTGAAGATCGTGTCTTCTTTGTCACGAGACTCAAGCAGGTCTGGTAGAACACATGATCAATCTTGCAGATCGGACGACTTGCTTTCAGCTGTCGAAGAACGTAAAAGTTCGCAAGGAGATATGCTTCCGCGACAGCTTGATTGACGTTCTTCAGACAATCATCCCATTCGATACCTTCCGCCTCCTTCTTGCAGAATCGCTTGAGCGTTTGCTTCATGACGAAGAAGTCGATGGTCTTGTTGCGTGCAGTGCGTTCAGCCACATCTTTGCGCTTGACAGTTCTCGTCGTCTCTTCTTCAGAGTTTGACGCAGTATATCCGAAAGGTCCCGGATCATTTTCAGCAACCAACGATCGCGAGCGCTTTGAACGCTTTGTCGCCATGGTGGCGAATTGTCGAATGACACGAAAGCCAACAAATCCCCCCTCTTTCGAAAGTTTGCAAAGATGCGCCACTTGCATCAGGTTATACAAAAATCAAGTCAAATGCAAAAAATCATTGATTGGTTGAAACTCCAAGAGTATGCGCAAACATTCTCGTGATGAGCTCCATCGCAATAATGCATTTTCTTATATTTTCAAATTCTCAAGTGACATTCTCAATGAAATCCGTAATAATGATCGTTATCTTTGTGGGAAATTTGTATCGCACAGTGAAAAAAATTGCTGCGCGCGCCGAGCAAATGCGGCAGCGCTGATTTTGACTTCTACTTTTTTTGAATTTGAGTCTGGTTCATGTAGCAATGCTACTCGCAAATTAGTTTTTCATAATATACATCATGGTGTATCTTTATGCAATTTTCTGTGCTCATGATGGTTGTAGAACAACAGCGAGCTTCAACCAGCCAGGCAATTCAAAGCCGCTGTATTGTGCGAAACACATGCAAGCTGGAATGCAGAATGTGAGAACGGTGCACTGTGTTCATGATGGATGTGAGACAACAGCGAGTTTCAATTTCTTTGGCGAATCAAAACCATTGTTTTGTGCAAATCACAAGAAAGAGCAAATGGTGAATCTCAGAGCGCGCTATTGTCATTATGTTGGTTGTAGAAAAGTGTCAAGTTACAATTTTCCAGGCAAAACAAAATCGATATACTGTTTGAAACACAAACGAGCTGGAATGCAGAATACAAAAGCCAAATATTGTGCTTACATTGGATGCAAGACATCTGCGAACTTCAATGTGCCAGGTACAAGAAAAGGATTATTCTGCGCTACCCACAAGCTTGATGGAATGATACATGTCAATGCAGCGGTGTGTATGTACGACGCTTGCAGCACAAGCCCCTTTTTCAACTTTCCAGGTGAAGCTATAGGGATATACTGTGCGAAACACAAGTGCGACGGCATGGTGAACGTGAGATCGAAGCATTGTGTTTTCGTTGGATGTCAGAAATTTCCCAGTTTCAATTTTCTTGGCGAAACAAAACTATTGTACTGCGGCGATCATAAACTCGATGGAATGAAAAGCATCTATGTGCAAAAATGTGCGTATGACGGATGTAATACACAGCCGAGCTTCAACTATCCTTATGAATCAAAAGCTATGTTCTGCGCAAAGCATAAGCGTGCTGGGATGGCAAATGTCAGAGTGAAGACCTGTGCGTATGATGGGTGTCAAAAGCAGCCAAGTTTCAATTTCCCGTACAAAAAGAAAAGTTTGTATTGCCGCAATCACAAGTTGGACGGAATGGTCAATCTGAGAATTCACCAGCGAGATGTCAAGGCACACAACAAAAAACGATTGTTCTGCATTGAAGATCATGATATGACTAATCTGAAGAGGCTTTGCTACGCATCAATGAACACTCGAGCTGCCTGATCAATCGGTATTTTTTGTTTCGCGACGATTTTTTTTGTTTCGCAACGCCAAGCAGGAACTTCATGGTTTCGATTTGCTGATTGGCCGCCGCTTTCATGAACGTGTTGTCGAGCAACGACTGATCTGTTTCTTTGCTGAGCAAAAACTTGATTACCTCCACATGACCGCCATTTGCCGCATTCATGAACGCTTCGTCAACAGGAGAATGATTTGCACCATTGTCAAACAGAAATCTTACTACCTCCACATGACCGCCACTCGCCGCATTCATGAAAGCATCGTCAACGAGAGAACAATCTGCTCCATTGTCAAACAGAAATCTGACAAGTTCAAGATGGCCATTGGCTGCCGCTTTGGTGAGTGAAATGTCAGATACTGAGTGTGTTGTTCCATTGTCGAACAGAAACTTGACGACTTTCACGTGACCACCAGCTACCGCTTTCGTGAATGCATCATCGAGAGAAGCTTGTAATATTCCATTTTGGAACAGGAACGTCATGACCTTCAAATGACCATTGGCTGCCGTGATCTTGAACGCATCGTTGATCAACGAATTCTGGTTCACTCCATTGTTGAACAGAAACTTCACGATCTTCAAATGACCATCCGCTGCAGCAGATTTGAAAGCTTCATCTACTTCGGCTTGAAGGGCGTATCCATGATTGTCAAAAAGGAATTTGACGATGTCAAAATAGCCTTTTCTTGCAGCAGCTTCAATTGGTCCTTTATCCTCGTGGACCACTTCATCATAAACGTTATCTTCATGCAGAAACTTGACAATGTCGAGATGGCCTCCCGACGCGGCATAGTACAATCCTGCATACCGTTCATATCTACTTCGGTGCCAATGCAGACCTTTGATCACTCCGATTTCACCGTATGCGGCTGCTTCGTAAAAGTATTCGTACGGGCCACTACCGAAATTGTTGTTTGAATATCCCCAATGTAGCTCGTATGCTTCAGCGACAACTGCGATGATGTCGCCATATGTCGTCTTCATTGCTTGAAGGAGCGCATCCTCAACATCCGAAGCATCCCAATCAAACATCCGAAGCAAAACTCGCACTGCATCTAGATGACCGCCAAGAATCGCCTTCAACAGCGCTTCTTCTCCATTATAGTAGAATTCGTTCGCTTTGTATACCGCTTTGATTACTTGGCAATTGCCATTGGCGGCTCCAATATCCAAGACAGCGTCATAGTTTTCAATCTTTGGAAGAAGCGCCTTCAGCCACTCGATCTGCTCAGTCTCCGCAGCTCGAATCGCAGCTTCCTCAAATGTCATAGCAAACTCTTCAATATGCTTCATAACATGCGACAGCGCTTGAATCTTCGCAGGTAAGTATTTGCACAGCTTGTATGCATTGCCGCGATAGTCTGCATCGTTGCCAGAGTCCTCTTCGCTGCTCTCCTCCACCAAATCTTCTTCGTTCGATTGCTCATCAGTATCAGAGTCTTCGTCGCTGTTATTCTCCTCCAAATCTTCTTCGTTGAGTTGCACTTCTGCATCAGAGTTTTCATCGCTGCTCTCGTCTTCCGCGTCTTTATTGCTCGAGCGCTTGCATCGCTCTTGCTCCTGCTCTTCCTTCGCGCCGCTTTCCCATGCGCGCTTCATTGCAAATCCGAAAATGAGCTGTGATTGGCGAATCAATGACACAATTCATTTTTGAATCGTATGCACCTTCATTCAAGGACGCAACGTGCAAAATCAAAAATTGGAAGGCGAGTGCAAGGAAGAAGAGCGCTGCGCCGCGCACTTGGCGAAAACGAACGAAGGCGCCACCATGCGGCTGTTCGGTGTGCACAAGCACGATGAGTTCTCCATTGACATCATGGGTCGAGCTCTGGGCGCTGATCTGCTTGACATACTGAAAGCCAAACTCGGACTTCGTGGAAGTACCATCAACTGTCGCGTTATCGCTTTGAAAACCAATAGCGGCTACGTCAACAGCAGCAAGCTGGCAATGAAGGCAGACGGCGAGGAGATCGTGTACACACAAAGGATTTACGAGTTGTTCTCATCGATACCTGAAAAGCAAGTTCATTTTCGGTTTGAGACATCTGACGTGGAATTATTAGAGCGAGAGAAGCACTATGCCAACTTAAATCGTGTGCTGAAGAAGCAACGTAGAGAGGCAAGCGAGACGACAACGTACAGCAGCATCACTTGGAATGACGTCTCGGAGATCTACGAAAAGATGATTGTGTACTACGATCAACCTCTCGAGCAGATTCCAGAAGAAGAGCTAGAAGACATCAAGCGCAATATTCGCAAACGTGTGCGGCGGATTGGACGTCCATCAAACAAGAACAAGCGTGTCAAGAGCGCATTCATCGAGTCCGTCATTCTGCGAGTCATCGATCTTTTTCCGGAGGAAGACGACATCCACTACGACATGGAGGTGCCTTTGTCATGCCCCGAGATCAACTGTAGCGGATTTGCCGATTTTGTGATCAGTCGTGGTGATCGCAAGATTCTCATCGTGGAAGCGAAACGAGATGACGTCAGCAAGGGCCTCGCGCAGAGTCTCCTGATGATGGACACGGCAATGGCGATCAACGAAGCCAAAGGAATTTCAACGCAATCGATCTGCGGACTCGTGTCTGATTTCAAATCGTGGACCTTTTTGAAACGCACTGATGGAGTCATTCATCAAGATGAAGATGTTGTTGGCTTGCAACACCACTTGGATGAAGATATCGCGCGCGTGGCCGGCAAGCTGTATCACATTCTTCGTCATGGCTAGTACGAAAGGCAATGAAAATGTTCATCTCTCAAAAAGGCTATTTGTTTTCTGATTTGCAAAAGTAGTTGCTATGCAATGTCGCACGTCGAAATGTTCCACCACTGCACAGCATCGAGCTTGAGATCGTCTACGCGGCATATCTCCGGTAGAGTACTGTCGAGCCGGCGTTTGTGTGCTTGAGCCATTCTCTTGCTTCCCTTCCTCGCGGATTTCTTTTCAGTGATATCAGCTAATGTCCACATCACAATTCGATAGTTCCATAGGTGGTAGAACATACGAAACATCTTTGTCATTGACATGATATCCCAGTCGTCAAATTGGATTATGTACTTGTCACCGAACACGACGTACCCCAAGCGAATGAGCTCATACCCGTCAAGAATTGGTTGAGTGAGCGACATTGTGGGTGACCTTGATTGTTGTTGTACCAATCGACGCAATGATGTTGTCGGAGAAATTTTCGATTTGGATCGTGTGTGCAAGTACAGTTGCGAGCTAGACTGACGCCAAAGTTTCCATCTGAAACGACGCTTGATTGGCGAACCAAGGCCACCAACGTTGTTCTTTCGAACAGCAAGTGCTTTCTCGATTTGACTCACGAACGGATGCTGATTCTTCCGAACGACAACTTCCAATGTTTGCGCAAATATCAATGGTAGCAGGCTGATGCCAAGAAGAATCACCTTGCCCACAAACAATTCAAATACGTTGCCATTCAAACGCAAACTGATGCTGATGGGAGAGTACAAAAAGTTCACGAGCGTCAGATTCTCAAGTTCATCTGAGAACACGACTGTCGACACGCGACCATCCACGCCATTGAGCCATCCACTGTTTGCCAACAAAATGCGAAAGTAGTGCGTGAAGCTGAGCACAATGATTGTTGGAGCAAACAACGCGTCAGTCATACGTCGACGAAGCACTTTGGCAAGAGAATTGAGCAGAGAGTAGTACACCAACACAAACTCCACAATCGCGGGATAGATAACAAACCATGATTCAGACAATCCAGATTGTTCTCCTTCAAAGTGACACCCGATCGTCCAAAATGCGCATAGTATCGTCTTGAACCTTGGCAAAACTGCAATTGGCAAGTAATTGAAGCTCTGAGCATGAGCAATGCATCCGATACCGCCGTGTCGCCATTCCATTTGGTTGTGGCGATATCCACGATACAATGCTACCATCGCAAACATCCATCGAGCAAGCAACAATATTACTGATGCATTCGAACACAGCATTGGCCAGTCGTACACAATCGCAACAATGCGTTCGTAGGCGCTCTTGTACAGATAGATACCAAGTTGCTTGCCACTGCCAATATAAATCGAATCAATGTTGAAGTAGTGATCTTGAGTGCTGAACTTCAACCCCCATTGTGAAAAGTAATCTTCTTGATTGCATGTTTGTGAGAATACACAATCAATTTCTTCGCCAGTACGCATGTCGAATTGGCGATGCATCATACGATACTCAGATGTCGGATATGAGCTAGACATTTCAGAATTCCATTTGTCGCCTCGCAAATCTTCATACCATCCATGTCGCCACGAACCACCCGATCGATGAAGCCATTCAATAGTATGTTCTTGTAGGATTGATCGATTGATTCCACGAAAGATTGCGTCTGGGATACTGCTGTCGCTGTACGCCCCAAGCAATCGAAAAGTGCAAGCATCTCCATTCCATGACGGAACAACGTAACGCCCATACGGCGATGTATCCCAAAAAGGTAAGATCAGCACTGGCAATGAATCATTGATCGCGTAAGTGTTGTTGCTGGTGTAGCCGTCGACAATCCTGAGATAATCGCGAGTGAGGTTGGTGTAGCCGAGCGCAGTGCATCCGTCAAAGATGGAGTCGATAGTATTGTCAATGAGCGAACAAGAATCTTTGAACCTTTGATAAACGCGTGGATCAAGTCCTTGGCGAGTATCACGGCGAACGAGTCGATAACCATTACGATCAGTCCCGGAGTTGTCGATCAGTGTCGCTTTGCTATTCGAAATTGCTTGAGACACCAGTATCGGATAAAACTCTTGGTCAGCACTAACGCACACTATTGCTCGATCAATGTACGGAGCGTTGTTGTGCCCCACGATTGGTGCAATTCCAAATGAGGGAAGCTGTCCGCGAAGCACGTCACCTTTGTCCTTGAATGTCTTGAAGAACACAGAGGTGAATTGGGAGAAGACCATTGCAGAGATGAAGATCAACACCGCCCAATGATAAAGTGCTCCCGCTAGCGTCCAATATGATAGCTTTCGGCGTTGCGACCTGAACGCTACGGGATTGCCAGCATCTGCATTCATGGTACACCGGAATGAATACCTATAGAGAGAAAGGCGTTCGTGACGCTTACGCACGGCGAGAAAACCGTTTCGGATTACCAAAAAAACAAAACGATTACACTTATTGTTTCTTCGTCTTTTCAGGGTCGAGCCCACTTTTCATTTACTCAAGCGCATCATTATTGAATATAAAGATGTTTGTCGAGACAGCAAATGCCATCTACTTCTACCAACAGCATGGTGCAACCTACGGCTTTCTCAGTAACTTCTGGCCTTGCGAATTCGCAGATGAGCGCGGACAACGATTCACCTCGAGCGAGCAGTGCTTCATGAAGCAGAAGCAAGAACTGTTCGATCCAGAGAACGCCGAACTTGCGTTTCAAATACTGCGAGCTAAGGATCCGCTGTTAGCAAAAAAACTTGGCCGTCACGTGCGCTACTACAACGACGCTGTGTGGAGCGAAAAGCGCTTCGCAGCTATGATCATAGCACTCAAACTCAAGTTCTCACAAAACGAAGAGCTACGAGCTAAGCTACTAGCTACAGGCGACAAGTTGCTTTACGAGGCAGCGCCGCGAGATGCTATCTGGGGTATCGGCATCAGTGTGAAGCGCATCGCCGACAAAGTTCGACGCTTAGGAGACGCGGGATTCGAGAAACAGCGCGAGCGCTTCGGTCAAAATTTGCTTGGGAAGGCGCTCATGAAGACTCGCTCGTGGCTTCGTGAACGCGAGCAAAATGAAGATTGGATCGAGGTGAACATGTGAAAAGACCGAGCTACATGACAACGCGATACCATTTATAGACTTGCAATGGCGCCAATTCTGATTCATGCAAGCGAGGTCGCGGAGGTTTGTGGCTTGCACCCGTTTCGAAAAGACGATCTTGACGAAACATTCTTCAAGATTTGGAAACGGACCAACCCAGCACAAGTTAGCACTGTTGAAGTTTTATGCAATAAAGAGTTTGTGAAGGAAGCAGATACTGTCATGCAGCTTATTGGCGATAACATTCAAAATATGATACAAATTGCATCGCAAGAGACGTCCACAAGCGGCGTCAGTGCAAAGATTCAATCAATTAAGAACAAAGTTCGCCGAGACGAAGATGACAAGAAGAACGTTCACGAAGTCGAAGAGCAAAGCAAACTTGAAAGCGCGCACGAAGGCGAACAGCAAGTCGAACAGCATGTCGAAAAGCAAGTCGAGCAAGAAGCTGAACAGCAAGCCGAACAAGAAGCCGAACTGCAAGGCGAACTACAAGGCGAACTGCAAGTCGAACTGCAAGGCGAACTGCAAGTTGAACTCGGAAGCGCGCACGATGAGGGACACGAGCTCAATGACAAAAGCGATTTGAATGAAAACACAAACAACATTGATAAAGAGATTGACGCTATCGCGGAACGAATCCGGCAACTTCCATCAAATCTGCAAGATGTTGCAGTGAAAGAAGTTGCTTCACAAATGAGATGCGCTGTTGGTAACACGAATGAAGATATTGCAATCAAGGCTATCGAGGCTGACGAACAAACAAAGATCACTGCTCGCAATGATACGTACTACAAACGGTTTGTTGAAACAATCGGCGATCATCCTGTTGTTGTTGGAGGTCGCATCGATGGGAGACGTCCCGACGGCACTGTGATTGAAGTGAAATCACGGATCTACAAGTTTATAGATCCATTGCCTGAATATGATTTGATTCAATTGCAAACGTACTTATTTGTTCTGAACGAAACGAAAGGAGAACTTGTTGAACATTTCAACTCAAAACAAAAGAAAACGAGTGTTGAGTGGGATTCCCAAAATTGGAATGACACAATTCAGAAGAAACTTCACAAGTATTGCTCTGGACTGGTCACTTTCATGAACGATAAAGAAATGCAATGTCAGTTCATGAACGGCTCGCGAGAAACTCGGAAAGAGATTGTTAATACACTATTATGTGAATGAAAACAAAAAAATACTCCTCTTTTTTTTATAATTTACTTTTTTGTGTTGGAGGCATTCTTGTGCTTCTCTGTGACAAAGCGATCAAGTTTCTTCGAGATGAGGATATTTGTCGAAAAAATAATCCAACATTTCTTCGTTTCGAGCCAAACAAGCGGTGGCAGTTCGCGATCATTGGAGTGATATGAAGTAGTATCTACGAATATTCGTAGATACTTTCCAGTAAACATGATTTCGACATATTCTCATATTTACTAACGACATTGCTACCAATTCTAGTAGAGAAATAATGTAAATGCTTATTGCACATAAATGCGCAATAAAGTTGAATCATGAATTTTAACTCATGATCCCCTTTAAAAGCCCCGCATCCCCAATCGCCCGTAACAATATTTGTTTCTTTCACATTAGAGAATGCTGTCATGCATTTATTAATCTCACGATCTTTAGATGCCTTTAAATACTGTAGGCTAATATCAAATGAGTAATTAATAGCATCCATCAGTATAAAGGTTTCACGATAATTTGAGTTCCTGTCTTCTACGAATTCAACATCGAATCCATACCCAGTAGTAGAGTTATATTTTCTAACATTGCTGATGATGAACACTTCATTATCAGTTAAAGTATCTTGATTAATCTTAAGATACAATAACTCGGGATTTTGCATGAACTTAATCTCCTCCTGAGCACATCCGGACGTTAAAATTAATCCTCCAATATGTTTATTAGAGAATATAACGAATGCAACATCATTAGCAACATACCGACGATAATTATGCATATTATCAGCATGAAGAGTTACTGATACTTTAGAATCAAGATGAATCAGATTATCAGTATTGCTTTTATTGTATTTATCAATGGTGATTGTTCGTTGTTCTGATTTGGTATTCAAATAGTTAGTGAAGCATTTCAGTTTAGTCTCCTTCAATAGATTGTATTCATCTGCATCAACTGAATTGTCTTTTGCACAAGCTAATATATAGTCTTGGTAAGATGTTTGAGTAGAAGTATATGGTTTGTTTACTGATTTTGTTTTTAAGTGATTAAAGTTTATAACGCGATATGTATCATCAACATTTTTGTATTTTCCATCATATGCATTTTGAATCAGAGCACGAACTTGCTCACTAGAAAGTTTCATCATATTACGGAGGGCAATGAAAATGTCCACTTTCCTGCCACTACCCAACCACCTATAATATAACAGATATAGCCTGAAGTGCGCGTAACTCCTAACGCACGGATGTTGATGTCTTCACGCTACGCTCCGACGGAATGCCGAGGGTCTCTCCAACCCATACAGCTTGTTCTTGAGAAGAGAGAGAATGTTACGCGCAGCGTTCACGTCTCGGTTCCAGAAGTTGGCCTTGCATCGACTGTTGGCCGAGACACAAACGCCTCGAAGAGCATGCTGATGCTTCTCATCGAGTGCAAGCTTCGTGGTCAGCCGAGACCACGTGCGTTCTCAAGACCGGGAACGTGACAACAAAACGGCAAGTGTCCACGGGTGCCTCGGCGCAGCAATGTGTTGAGGAGGCTCGTAGCAAACTCTCTCGAGGATAGCCTGCTCAGGTATTATCGTCCTTAGGTCCCAAAATGTCGAGAGAAACCCTCATTTGAGGGGGGTGACATTCTGGATGAAATCTATAATAATGACAAGTGTATTCATTCGAATATGTTCTTCTCTACTCCGATATGCTTTTGAATGTCGTTGATGTTGTTCCGATTGGATTCTACATCCTCGACAATCTGATCATACGCTTCTTTCACAGTCGAGTATGCGTTGTCGACTCGATTCATTCTAGCCACAAGTGCGGCAATCGCGGCCTTCAAGTTTGATGACTTTTCTTCAAGACTGGCGAGTCGACTGTCATGATCTGTGCACTCAGTCTTGGCTTGCAAGGCAATCTGGTGATTGTCAAGAGATCGCTTGCGCAGATCTTGTAGTGCTTGCTCAATTCTTAGCTCCTTGTCCACCGCTTCGTAGCGCTGACGCTCTTGAGCAAAGCGGCGCTCTTTCTGATTCTGCGCTTCTTCCAAGCGTCGATCCAAATCCAACACCAGCTGCTGAAGCGCTCTTCGTTCTTCAGTTCGTGGGTCGAAGATCTTCGTTCGCTGCTTCACTGGCATCTTCTTCGAATTGGGGTAGCACATCGGACAATGTTGATCTTGCATAACCGCACAATGCAAATCCAATCGCAAACAGCTTTCATGAATGTGCATCTTCAAACCTCCTAGTGAGATAGTGCTAGATACCTTGCGATACCGAAGTACCACTTGATATCTACACTCTCGCGGGCCTATAACGCCAGCAGAGCTGACAGGACTCCTCGACGAAGGAAACGCCGATTGACGCTACGCTATCTCTAGCTTAGCATCTGCATATTCTTGTGAAAGATGTTCTTGGCAGCATTGACGTCACGATCGTGCTCGACGTGGCAGAAAGAACATTTGTATCTGCTGTCGCCGCCAAGGTTCTCCTTGATCTCACCGCAGCTGGAGCACGTTTTCGAAGTATACTCTTCTCCGCACTCGATCATACGTCCACCAGCACACTCCATCTTGTACTTCAGCAGCATCTTGAACTTGAAGTGCGACTGTGCCAACATCGATCGCGCTGTCGAGCTGCGAATCACACGCTTCTTTCCCTTTGTTGGTTGAACAGGAGTCTCCGTGACTTCGTCCGATGAAGTCGGCGGCGTGCCATCTTCAGCTACAAGCTTCTCGTACTTTCGTACCATCTCCGACGTGTTGAACGAAGGCAGAAGAACTTGCTTGTAGTTCGCCGATAGCCAACTTGAGAGCTTCTGATGTATGTCATTGACCATCCGAGTCACGCGACGATGAGTGAAGCGAATAAATCTTCGATGACGATATCGCTGACGATGAAGCTGCGTCTTCTCTTTGCCTTTGATCTTCTTTCGCTGTCGGATCATCGTTTCATGCTTCGCCTTGCTCTCGTTGTCCATTAACGCGAGCTTTGACTTCATCTTATCGATAGCGTCGAAACGTCGCTTGAGCACGGTGTACGCATCTTTGACACTGATCGTTCGACCGTCGGGATCGTAGATCGTCACAAAGTTGCGAACGCCGGGATCAATTGCACACACACGATCTGACTTGGTTTGCTCGAACTCGCGAAGACGAGGGATAATGAAGAGATATTCTCCTTCCCGCAATCGCTGAAGCCTGATCGAGCTGATGAGCTGAGGAAGATTTTCAGTTAGTTCAATGCCATCAAATTCTTCAAATCCAAAGTATCTCGGATGAAATTGTGCGTAATCCTTGTTGTTCTTGCAAATGACTGTGATTGACCTGGCAGGGATTTCAATCGTGTTCGACGGCGCAAACTTGCTCTTGAACTTGAGATCAGGAAAGGTGGTGTTCTTGTTCTTCTTCTTCAACACGAAGAACAACGCCAAAGACGACTTTATCGCCTTCATGAAATCGCGAAACGCGGAATCTCGCACTTCATCATAAACCTCAAGATGACGGTGCAGCATTTTCTTGTTTCGAAAGTACGCTGGCATCGTTCCCTTCCTTGCAATTGGTCGATACTTCTTCGCGAACTCACCCAAAGTCATCTTTTCGTTCTTGTTGGCTTTTCCCCGTAGTACCAGTCGCGTAGCACGGTCTTCTTTGGAGCGAGCAACAAGCTTGTTGTATACAGCGCGATTCGCGGCGAACATCTGCTCCAACTTCTCGCGCTGAAGAGTAGTCGGATACATGCGAATCTTGATACAACTGTTGACCTTCTTGTTCGCTTCACTCAACTCTCCTAGCGCGCGTAAATCTTCCTGCAGAGCTTCGAACGACGGTATACGCATCGTTCTCCACGGAGTCGCTCTGAACACGTCGGTGAAGTTGGTGACGTCGAACCACGACGTGAGCAATCGATCTACCAAAGGTGGATGATGCGAGTTCTTCTCAACCGCTTGCAGTGTTGTCGCATTTGGCATCCACAGATCATCTGCCACTGCACGATTGAACCACGTCGACGGGCGAACAAGAACTCTCCCATCGGAAGCTGTCTTCTGCGCTGTAGACTTGGCAGTTCTGCTTGAACGCCGACGCTTCGGCTTCTCCTCGTTAGGCGGATCGCTCTTCTTCTTGCGCTTGCCGCTCATGGCGACAAAACGAAAATGACGAGATTTAAACACGTGAGCGTGGAAGGATATCAAATGATTTGTTGCAAATGAAAGTTCTGCAGTTTGACGATCGTGATTGGCTAAAAAAATGCGTAATTACTTAGTGTTAAAAAAATTAAACACAGCTGTTTTCAAAGAGTGACTGTCACTTATTAGTTTCTGCATATCGTTTGCAAATGTTGTCTGCAGCAGCATGCGTGCTGGCTTGAGCAAACAATCATGAGTATTGCTTCGAGCGCTTGTCATATCCAAATTACTTTTTTGAAATGGCTTCGAGAAATCAGCCAAAAAACAGCTCGAACTCACTGGTTCAAACTGGTAGATTAGAATCTTCAAACCTGTAAGACTCATGCGATAGAACTGCTCGCGATCTTCTTCAAGTCGGTCTTTCCACGTTGTTGGAGACTTGTTGAAATCGCTGATGAAGCGATCGTACTCAATAGCCATTGTTGTTGAATCGCTCGCGTCCTCTTTGCCGTTCTTGGTGAAGAATCTCTTTTGGAGAAACAAATCAGCGTAATAGAAATCGCGATCTTCACCAAGATCTTCAACTGTAGGATCGTTGATCTTGTCAGCGTGATACAGAGGAACAGTCTCTTTGAAGGTGTTCTTGGCAATGTGGCCACGCATATGCGGATCATACGCTTTCATCCACGGCAGACATGACTTGAGCGCGCGACTGCGAAACGCTGCACCAGCTTTGGTGATCATTGGCCGTGGAGTCTTGACGGACAGCTGGATGCGACGTTTCGGCACTGTATCTTCAGAATCCACCAGCTCAGACACAGTGAGTTTTGCACGCTTTTGTTGAGAGTGGTGTTCTGCTGCAAGCTCGGCGATCAGCGCATCGTCGTCATTGTTTTCAAAGTTGTCGATTCTTCGCACAACTTTCTCCATTTCTTCCTTCGGCGACGCTCTCAACAACAGGCTCTCCTGCGCGAGACGTGCCTCAGAATCCAAAGAGTGTTGCGTCGATTCGTCTTCCTTCGGCGACGCTCTCAACGACAGGCTCTCCTGCGCGAGACGTGCCTCAGAATCTGAAGAATCGAGACCTTGTGCGTCTTGTTCAAGCGAATCTCCAGCAGCAGCCTCCGGTGTTCCTCGGCGCGCTCTCAACAACAGACTCCTCTGCGCGAGATGTGCCTCAGAATCCGAAAACAAGAAGACCGGAGAAGCTGGTTGTGTCGAAGAAGAATCGATTGTGTTGCTCATGTTGGCGAATGGCGTGGAATCTTCTCCCTCGTCCAAAAAAAGCCAGAATCGCAATAAACCTTAAAACCTTAATATCAAGATCTTCTTTGCGACCGCTGATTGACTAAAACACGAACGCGTTGACACGTTTTGAGTGTTCTTCGCGATTCTGATTGGTCAGAAACAAATTCTCTTCTCGATTGCTGATTGGTCAAAATACAAATGCGTTGACACGTTTTGAGAGCTCGGCAGAGTGGCTTTTGTCAGTGTCGCACCGCAAAAATGTGCTTTGAGATGTCTGATTGTCTTGCGCAAACTTTTTTTTCTCGCCGATTTTGGTGGCGCTGCTCATCTTTGGAGCGAAGAGTTGGCGCGAAGCAAATTTACAATCTCGTGATATCCGCGCTCAGCAGCTCCTTCTACAGCAGCAATCGTGAAACCCTCGCTGCGATTCTTGAGTAGCCATTTCACGACTTCAAGATAACCGTGCTCAGCAGCTTTATCGATAGCATCAGTCGTGCATCCTTCGCTGCGATTCTCGTGCAAGAACTTCACCACCTCAAGATACCCAAACTTAGCAGCTGAGTTCATCGCCTTTGTTGTGCATCCTTCGCTGCGATTCTCGTGAAGCCACTTCACCATTTGCAAATTTCTGTGTTCAACAGTTTTTTTTACTGCTGTCGTGCATTCCTCGCTGAGATTCTTGTACGAGTACTTCATCGAGAAGAGATAACCCTTGGCAGCAGCAGCAAAGTCCATTGCATTTGTCGTGCAACCTTCTGTGCGATTCTCGTGCAGCCATTGCACAATCGCGAGATGACCATTCCTAGCAGCTTCATCCATTGCATCTGTCGTGCAACCTTCGTGACGATTCTCGTGCAGCCACTGAACCATCTTCAGACATCCCGCTGCAGCAGCTGAGTTCATCGCATCTGTTGTGCAGCCTTCGTGACGATTCTCGTGACGATTCTCGTGCAAGAACATCACGATCTCCAGATGATTATTTAAGGCAGCACAGTTCATCGCATACGCTGTGCAACCTTCGCTCCTATTCTCGTGCAGCCACTTCACCATTTCTAGATGACCTCTCTTTGCTGCCATGTTCATTGCCATTCTAGTGCAACCTTCCGTGCGATTCTCGTGAAGCCACTTCACCATCTCAAAATGATTCCATTCAGCAGCCCAATCCATAGCTTTTGTCGTGCAACCTTCACGACGATTCTCGTGCAGCCATTGCACCATCTCCAGATTACCTTTTGAAGCAGCCCAATCTATCGCTAATGTCGTGCAACCTTCTGTGCGATTCTCGTGCAGCCATTGCACGATTTGCATATATCCCTTCGAAGCAGCCCAACTCATCGCTTTTGCCGTGCAACCTTCTGTGCGATTCTCGTGCAGCCATTGCACCATCTCGAGATGACCTTTTGAAGCAGCACAATCCATCGCGTCTGTTGTGCAGCCTTCTGTGCGATTCTCGTGTAACCACTTCACAATCCCAAGAAATCCATACTCAGCAGCGATATCCACCAATTTCGATCCATTCTCAGCGGGGAACGTGCGCACATGCTTGAACCAGTGAAGCCAGCCGTTCTTCGCAGCTTTGCGCGCTCTCACGTGATGAGAGTGATCAAGGTACTCAGACACCAATGTCAAGACTCCAGACACATCAATCTTCAACTTCTCCTTCAACACCAACACGCTCGTCATCAGTTGATTGTTGTTGGTCATCATCTCACTTGTGATGTTCAGCGCTTTTCGCAAAGTGACTTCTCTCGCTCTATTTTTGTATTGATTGTTTTATTGCAAATTGAAAAAAAACAAATTCACTCAACCCAGCGCAGGATAGTTGGCGCGGAGCCAATTCGCTACCTCATGATAGCCTCGCTCAGCCGCTCCTTCTATAGCTGCAATCGTGCATCCCTCGCTGCGATTCTTGTGCAGCCATTTCACGACTTCTAGATGACCACACTTTGCAGCGATGTCCATTGCATCAGTCGTGCATCCTTCGCTGCGATTCTCGTGCAAGAACTTCACCACCTCAAGATGCCCAAACTTAGCAGCTGAGTTCATCGCCATCACCGTGCAACCTTCTGCGCGATTCTCGTGAAGCCACTTCACCATTTGCAAATATCTGCGTTCAGCAGCTTTGTTTATAGCTGCTATTGTGCATCCCTCGTTAAAGAACATCATCGGTTCGATGTAACCACTCCCAGCAGCGAAATCCATCGCTTCCGTCGTGCAGCCTTCTGTGCGATTCTCGTGCAACCACTTTACCACGTCTAGAAAGCCACTTGCAGCTGCATTGTTCATTGCACTCACTGTACAACCTTCTGTGCGATTCTCGTGTAACCACTTTACCACTTCAAGATGCCCAAACGTAGCAGCTGAGTTCATCGCCATGACCGTGCAACCTTCTGTGCGATTCTCGTGCAACCACTTTACCACGTCTAGAAAGCCATTTGTAGCTGCATTGTTCATTGCACTCACTGTACAACCTTCGCGACGATTCTCGTGCAGCCACTTCATAACCTTCAGATGACCCCTCCATGCTGCAGAATCCATTGCATCTGTCGTGCAACCTTCCTTGCGATTCTCGTGCAGCCATTTCACCATTTCCAAATATCCATTCGAAGCAGCCCAATTCATAGCTTCCGTCGTGCAGCCTTCTGTGCGATTCTCGTGCAGCCATTGCACCATCTCCAGTTTATTATTCGTAGCAGCCAAGGTTATAGCATCCGTCGTGCAGCCTTCTGTGCGATTCTCGTGGAGCCATTTCACCACTTCCAATTTTCCACTCGCAGCAGCTATGTCCATCGTGTACATCGAGCAGCCTTCTGTGCGATTCTCGTGCAGCCATATCACGACTTCAAGATATTCTTTTTGTGCCGCGTTGCACATCGCATTATTTGTACAACCTTCAGTGCGATTTTCATGGAGCCATTTCATCACTTCTAGATGACCGTTCTCCGCAGCATAGTCCATCGCATACGTCGTACAACCTTCGCTGCGATTCTCATGAAGCCACTTCACAATCTCCAGATGACCGCTCGACGCTGCACGGTTCATCGCATCCACCGTAAAGCTCTCCGATAGATTCAAGTGTAACCACTGCACCATCTCCAGATATCCATTTCCAGCAGCGGTGGCTGTTATTACCCAGTCATTATATGACGGAAACAAACCCAGACCAGTACGCTGCGTATGCTTGAACCAATGCAACCAATTATTCTCCGCAGCTTTGCGCGCGCTCACGTGATGAGAGTGATCAAGGTACTCAGATACCAAAGCCAAAACTCCAGACACATCAATCTTCAACTTCTCCTTCAACACCAACACGCTCGTCAACAGTTGATTGTTGTTTGTCATCATTTCACTTGTGATGTTCAGCGCTTTTCGCAAAGTGACTTCCTCCACACAAATTTTGTTTGTTCATAAGTATTTTTGTATTGATTGTTTTATTATCTTCATCATCATCTTCACTGAAATGTCGGATAATTGGCGCGAAGCCAAGCCACTACCTCGTAATATCCGCGTACGGTAGCTCCTTTGATAGCAGCAACCGTGCATCCCTCACTACGATTCTCGTGCAGCCACTTCATTATCTTGAGCTTACCACGATCAGCAGCTAAATCCATCGCAGCAGTCGTGCAACCTTCGCGACGATTCTCGTGTAAGAACTTTACAATTTCAAGATGGCCCCAACCGGCAGCACAGTTCATTGCTTTTGTCGTGCAGCCTTCCGTGCGATTCTCGTGTAGCCATTTCACCATTTGCAAATATCCTCGCTTAGCAGCTTCGTTCATCGCCACTGTTGTGCAACCCTCTGATCGATTGTTGTGCAGCCATTGCACCATCTCGAGCTTACCGCGCATAGCAGCCAAATTCATCGCACTAGTCGTGCAGCCCTCTGTGCGATTCTCGTGTAGCCATTGAACCATATCTAAATGACCATTTTCAGCAGATATGTCCATAGCAAATGTTGTGCAACCTTCTGTGCGATTCTCGTGTAGCCATTTCACAACCTTCAGATGTCTTAGCCTGGCAGCTCCGTCCATCGCTCGCGTCGTACAACCTTCCGTACGATTCTCGTGCAGCCATTTCACCATTTGCAGATTTCCTCCCTCAGCAGCCCAATTCATCGCTTTTGCCGTGCAGCCCTCCGTGCGATTCTCGTGAAGCCACTTCACAACCTTCAGATGGCCACACATAGCAGCCCAGTCCATAGCCCACGTCGTACAGCCTTCCGTACGATTCTCGTGCAACCATTTCACCACATCAAGGTGTCCATTTTCAGCTGCCGTATCCATTGTCGTCGTGTTAATCTCAGCGTGATTGAGCACATGCTTGAACCAGTGAAGCCAACCATTCTCCGCAGCTTTGCGCGCGCTCACATGATTAGAACAATCAAGATACTCAGACACCAATGCTAAGACTTCAGGAACATCAATCGCCAACTTCTCCTTCAACACCAACACGCTCGTCATCAGTTGATTGTTGTTGGTCATCATCTCACTTGTGATGTTGCACGCTTTTCGCAAAGTGACTTCTCTCGCTCTATTTTTGTATTGATTGTTTTATTGCAAATTGAAAAAAAAACAAATTCACTCAACCCAGCGCAGGATAATTGGCGCGAAGCCAATTTACTACTTCTAGACGACCATTCCTAGCAGCCCAATTCATCGCAGCAGTCATGCAGCCTTCTGTGCGATTCTCGTGCAGCCACTTTAAGACATTCAGATGACCGAACAAGGCAGCGTTATCCATCGCATATGTTGTGCAACCTTCCGTGCGATTCTTGTGAAGCCACTTCACCATTTCTAGATGACCTTTCTTTGCTGTCTTGCCCATTGCATACGTTGTGCAACCTTCCGTGCGATTCTCGTGAAGCCACTTCACCATCTCAAAACGATTCCATTCAGCAGCCCAATTCATCGCAGCAGTCGTGCAACCTTCATGACGATTCTCGTGCAACCACTTCACCATTTCTAGATGACCTTCCTTTGCTGCCTTGTCCATTGCATATGTTGTGCAACCTTCCGTGCGATTCGCGTGCAGCCATTGCACCATTTCGAGATGACCATTCAGAGCAGCCCAATCCATCGCTTCTGTCGTGCAGCCTTCTGTGCGATTCTCGTGTAGCCACTTCACAATCGCAAGATGACCTTTCGAAGCAGCCCAATCCATCGCGTCTGTCGTGCAACCTTCCGTGCGATTCTCGTGAAGCCATTGCACCATCTCCAGATTACCACGCACAGCAGCCCATTTCATAGCTTCTGTCGTGCAACCTTCTGTGCGATTCTCGTGTAGCCACTTCACTATCTCGAGAAATCCATACTCAGCAGCGATATCCATCACTTTCGAGCCATTCTCAGCGGGGGACGTGCGCACATGCTTGAACCAGTGAAGCCAACCATTCTTCGCAGCTTTGCGCGCGCTCACACGATCAGAACAATCAAGATACTCAGACACCAATGCTAAGACTTCAGGAACATCAATCTTCAACTTCTCCTTCAACACCAACACGCTCGTCATCACATGCTTCATCATTTGCTGATTATAGTAAATCATGATATCACTTGTGATGTTGCACGCTTTTCGCAAAGTGACTTCTCTCGCTCTATTTTTGTTTGCAAATTGACAAAAAACAAACTAACAAACTCACTCAACCCAGCGCAGGATAAACGGCGCGAAGATAATTCGCTACCTCATGATATCCGCGCTCAGCAGCTCCTTCTATAGCAGCAATCGTGCATCCCTCGCTGCGATTCTCGTGCAGCCATTTCACTACTTTCAGATATCCACGCTCAGCAGCTTTATCCATAGCATCCGTCGTGCAGCCTTCTGATCGATTCTTGTGCAACCATTTCACTACCTCCAGACGACCCCATCCAGCGGCGCCATCCATCGCATTAGTCGTGCAACCCTCTGGTCGATTCTTGTGCAAGTACTTCACCATCTCCAGACGACCCCACTCAGCAGCCCAGTCCATCGCATCCGTTGTACAGCCCTCGCGACGATTCTCGTGCAACCACTTCACCATCTCCAAATATCCACGCCCAGCAGGTCTGTCCATAGCATGACTCGTGCAACCCTCTGATCGATTCTCGTGCAACCATTTCACAACCCCCAGATGTCCGTTCATGGCCGCTCTGTCCATAGCTTCCGTCGTACAACCCTCTGTGCGATTCTTGTGCAAATACTTCACAATCTTCAGATGGCCATTCCTAGCAACCAAATCCATTACTCTCGTGCAGCCCTCCGTGCGATTCTCGTGCAGCCACTTCACCACATCCAGATAACCGTTCACAGCGGCCCAATTCATCGCGTACGTCGTACAGCCCTCCTCGCGATTCTTGTGCAGCCACTCCACCACGCCCAGATGACCACTCCCAGCAGCGTGGTCCATAGCGCCCGTCGTACTGCCCTCCGTGCGATTCTCGTGCAGCCACTCCACCACATTCAAATGACCCATTTCAGCAGCCTTGTCCATAGCACGAAATGTGCATCCCTCACTGCGATTCTCGTGCAGCCACTTCACAATCTCTAGATGACCATTCCAAGCAGCCACGTCCATCACTCTCCAGCCTCCAACAATTGGGTACGCGGAGGCCTCAGTTTGCTGTGTGTACTTGAACCAGTGCAGCCAGCCTCTCACCGCAGCTGTGTGCGCACACACGCCACCAGAGCAGTCCAAGTACTCCGACACCAACGCTAACACGCCAGGCACATGCGTCTCCCACTTCGTCTTCAGCACCAACGCGCTCGTCAGAATACGCTCTTGCATGATTGATTCCCGCTCTTGTTGATTTTTCCCGCGCTTGTTAGGTTTTCCCGCTCACTGGCTCGCTGAATCGCTGAGTGGCAAAGTTTTGTCGATTTACAAAAATGTTATCAAATTATTTTTTTTTTGTTGAATGCGAGGCGAACTGTGCACTTGTCATTTTTATTCGTTTTCAGGGTTTTCTGTTGTATGGTGAATGTTCGCACGTAGCCAATTCACCACCTCTAGATGCCCATTCCTCGCAGCTCCGTCCATTGCATCCGTCGTACAGCCTTCTTGACGATTGTCGTGCAACCACTTTACCACGTCTAGAAAGCCTCTTGCAGCTGCATTGTTCATTGCACTCACTGTACAACCTTCGCGACGATTCTCGTGCAGCCACTTCATAACCTTCAGATGGCCCCCCCATGCTGCAAAATCCATAGCATCTGTTGTACAACCTTCGCGACGATTCTCGTGCAAGAACTTCACCATCTCGAGATAACCATCCCTTGCCAAAGCGTTCATCGCCATCGTCGTGCAGCCTTCTGTGCGATTCTCGTGCAGCCACTTCACCATCTCGAGATGACCGTTCTCCGCAGCTAAGTTCATCGCATAAGTCGTGCAACCCTCGCTCCGATTCTCATGCAAGAACTTCACGATCTCCAGATGACCGTTCTTCGCAGCTAAGTCCATCGTGTGTATCGAGCAGCCTTCTGTACGATTCAAGTGCAGCCATTTCACAATCTCCAAATGACCATATGCTGCAGCAAAGTCCATCGCCTTCGTTGTGCAACCTTCATTGCGATTCTTGTGTAGCCATTGAATCATCTCAAGTCGATTCTTGGCAGCAGCAAAGTCCATTGCGTCTTGTGTACAACCTTCGCTGCGATTCAAATGCAACCATTGCACCATCTCCAAATCACCATTCATTGCAGCCACCATCATTGCCCGTATTGAGCAGCTTTCCGTAATGTTCTCATGTAACCATTTCACCACTTCTAGGCGTCTTTTCCAAGCAGCATAATCGATCAATAAATCACCAGGAATGGGAAACAAACACAAGCCGGTACGCTGCGTGTGCATGAACCAATGCAACCAGTTATTCTCCACAGCTTTTTTTGCACGTACGCGAGAAGAGTGATCAAGATAGTCTGACACCAATGCCCAAACTCCTGGCACATCAATCTTTAATTTCTCCTTCAACACCAACACGCTCGTTAACACTGCCTTCTGCGTCTGCATTTCTCTTGATCAGTTGCGCACTTTTCGCAAAGTGACTCTTCCCACGCAAATGTTGTTGGCTTGCAAGTATTTTTGTAATTTTTTGATTGTATTGATTGTTTCGTCGTTTCATCATCTTCATCTTCATCTTCACTGAAATGTCGAATAGTTGGCGCGAAGCCAATTCACTACTTCTAGATGACTTTGGCGAGCAGCTCCGTCGATTGCATCTGTTGTACACCCCTCGCTGCGATTCTCGCGCAGCCACTTCACCACCTCTAGATGACCTTCTTGAGCTGCCATGTCCATCGCATTTGTTGTGCAGCCCTCAGTACGATTCGCGTGCAACCACTGAACGATTTTCAAATGCCCCTCTCGAGCAGCCATATCCATTGCTCTCTTTGTGCAGCTCGCACCATGATTCACAGTCAGCCACTGAACGATCTCGAAATGACCATCTTCAGCTGCTAAGTCGATCGCATTTGTCGTACAACCTTCTGTACGATTCAAATGCAACCATTTCACAATCTCCAAATGGCCATTCGCTGCAGCTAAGTCCATCGCCTTTGTTGTGCAACCTTCATTGCGATTCTCGTGCAGCCATTCAATCATCTTCAATTGATTCTTGGCAGCAGCATAGTTCATTGCGTCTTGTGTACAACCCTCGCTGCGATTCAAATGCAACCATTGCACCATCTCCAAATCACCACTCATTGCAGCCAGATTCATTGCCCATACCGAGCAGCTCTCACTGTAGTTGAGGTGCAGCCACTTCACCACTTGTAGATGACCTTCCGACGCAGCATAATCTATCATTTTGTAGCCGATATTGTGGTACGAGCAAGGCTCAGTCTGCTGCGTGAGCTGCGTGTGCTCGAACCAGTGCAACCAGCCATTCTTCGCAGCATTGCACGCGCACACACGGTGGGAACAGTCCACGTACTCCGACACCAGCGCCAAAACATCCGGCACACTCCTCTTCCACTTCGCTTTCAACACCGACACGCTCGTGAGAATACGCGCTTTTGTTGTGGGCGGCTTGGTCATGTCACATTCACAGGCAGAATTTCTCGCCCTCTGCTGCAGTTGCGCGCTCTCATCACTCGACATCATGTTCATCTTGTTGTTTTGTTGTTTGCTGGATCGCCGATTCTTCGAAGATATAGATTGCGCGAAGATATCGTATTTATTATTCTTTTCACTGAGAATGTCACCCCCTTCGAAAAAGAATCTATCTCAACATTCTACCTACTCAACACCCCAATAGGCACGATAACAATACCTGAGCTGGCTATCCTAGAAAGAGATTGTATCGAGCCTCCTCAATACAGCGAGTTTTCTCAGAACAGATTTTTCTGCCGAGCGCCAATACCATGCGCCGCATTACAAATACCACACTCATGACCATCGTTGAGAATGCTACGCAACAACGAGGGGGAACGATCATATCTTCTCAAGACATTCTCCCACTGTGTCAGCCGCTTGTGAACGCCATGGGACTTGACACCGATACGCAAAATGTTCTCGACTCATGCATGACTACTGCTTGCGATAGCATCACCCCCGAAGAAGCAGAATCTTTTCTGGCCATTCTGAAGATTGTCAACGAGACTTCGCAGGTGTTGAAAACGGTGAGACTTTCTCAGCAGAGCTCTCAGAGTGGACAAATTCCTTTGAAGTTATTCAGGATCATCCTAGCCACGAACAACGACTGCTATGCCGACTACTTCGAGCTGATGAATCAAGCGTATCTTTTTTCGTGGCTTTTGCAGATTTATGAGAGCGGGAATCTGCAAAGGCTGATGCAATATCTTCTGGACGACGGAAACGGCAGCAGCAACGCCGCCATGCAGTATCTGCTGCAACATCTCCAAGACAACCGTTCATGTCCTTGATGCTCAGTCGTAGGCGTTGCATTTGCATTTGCATTGGCCAGCTAGAACTGCAGCTTTTTCTTTTTTGTCTGATTCTCCCCCATTAAATGAAGTTAAAAAAACTTGCAGCTAGCACCGTGCTTTCTGTTGCTACTATACATTTGAGATGTTTGGAATGTTCGCACGGAGCCAATTCACTACCTCCAGGTGGCCACGTCTATCAGCAATACGTATAGCCCTAGCCGTACAGCCCTCCGTACGATTATCGTGTAACCACTTCATCACATCCAAATGACCACATTCAGCAGCAATGTCCATAGCCCCGGTTGTACAACCCTCTGTGCGATTCTCGTGTAACCACTTCGCCACATCCAAATAACCAAATCCAGCAGCGTAGTCCATAGCCCGCGTCGTGCAACCCTCAGTGCGATTCTCGTGCAACCACTTCACCACATTCAAATGACCCATCATAGCAGCGCAGTCCATAACCCGCGTCGTGCAACCCTCTCCGCGGTTTGAGTGCAACCACTTCACCATATCCAAATGACCACCCCTAGCAGCGTAGTCCATTACGTTGGTTGTACACTCCTCCGTGCGATTCTCGTGCAACCACTTTATCACATCCAGATGACCATTCAGAGCAGCTCCATCCATAGCATCCGCCGTACAGCCCTCACTGCGGTTCTCGTGCAACCACTTTATCACATCCAGATGACCACCCCCAGCGGCTTTATTCATCGCTTCCGTCGTACATCCCTCTGTGCGGTTCTCGTGCAACCACTTCACAGTCTCCAGATGACCACCCCCAGCAGCTTTATCCATCGCTTCCGTCGTACACCCCTCTGTGCGGTTCAAGTGCAACCATTTTACTATTTCCAAATGACCATTCCCAGCAGCTTTATCCATCGCAGCAGTCGTGCAACCCTCACTGCGGTTCAAGTGCAACCATTCCACAGTCTCCAGATGACCATTTTCAGCAGCGCTGTCCATTGCATCCGGCGTACAGCCTTCACTGCGATTCTCGTGTAACCACTTCACAGTCTCCAGATGGCCCATCCCAGCAGCTTTATCCATCGCAGCAGTAGTACAGCCCTCTGTGCGGTTCTCGTGTAACCACTTCACCAGCTCAAGATTACCACTGATAGCAGCCGCATCCATCACTTTAATGCAATCGTGATTCGTGCAGGTCTCAGACTGCTGCGTGTTCTCGAACCAGTGTAGCCAACCATTCTCCGCAGCTTTGTGTGCGCACACACGACCAGAGTTATCTTCATTTGAGATATTTGGTATGTTCGCGCGTAGCCAATTCGCTATCTCCAGATGGCCACTTCTAACAGCTTCATCCATCGCAAGCGTCGTACAGCCTTCACTACGATTCTCATGCAACCACTTCACCACATTCAGATGACCATTCCAAGCAGCCCAGTCCATCGCTTCCGTCGTACAGCCTTCCGCGCGATTCTCGTGTAACCACTTCACAGTCTCCAGATGACCATGTCGAGCAGCGTTGTCCATCGCACCCGTGGTACAGCCCTCACTGCGATTCTCGTGCAACCACTTTATCACATCCAGATTACCAGTAATAGCTACTGAGTTCATCGTAGCAGATGTGCAACCCTCACTGCGGTTCAAGTGCAACCACTTTATCACATCCAGATGACCATACCAAGCAGCTCGGTCCATTGCGTTGGTCGTACAACCCTCACTGCGGTTTAAGTGCAACCATTTCACCGTCTCCAGATGACCCTTCCCAGCGGCGTTATCCATCGCAGCAGTCGTGCAACCCTCACTGCGATTCTCGTGCAACCATTTCACAGTCTCCAGACGACCACCCCCAGCAGCTTTATCCATCGCAGCGGTCGTGCAACCCTCACTGCGGTTCAAGTGCAACCACTTTATCACATCCAGATGACCACCCCCAGCAGCTTTATCCATCGCAGCAGTCGTGCAACCCTCACTGCGGTTCAAATGCAGCCATTTCACAGTCTCCAGATGACCATTCTCAGCAGCGCTGTCCATTGCGCTCGGCGTACAACCCTCTGATCGATTCTCGTGTAACCACTTCACCGCCACCAAGTGACCATTTCCAGCAGCCCAATCCATTGCGTTCGGCGTACAACCCTCACTGCGATTCTCGTGCAACCACTTTATCACATCCAGATGACCACCCCCAGCAGCTTTGTCCATCGCAGCAGTCGTGCAACCCTCACTACGGTTCAAGTGCAACCACTTTATCACATCCAGATGACCATCTTGAGCGGCGTAGTTCATAGCATTAGTCGTGAAACCCTCACTGCGGTTCAAGTGCAGCCATTTCACAGTCTCCAGATGACCATTCTCAGCTGCTTTATCCATCGCAGCAGTCGTGCAACCCTCACTGCGGTTCAAGTGCAACCATTTCACAGTCTCCAGACGACCCTTTTGAGCGGCGTAGTTCATAGCTTTAGTCGTGCAATCTTCTGTGCGATTCTCGTGCAACCACTTTATCACATCCAGATGACCATTCAGAGCAGCCCAGTCCATTGCTTTGGTCGTATAGCCCTCACTGCGGTTCGAGTGCAACCACTTCACAATCTCCAGACGACCCCTTTGAGCGGCGTAGTTCATAGCATTAGTCGTGAAACCCTCTGTGCGGTTTTCGTGCAACCACTCTATCACATCCAGATGACCATTCCAAGCAGCCCAGTCCATTGCGCCGACCGTACAGCCCTCACTGCGGTTCAAGTGCAACCATTTCACAGTCTCCAGATGACCACCCCCAGCAGCTTTATCCATCGCAGCAACAGTACAGCCTTCACTACGGTTCTTGTGCAACCATTCCAACACTACCAAGTGACCATTCTCAGCAGCTTTATCCATCGCAGCAGTCGTGCAACCTTCTGTGCGGCTCTTGTGCAACCATTTTACAGTCTCCAAATGATTATTCCCAGCAGCTTTATCCATCGCAGCAGTCGTGCAACCCTCACTGCGGTTCAAGTGCAACCATTCTACCACCACCAAGTGACCATTCTCAGCAGCTTTATCCATCGCAGCAGTAGTGCAACCCTCTGTGCGGTTCTCGTGCAACCACTTCACCAGCTCAAGATTACCACTGATAGCAGCCGCATCCATCACTTTCATGTAATCGTGGTTCGTGCAGATCTCAGACTGCTGCGTGTTCTCGAACCAGTGTAGCCAACCATTCTCCGCAGCTTTGTGTGCGCACACATGACCAGAGTTATCTTCATTTGAGAGGGGTGACATTATGGACAAACCTATAAATTTACGAGTTTTATTGAGGATGACACCTGAAAATCCGAAAATATAGAAATGCACTCTACGAAAGAACGGCGAATACGATCCCTCCAGTCTCACTTTATCGTTTTTTTTGTTCTTTGTCAGGTCAAACTTCTCGAATCTCAGTAGAAAAAACTTGCAGTTAGCGCCGTGCTTTTTGTTGCTACTAGACATTTGGGAAATTTGGTATGTTCGCGCGTAGCCAATTCACTACCTCCAAGTGGCGACTTCTAGCAACTCTGCGCATAGCAAGCGTCGTACAGCCTTCACTGCGATTCTCGTGTAACCACTTTATCACATTAAGATAGCCGTGATAAGCAGCACAATCCATAGCCTCAGTCGTACAGCCCTCCGTGCGATTCTTGTGCAACCATTGCACCACATTCAGATGACCATACATAGCAGCGTCGTCCATCGCATCCGTCGTGCAACGTTTACTGCAATTCTCGTGCAACCATTCCACCACATCCAGATGACCATTCGCAGCAGCACTGTCTATAGCCTTAGCTGCAGAGCCCTCCGTGCGGTTCTCATGCAACCACTTCACAATCTCCAAATGACCGTTCTGAGCAGCTCTGTCCATAGCGTCCGCCGTACAGCCTTCACTGCGATTCTCGTGCAACCACTTCACCACATCCAGATGACCATTCGCAGCAGCCCAATCCATCGCATATGTCGTACAGCCCTCTGTACAATTCTCGTGCAACCATTTCACTAGCGCCAAATGACCATCTTCAGCAGCCATGTTCATCACTTTGGGGCGCGCAAGAGCGGAGACTACGCAATGGTACGCGCAGGCCTCAGTCTGTTTTTGCTGATTGTGCTCGAACCAGTGCAGCCAGCCATTTGTCGCAGCTGTGTGCGCACACACGCCACCAGAGCAGTCCAAATACTCCGACACCAACGCGAAAACACCAGGCACATCCGACTTCCACTTCGCCTTCAACACCAACACGCTCGTGAGAAGACGCTCTTCTGTCTTGGGCGGCTTGGTCGTGTCAAGGTTGCAGTCAGGATTCTTCGCCCTCTTCTTGTGCTGTTGCGCGCTCTCGTGGCTTGGCATGGTTTCTTCTTCTCTGACTTTCCTGACTCCACTGATTTCGCTTGTCAGTAAAGTTTTGATAATTTACAAAAATATTATCAATTATGCATTTTGTAATGATTCATTACAATTTCAGCCAATAAGAAACGCTGAACTGTTTCCTACTTTCAATATTGCAATCTGCAACAAATTCTTCACGATCATCATTCATTAAATGACCAGATCAAGATCTCTCAAGTGTTCAGAATGAAACCATTGCTGTTTCGTCAAATATTTACGGTCACGGAGTGTTGTTTCGGCTCCACATCAATGCATTCCTCGACTTCTTTGACCAAGGCAAGCGATTCAAGTCCTTGTTGATTTGGAAACAAGCTAACGCTACTTGCTCTTTTATTTTTAGTGCCCTCGACAAATATCCGGATAGTTCGCGAGTAGCCAATCCACTACCATCGACGAGTCAGTCCAATCTATCGCGTCTTTTGTGCAACCCTCAGAGCGGTTCGAGTGCAACCATTTCACAATATCCAGATATCCGTTCCCAGCAGCACCGTTCATAGCACGCGTTGTGCAGCCCTCTGTGCGGTTCTCGTGCAGCCACTTCACAACCTCTAGGTGACCGTTTTCCGCGGCCTGGTCCATCGCTTCCGTTGTGCAGCCCTCGCTGCGATTCATGTGCAACCATTGCACCACCTCTAAATGACCGTTTTCCGCCGCCTGGTTCATAGCATAATCCAGGCTGCCCTCATTGCGGTTCAGGTGCAACCACTTAATCATCTCCAAATGGCCATTCTGAGCAGCTAGGGGTATCGCAAAATCCGTACAGCCCTCGCTGCGATTCTCGTGTAACCACTTCACCACCTCAAAATGACCATTCTGAGCAGCGTTGTCCATCGCTTCTGTTGTGCAACCCTCTGTGCGATTCTCGTGCAACCATTTCACCACATCCAGATGGCCATCCTCAGCAGCGTTGTCCATTGCATCTGCTGTACAGCCCTCCGTGCGATTCTTGTGCAACCATTGAATCACCTCCAGATGTCCGTTCGAAGCAGCCCAATTCATCGCATTCACCGTACAGCCTTCGCCGCGATTCATATGTAACCATTGCACCAACTCCAGATAACCACCCTGAGCAGCCCGGTCCATCGCGTCAATAGTGCAACCCTCTGTGCGGTTCAGGTGTAGCCACTTCACCACCTCCAGATGACCGTGCACTGCAGCATTATCCATAGCCTCAGTCGTGCAGCCCTCTGTGCGGTTCAAGTGTAACCACCGCACCACATCCAGATGACCGTTCCAAGCAGCGCTGTCCATCGCACTTGTCGTGCAGCCCTCTGTGCGATTCTCGTGCAGCCACTGCACCACATTCAGATGTCCGTTCCAAGCAGCATGGTTCATAGCCCATGTCGTACAGCCCTCTCTGCGGTTCAGGTGTAACCACTGCACCACATCCAGATGACCGTTCCAAGCAGCGCTGTTCATCGCACTTGTCGTGCAGCCCTCATTGCGGTTCTCGTGCAGCCACTTCACCACATCCAGATGACCGTACACTGCAGCTCTGTTCATCGCACTCGTCGTGCAGCCCTCCGTGCGATTCTCGTGCAGCCACTTCACAATCTCTAGATAACCATTCTCAGCAGCCGCGTCCATCATTTCCAAGCCGTTAAAATTGGAATACAAGTAGGTTGTAGTGTGCTGCGTGTGCTCGAACCAGTGCAACCAGCCTTTCTTCGTAGCTGTTTGCGCACACACGCCACCAGAGCAGTCCAAATACTCCGACACCAATGCAAAAACACCAGGCACATCCGTCTTCCACTTCGCTTTCAACGCCAACACGCTCGTGAGAATACGCTCTTCTGTTGTGGGTGGCTTGGTCGTGTCAAGTTTGCAGTCAGGATTCTTCGCCCTCTTCTTGTGCTGTTGCGCGCTCTCGTGGCTTGACATGGTTTCTTCGCTCGCTGGCTTCGTCGACTCGTGGACTTCTCTGACTTTCCTGGTTCCACTGATTTCACTTGTCAGTAAAGTTTCGTTAATTTACAAAAATATTATCAATTATGCATTTTATTTTTGTCGAATGCAAAAACGAGGCCATCCAGCTGACCATTAAACGATTGCCGAGCGTCATCAACAGTGAAAGTATCAAATATACAGCGATGACGAAGCGGCCAATTGGATATTATCAAATCACAGACAATGAACTCAATGCTTTTGTTTCTTCGTGGATTCGACACGAATCTACGAAAACACGAATGGCGCAGTGTGAACAACAACACAGCCTCGATCAAGGCTCTGTCATTTGGATTTTGAAAGGCCGCACTCGCGGAACATACATTCATCCGGATCTCTATGGGTATTTGATTGATTGCATTCGCGATGACTCGATTTTAGATTTGACTTTCGCAATGGCAAATCTCTCGATGGTGAAGAAGTATGGATCGTGCAAATTTGGTGATTGCGACATTCGAGCCACTTTTGGCAAAGCTGGTACGAAACAAGCTACGCATTGTCGGAAGCACGCGGAGAATGATATGATCGATATCAAAAGCAAAAAGTGCGAAGCTGATGGATGTTCGAAACAGGCTTCATATGGTTTGTCTACTGACAAGCGTCCATCTTATTGTGCTACACACGCAAAGGATGATATGATCGATATCAGAAGCAAAAAGTGCGAAGCTGATGGATGTTCGAAAGTTGCCTCATATGGTTTGTCTACTGACAAGCGTGCCTCTTATTGTGCTACACACGCAAAGGATGATATGATCGATATCATGTCCAAAAAGTGTGAAGCTGATGGGTGTGCGAAAGTTGCCTCATATGGTTTGTCTACTGACAAGCGTCCATCTTATTGTGCTACACACGCGAAAGACGATATGATCAATATCGTGTCCAAAAAGTGTGAAGCTGATGGATGTGCGACAATAGCAAACCACAACTACAAACCATATTGTGCGCGGTGTCATTTTTCTTTACACCCTAACGATCCTCGTATCCGAAACTACAGAATCAGAGAGCACGCATTTATGGCGCCACTCTCAAAATGCTATCCTGATATAATACTTGACAAAGTCGTCGATGGCGGATGCTCTCGTCGTCGTCCAGATGGATTGCTTGATTGTGGTACACATTCGATCGTTGTTGAAATCGATGAAGATCAGCATGTTGGATATGATGAAATGTGCAACAATCGACAGACAATGGAGCTGTTCAGAGATCTCGGATCGCGTCCGCTTGTACTAATTCGTCTAAACCCCGATAGTTACACACAAGAAGGCAAACACGTGCGATCTGTTTTCGGCAAGACCAAAAAAACACAAGAGCTGAAGATTGCAAACAAAGCGGCTTTTGAGCATCGCTTAAGCGTCCTTTTTGACACTGTGAAGTCTAAGATCGCGGCGATTCCAGATCGCGACATTGACGAAGTACAGCTGTTTTACTCGGATTATATTATTTCTTCGTAATCCGGTAGTAGCCAAGATGCGGTGGACGAGTAATGGCGAACCCGAAATAGCCTTGGGTGAGGCGCTCACTATACATCTGCACTCAAACCGTTCAATTGATATCCGCTTTCTCACTTTTCATTTTGCTCAGCAGAGCTCAAGTCTCTAATCGCGATCAAGAATAATGAATCAGCATTGTGGAGCACAGAGTTGTTCAGCACGACCGTCCTATGGATTCTTGGCTGACGGAATACCATCACACTGCCGCGTACACGCTACTTCTGATATGGTTGATATTGCGACTTCGCTTTGTGAAGTTGAGGGATGTTCGACACAACCGTCTCACGGATTTGTAGCTGACAGAAGACCATCACGCTGCCCCGAACACGCCGCCCCAATCATGATTGATCTCAGAAGACGATTCACGCAACCAAGTCGGCGCCGTACCGAACAAAACAGAATATGTGAAGTAGAAGGATGTATGATATTGCCTTCGTTTGGGCTTCCAACAGATATTCGACCATCACGTTGTAGAGCACACGCAACTGAGGAAATGATTGATGTTGTTCATCGGTCGCGGCGACCCAGTGATTGAGTTGCTTTGCTTTTATGCATTAATATTAGTGAGGATGCATGTGGGCAGGCTAGATGTAGATGCTTTTCGAACTAGAACCTAACAATCAATACGAATCTCACTGTTTGTCAAAGAAAGTATACGTGTACGATTTGTTTTCAGCACGCCAAAAAAACAAAAGCAATCAGGGAACATACAGATTGTACAATTGAGTCTTCACTCTCTCACTTTTCATTTTGTGCAGCAAAGGTCAAGTCTCATTCAAGATCAAGAACGATGGATCAACGATGCGGAGCAAGTGGTTGTTCAGCTCGACCAACATACGGGCGTGCTAGTGATAAGAGGCCAACACGTTGCCGCTTGCATGCATCATTCGATATGAGTGATATCGTGACTTCGCGTTGTGAAATCGAAGAATGCACATCAGAGCCGACTTTCGGGTTTCTGATCGATGACAGACCATATCGTTGCAAAAAGCACGCTACAAGAGAAATGATCGATCTCACGACTTCACTTTGTGAAATCACAGACTGCTCAGCTGTGCCCTCATTTGGGGATGCTACCGACAAAAATCCTCTTCGTTGTCGCGCACATGCTGGTGGGGACATGGTTGATATCACGACTTCATTTTGCGAAGTTGAAAAATGTTCATCGAAGCCGACTCATGGATTTTCTATCGACAACAGACCGACGCGCTGTCGCGAACATGCTGGTGGAGATATGGTTGATATCACGACTTCATTTTGCGAAGTTGAAAAATGTTCATCGAAGCCAACTCATGGATTTTCCATCGACAACAGACCAACACGCTGTCGCGAACATGCCCCACCTAATATGATTGATTTCAGAAGCCAATCCAATCAACTCGGTCGGCCCCAAATCGAAGATATTTTCAAAATGTGTATGCATGAGTGGGGTACTGCAGGAGCACACGTGACAAAAGAGAAATGCCAAAGAGAGAATTGCACAACGAAAGCTACGTTTGGACTTCCGAATGATGAAAAACCATCCCTTTGCAGAGCGCACGCGACAGAAGGAATGCTCGATATTGTGAACAGCAGATGCAAAAGAGATAACTGCACAACTAAGCCTATGTTTGGGCTTCCATCCGACGGCCGAGCGTTATGGTGCAAAGCGCACGCTGCCAAGGGAATGATGAATTTCACGAAGCCCTTTTCTTTTTCGGCTTCCAACCGGCTCAGTGATTGAGTTGCTTTGCTTTTGTGCATTAAAGTACATTTGAGGATGCGCGTAAGCAGGCTAGACGTAGATTACTCGAACTAGAACCTGCTATTCGATATAAATCTCACTGATTGTCAATGAAAGTGTACGTGTACGATTTGAAGTCACCAAGACAAAAAAACAAGCAAGAGCTGATGATTTGCTTCAGCGTTTCTTTGAAGCGATCAGAGAAGACGATGATGGTTCTCGTGTGATGTTATCGATTGAAAGTCCTGGGCAGTTCTAAGTTCACCTCAGAGTGAACATAGAGATTTTTCATTTTGGACGAACGCATGGGGCAGCACAATCTTGGTCAGAAATGAAAATGTTTATTTTTTGTTCAGTATATGCAGACCAAACTCAAAGTGATGGCTCGCATCATGCATCACATACATGTGCTAACCGATGGGCTTAGGCTTGGCGTCACTGTATGCGTTCTGAGGAAAAGTGAATATAATCGTGTCGTCCCAAGCTTCGATGTCCAATGATTTGTCTTGATCCCATTCATAGTGATACTGCTTTCCATTGACGTTGACCACGAGACAGTGGAAACCTGTTTGCACGCTGATTCTGGTGAACTCGTGTTCATCTTGCCAATTGTCGTATCGGATGATGATTTTCATCGTTGTCGAAGAGAAGATTGACCGTTGATAAGATCACCCAAATAGCTTCTCCTAGTGAGATAGTGCTAGATACCAGGCGATACCAAAGTACCACTCGATATCTACACTCTCGCGGGCCTGTAACGCCAGCAAAGCTGACAGGACTCCTCGACGAAGGAAACGCCGATTGACGCTACACTATCTCTAGCATAGCATCTGCATATTCTTGTGAAAGATGTTCTTGGCAGCATTGACGTCACGATCGTGCTCGACGTGGCAGAAAGAACACCTGTAAGTGCTGTTTCCTCCAAGATCGTCTTTGATCTTACCGCAGCTGGAGCACGTCTTCGAAGTATACTCTTCTCCGCACTCGATCATGCGTCCGCCGGCACGATCCATCTTGTACTTCAACAGCATCTTGAACTTGTAGTGCGACTGAGCCATCATCGCTCGTGCTGTCGACGTACGAATCTCGCGCTTCTTTCCCTTTGTTGGTTGAGCAGGAGCCTCCGTGACTTCGTCTGATGAAGTCGCCGGCGTGCCATCCGCTGCTACAAGCTTCTCGTACTTTCGCACCATCTCCGACGTGTTGAACGAAGGCAGAAGAACTTGCTTGTAGTTCGTCGCCAACCAACTCGAGAGCTTCTGATGCATGTCATTGACCATCCGAGTCACGCGACGATGTGTGAAGCGAATAAACCTGCGATGACGATATCGCTGACGATGAAGCTTCGTCTTCTCTTTGCCTTTGATCTTCTTTCGCTGTCGAATCATCGTTTCGTGCTTCGCCTTGCTCTCGTTGTCCATTAACGCGAGCTTTGACTTCATAGCGTCGATCGCTTCGAAACGCCGCTTGAGCACGGTGTATGTATCTTTGACACTGATCGTGCGACCATCAGGATCGTAGATCGTCGCAAAGTTGCGAACGCCGGGATCAATCGCACACACACGATCTGACTTGGTTTGCTCGAACTCGCGAAGACGAGGGATAATGAAGAGATATTCTCCTTCCCGTAATCGCTGAAGCCGTACTGCGCTTGTAAGCTCAGGAAGTTCTTCAGTTAGCTCAATGCCTTCGAATTCTTCAAATCCAAAGTATCTCGGATGAAATTGCGCGTGGTCTTTGTTGTTCTTGCGAATGACTGTGATTGATCTGGATTCGATTTGGATCGTGTTCGACGGCGCAAACTTGTTCTTGAACTTGAGCTCAGGATACGTAGTGTTTTTGTTCTTCTCCTTCAACGCAAAGAACAGTGCCCGAGATGACATAATCGCTTTTATGAAATCGCGATACGCGGAATCTCGCACTTCATCATGAACTTGAAGATGACGCCGCAGCATTTTCTTGTTTCGAAAAAATGCTGACATCTTCTTCTTTCGTGCAATAGGTCGATATTTATCCTCGAACTCGTCCAAAGTCATCATTTCTCGCGTAGCACAGTCTTCTTTTGAGCGAGCAACAAGTTTGTTGTACACGGCGCGATTCGCGGCGAACATCTGCTCCAACTTCTCGCGTTGAAGCGTAGTCGGATACAGACGAATCTTGATAACACTGTTGAACTTCTTGTTCTCCTCACTCAACGCTCCCAGCGCGCGTAAATCTTCTTGCAGATCTTCAAACGACGGCATACGCATCGTTCTCCATGGAGTCGCTCTGTACACGTCGGTGAAGTTCGTTACGTCGAACCAAGACGTGAGCAATCGATCTACCAGAGGTGGATGATGCGCGTTCTTCTCAACCGCTTGCAGCGTATCCGCGTTTGGCATCCACAGATCATCTGCCACCGCTCGATTGAACCACGCCGACGGATGAACGAGCTCTCTCCCATGATAAGCTGTCTTCTGCGCTGTGGACTTGGCAGTTCTGCTTGAACGTCGATGTTTAGGCTTCTCCTCGTCAGATGGCTCGACAGCTCTGTCATCTGCAGCTGTGTTCTGTCGCGCAGACTCGGCGATTCTGCTTGAACGTCGACGTTTTTGCTGCTCCTTGTCAGGCGGATCGGTCTTCCTGCGCTTGCCGCTCATGGCGACAAAAGAAAATGACGAGATTTGACCAGCCTTGCGTGTGGAAGGATTTGTTGCAGGCGAAAGTTCTGCAATTTGATGATTGTGATTGGCTGAAAAAGCGTAATTATCTGTTGTAAAAATTCAAATTCGGCCGTTTTAAAGAGTGACAGTCATTCTCTCACTTCACTCGAACTTTGGCAGATGACACATGCTTCGGCATTGGCAGAGACTTGAACAAACTGTTATGGATGTTGCTTCATACACTTCTCATATCCAAACAGATTTTTAGACTGAATTTGCGTTATCAGTCAAAAAAAGACCCGAACTCCCTAGTTCAAACTGGTAGTTTAGTATGTTCTCTTCTGAAGTTCTTGAAAGATCGCCGAGTTGAGACGTCTGGTTAACAGCCAATCAGCGTCTTCTTCGTGCAAATAACCGTCTCTTGGCGGATAAAATGAAAAGTACGAGTCACGGCATTTCACGCGCTTGCCTCCAACCGTCGTTTTGTTGAATAGGGATTGACGCAATGACGTCAAGATTCTAGGAACAGTGTTGCGATCATTCGCCATGTCGACTTCAGTTTCAACCACTTTCGACATCGTTATGTATTCGCCAATAAATGCGAGAGGGTTTGGATTCTTTGTCGTCATGCGAAATGGCGCAAAACGATACACAGGAATGCCCATCTCTGGGTCGTGAAGATTAAACTTGCGTCTCGAAGCGGTAGCTTTTCGATTGAACACGCACAATGGGCACGTGCGTTTTTCGCTGCTGATAAGATTGTCACGAGAACGCTTGAAGAGCAGCATCGTCTGCAAACATAACACCAGTTGTGGACTATCGCTTCCACCATGGAATGAAATCAACTTGCAGCAAGGAAGCAAGTCTCCAAAATCGCGCTCCGTTTGAAACAACATATTGGTGTTGCCAAGACCGAGTGGATCCAGCTTGTGTACAATCTCCATCAACTTCTCAGTCGGACTTGGATCAAACATACTAGGTTCAATGATTTCATCGCGTACCATAGAGATAATGCGTTCACGAATGATGCGAATCCGACCCTCTTGTGAAGAGAATGAAACAACACCATCGCGTTCTGTATAGCATTCGCCTTCATCAGCGATGTCAAACCACAAGAAACCATTATACTCCTGGCTCGTTTTGATTCGCTGAGAGAGAGCGCGATGACAGAAATCTTTGTGTTGGTCAGTGTACTCGCGGATACTGCGAATGCGATCAACGACGCGCATAGTCTTAGGATCCACTTTGATAAACTTCGTCGCAGATTTGCCACGACGGACATTTTCAGCGTGATCAACAATAGCGAGGTTCTCGATGCAATCGTTCAATATGTTTCCGTCGATGTGGTCGATCATGTTGTTCTCAGGAATCTCCCCATGATGAATAATCATTTGAAGTCGATTCATGCGAAAGCACTTCGGTTTTTCTTCATTTGGCAAACGAAGCACAACATTGCGATACCCATCAGTTCCAATGCGCACCGTAATTTCACATAAACGTCCGTTGGAGCATTTCTTCACTACGCGTGTTGCATCAGCTTTGACATGATAGCCATTCCATTCCTTCCATCCTTGTGTGAGATCAATGTTTTCATTGGTAACATCATGGAATCTGTTGGAATAGTCTACTTTGGCTCGCGATCTTGACATGCGCGTTTTCGTGAAATCATCTTGCGAAACCCAACGAAGATTCGTAGGAGAGATTCCATTGTTTGGTTCAATGATCTGCGCGCGCAGTCCCGACAGGTCTTGTGGCTTCTCAACGAAATAGTACGCAATTAACGCGCGAAGAGTGATGTTGGTTCCTGTGTTTGGCGAATACACACCGGTGATTTTTTTCATTGGCACCACTTTGGTCTCCGTGCCGTCATTCACAAGTTGCATGCAGTTCGCCCAAGAGAAAAACATATTCCCTGATCCACATGGCGAAACTTCAGTGATTCGATTCGTTGTTGGATGAACTTTGAAAAGCCGACCATTCGGCGTCACGTAACGATTCAAATCATAGAACATCGGTCCGATGCATTGTTGAGCATCGCTTGGAAGTGATTCGAGAAACACCGAGCGAGACATTGATGCTGATTGCAAATTTGCAAATGAGACTTTGTGACAGTCAGTCTGTTTGAAACAACTATCATTTGAAACACATGTGACATAATCATGTTCTGTACGAAAAAAAGTTGCTCGCGCAGCTCAATATTCAATTTATCTGAATACATTGAGCAGCACTCGTACTCGGCGTCAATTAGGCTTCTTCTTTTGATGCTGTTGAAATCTGGAATCGTAACTTCGACGAATTACAGCTGACTCACTCATAGAGTAGCAATATCAATCGTTGCTGCTCCATTGTACGTTCGTGTTGTGCTTTTGAACCACAAATATCCACCATAGAGTTTGCCAGAGTCAAGATACTTGGCGACCGTTTTACGATTGATTGCTTTCGTTGACCCAGCATAAGTTAGCTTGTGACTAAATTCAGTTGCACTGGCGCCTGAATATACTTTTTTGTGTTTGTCGTCAATGGCCACAATAAACTGCATAACTGATCTTAAAATGCGATCACGCATCAATGGAAAGTCAATTTCCAATTTCGCGATGATGTACTGCTCAACTTCGGAAAGCGGCTTTCTGAGATTCAACTTGCCTTCGTCTGGACTGAGGATCGAATAGATGCGACCATTGTGTGGAGTGAGCCAACGTTCTTCGCGGATAATATTATTTAGCAATTGGTGATTCAAATCTGGTTCAGCGCGTTTCAAGTCGTCAAACGTGTCATAAGTGATGATATGCTCGAACGAATTTTGCTCGTACGCATAGATTGGAACTTGCTTCAAAATGCCATTCTTGCGGCAATATTGACATCCTTGCACACGACTCGCCCATATAACTTCAAACGTGGCATTAATCGTGTGATTCAGTATTGAAGTACACTGGAACACGTTTGGTGCATCGCATTTGCCGTTGTATTGATCTTTGAGTTGAATACCAAAGGGAAGTAATCGTTGGTCAATTTCTTCATCTGTTAGGGACAGTGGATTTGGTCTATCTTCGACGGGCGGCTTGTAGCGATCGATTGGCTTGATGTCAAAACGATCCTCAAGATACAAATCTATGTCTTCAATAAGAAGATCTTCAAGTGACGGAATCGGCATTGTTGTGTACGAATTATAATACTCGGTCAAGATCGAATTGAAAACTTTCGTTGACGCTTCTTCAAACGCTTCGAACTCAGCAAGAATCTTCTTCAATGTCGCAAAATGAATTTGAAATACTTCTTTTTCCTTTTCGTATCGGAATGACTCTAAGCGAGAGAAAATCATCTGCTCTGTCGCTTTTCCATCAACACACTTGAAAATATAAATATACACAAATTTGTCATCGTCAATTCTGCCAGTCTGATAACCTGAAATGCGCTTGTCGAGATTCGAAGTCATGCCAATTTTGAAAAGGTTCTTCTTCGCGTAGTTGCGGCTAGACATGACATAAACGAACGAATCGCGTTTGTGCTCACTCTTCTTGTGAATCATCATCTTGAACTGCTCAGATGATTTTTTTGCTTCTTCGAGTTGAGCTTGCGCTTCTAATAGTTGGTGTTTAGTAAGCTGTTCTTGTTGTTTTGCGTACTCTTCACAGTATCTCATGTACATCTTGAAAATTTTCTCAACCTGAATGTAATATTTCCGAATTTGCTTTGCTCGAGAGGTATTCGTGAGCATCAATGACTCTTTGAAACAATCAGGGCTCACAATAATGTGCATCGTACGATTGTGGCTATTGAAATTGGTGGGCAATTCTAATAACCCCTTGGGGGGTAAATAGAATCGCTTGATTTGCGACGATGTTAGGTACTTGTATTCGTCATCATTGAAATGAGCGGACAGCAATTCAAGATAGCGCTGTTTCAATTTGAAATCGTGATTAAGTGCTTCATAACCCATCCACTTGAGCATTTCATCACCGATGTACAACCATTTTTCATCAGATATGCTGCTCCAAAACTTGTCGACGTACAGTCGATCGATATTTTCATCGCACTGGGCAATAAATTCGTGAATCGAGAGCTGTTGATTCATGACGATGATCTAAATGTCTTTTATATGTTATTAGGAGGTTTGTTCAAATAGGAATGACCGATGAGTCTCGTGAGATTGTGTCGATTATGATCATTGGGTAGTTGTACAAAAAAAAGTTGAGCGTACAGTACGTATGCTCGTTTGTTTAGGTTGAATATCTTCGGATTCTCGCATAGCATCATCTGCTATGCCTCTATGCTTCCCAGGTTTCAATTTTCAATTCACCTGATCACAAAGAGTTACACTCATGCCTATTGTTAGTAGATTTGTGTAAGCCAGACTATACATTAAGCCTCCTTGATGAAGGAAACCCACCGGTGACCTAGTCGTTAGCGATCACAGCATATTTGCTGCAGCCGACGGTCTCTGCACCCCCGTAGGGTATACCTTTGACCGTATTGCGCCAGTGTCGCCCTGACGCTTTATTATAGCGTCGCACAAGAGCTGTCACTCTCGTTATACTTAACCACTTGCTCAATAAGCAAGCCCGATTAAGCACGGACTAGGAAGTAGCACAGATTCACGTCGATTCGTGAATGCGTTTCCGCAGGTGCCTCGCGACACCAAAGCTTCCTGTTGAGTTCTGACGTCTACTGCCAAACTCGCGGAACCCTCGCTGACTAGCATGAAATTGATCGCGCGCGCCTCGACGAAGAACGTGGCGGTGTGAGCACTATCAGAGCCAATGAAGGAAGATGTGTAATTTAGATACAATTCTCGAGCCCTAGAGGTGTTGAAATGACCGCTGGGCTGATGATTAAAGGGATGAAGCGCAAACGAATAGAGGTACAACCCCGGGTCCGTTGGAGCCGTAATATTCGATCCGCCAAATTGGTATGGGATATAAGAGTTAAAGAAGGCGGCCGGGAACTGAGAGAACAGATCGACGGAGTGTGCCTGAAGTTGAAGCGTTGTGATGTGCGCTGTCTCATACTTGATATTCAGATCTGATGCGGCGCCGATGATGTTCGCCTTCAGCTGCGGATCATTCGTCACCTGGCAGTATCGATGCCAATCCTCCATGTCGCCAGAGTTGACGGCGGTCTGCGTTGCCTTGGCGACCTTCGTAGCGTTCGAGACTCTGTTGACGGTCGGCTGGAAGCCAAACATGAGCGTCTCCACCGGCCACTTGAGCTGCACGAGGTGAATGCTGTCGGAGCTCTTGTTGAGGTTCTGCGTCTGGCGACGATGCACGCGGACAAGTGTGAATGCGACACGGTCAATGAAGATGTCATGCACTTCTGGGAGCACAAACATGTTGTTGATGTACAGATCAAACGTGGCGATCTGCGGCACCGTGAGCGTCGGATTCGTAAGACTGTCAGTGACAGCATCAGGATTGGCGATGGCACGATAGATGTTAGACGCCTGCGTGAGCGTGAACGTGATGAAACGCTGACCGTAAGGGACCGACACCGATGGGAACGCAAGTCGAACATCCGTGTTGAACCAAAAGAGCAACGGAATCCAAAGATTAAGATCATCGTGCGACGTCTTGTACGTCTGGTAACCATTGTACACCTCGCTTGCAACTCGAGCAGAGAGCGGCGAAGTGTTACCCGTTCCGTCTGCAGGAAGCTGCGGGAACGCCTTTGCTGGCATTTCCTGACCCATGCAACGGTTCCAAGCGACGAGCTTGTCCGACGGCACGTGGAACTGTCGATGGAACACATAAGACTCGCTAGTGTACGAGTCGATCGGATTAGAGTTAACTTCGAAAGCCACCTGATCAAAGATTCGCTCACCAGGGTACTCGCAGTGTCGGAAGAGAGGAACATCGGCTAGACTGTTTGCGGTACTAGCACCGGTAATAGATGGAACGGGGGCGCGCACCACAATATTGGCCACCATATCCGCAAAGAAATCGCCATACTGTGGAATAGATAGATGCACATCCGAACCAAAAGAAACATTATTTGCAGACACCTTAAAATATTGAAAAGCAATAGCCACATAGGGCTTGTGGTGAGCATTCACGAATAGCACGTGCGTGCGCTCCAAGTCCGACAACGTCGGATTCGTGTCTGTCTCACCAGCAGCAGCTCGACGAGCCTTCACCGCCGTGATATTATCACGAAGGATCTGGTTCGCCAGTAGGAGTTGATCCATACGGCCATCGTTCGATACTAGAGTAAATACACCGCCTTGTGACATATTGAGGTTTACAAACTATCACAAACTATCAAAATATGCAAATCAATTTGCAGGCAATTTGCCTTCAAGATATATTATATCAGATAAAGCTCGCACGAATAATTAATTATTAGGATTTTTATCGAAATGTTGAGAGAAACATCACTTTGAGGGATTGAGGGAGGTGATATTTTCGCTGCCAACCGTAGTATCTTGATTTTGATTCAATCCGAGTAAAACAGTTGCACTTCGTCAATGTCGCGATCTGGGATTATCTTGATTTTAGACTCCACAGTGTCGAATAGAACCCTTAGTCGATGCTCAAAAGCCGCTTTGTTGACAATCTTCAGCTCTTGAGTTTTTTTTGTCTTGCCGAACACAGACCTCACGCGTTTGCCGTCTTGCGTGTAACTATCAGGGTTCAGACGAATAATTACAAGCGGACGCGATCCGAGATCTCTGAACAACTCCATTGTCCGTCGATTGTTGCACATTTCATCATATCCAACATGCTGATCTTCATCGATTTCGACAACGATCGAATGTGTACCACAATCAAGCAAACCATCTGGGCGACGACGAGAACATCCGCCATCGACGACTTTGTCAAGTATCATTTTAGGATAGCGCTTTGCGAGTGGCATCATGAACACATGCTCCTTGGTTTTGTAATTTCGAATACGGGGATCGTCAGGGTGAAGAAAGAAATGACATCGCGCACAATATGGTGTGTAGTTGTAGTTTGCTGTTGTCGCACATCCATCAGCCTCGCACTTTTTGCTTCTGATATCGATCATATCGTCTTTCGCATGTGTAGCACAGTAAGACGGACGCTTGCCAGTAGACAACCCATATGAAGCCTGTTTCGAACATCCATCAGCTTCACACTTTTTGGACATGATATCGATCATATCATCTTTCGCGTGTGTAGCACAGTAAGACGGACGCTTGTCGGTACACAACCCATATGAAGCCCGTTTCGAACACCCATCAGCTTCACACTTTTTGGACATGATATTGATCATATCGTCTTTCGCATGTGTAGCACAGTAAGACGGACGCTTGTCAGTACACAACCCATATGAAGCACACTTTGAACACCCATCAGCTTCACACTTTTTGGACATGATATTGATCATATCATCTTTCGCGTGTGTAGTACAGTAAGACGGACGCTTGTCAGTACACAACCCATATGAAGCCCGTTTCAAACACCCATCAGCTTCACACTTTTTGCTTCTGATATCGATCATATCATCTTTCGCGTGTGTAGTACAGTAAGACGGACGCTTGTCAGTAAACAACCCATATGAAGCCTGTTTTGAACACCCATCAGCTTCGCACTTTTTGCTTCTGATATTGATCATATCATCCTCCGCGTGCTTCCGACAATGCGTAGCTTGTTTCGTACCATCCTTGCCAAAAGTGGCTCGAATGTCGCAATCACCAAATTTGCACGATCGAGGCTTCTTCACCATCGAAAGATTTGCCAATGCGAAAATCAAATCTAAAATCGAGTCATCGCGAATGCAATCGATCAAATATCCATAGAGATCCGGATGAATGTATGTTCCGCGAGTGCGGCCTTTCAAAATCCAAATGACAGAGCCTTGATCGAGGCTGTGTTGTTGTTCACACTGCGCCATTCGTGTTTTCGTAGATTCATGTTGAACCCATGAAGAGACAAAAGCATTGAGTTCATTGTTTGTGATTTGATAATATCCGATTGGCCGCTTCGTCATCGTTGTATACTGATATTCTTTTGATCAAGAATATCGCCTTTTGAGAGTCTCTTGATTGCCGCAGCACACAAAAAGTAACATACATTCTCGGTTACAAATTTATTATAGAATGATACCTAAGCTTCAACATTATTACCAAAATAAACATTTCATAAGAGTACCATTCTCTTCGACGGTGACAACTCTGGCATTTTGCGCGGGAAAAGTATGTTATTCGAGGAAAAAATGCCAAGCCGCGATGAGAGACGCAAGCGCTCGCGATCAGGTGATGCTGGAGAGCATTCGCTTCTGGCAGCGCTCCTGAATCAGGTACGACAAGAAGCTAATAAGCGCGTAGAGGAGGCGAATAAGCGCGTGGAGATCAAAGAACAAGCAGATAAATGCGTGGCGGAAGCTAAGGAGGATGAGAAAGTTGGATCGCATTTTTTTGCTTGCTGTATGCACCATGATTGAGATTCCATTTCGTCTATCAATATACGCCGCCGCCATGTCGATTTTGTCGAGTCCACTGGCTTACAGTAGTAATGATAAGCACCTCTATACCAAATTTGGGTCAAAATGGTCATCTGTGATGCTTGACGTTGACGGAGAAAATGCATCTATGCTTGTAACAGTTCAGTCAAATCCTATGATATACATTGACAAGTATGGCAATACTGGGATTGGTACGACAGCGCCAAACATGCGGCTCGTCATAGCAAGTGACAATGGCGCATGTTTGAAACTCGTCCGCCCCAACGAAAATGTTTCTTCGCAATTCACTCTAGATAGCATGGGTAATTTAATAATTTCAGCGACTGGTACGCAAACACAAATTCAAAATTCATTGAACGTTGTAAATGGTTTATTTCTGAATGGAGCTCCTGTGCTTTCAACTGCGTCTGAACTAAATTATGTCCACACAACACAAGGCGTTGCGTCAGAATCAAAAGCTCTTATCCTTGACAGCAACAAATCAGTCAGTGGCATCAAGACCGTATCTGCCACAAATCTATCTGGTACGTTGCTAACGCCTAGTCAGCCGAATATCACGAGTGTTGGTACGCTTGACAGCTTAGCAGTAACAGCAAACATCACGGCGTCAACATTGACAGGCACACTCTTGACATCGACTCAAACAAACATTACAAGTGTAGGCACACTTAGCAATCTGACTGTGAATGGAGCAGTGTCAATAACCGCGGGCGACGTTACTATCGGCAACGCTATACGCATCAATGGATTAGCCACTGTTGCGAATTCAACCGACGCATCCTCGAGCTCCACAGGAGCATTGGTTGTCTCAGGAGGCATCGGTATCGCCAAGGCGCTGTATGTCGGTACAACACTGTCTGTCGCTGGAGCATCCACTCTAACTGGGACCGTCTCAGTGGCTAGTACAGTAGATTCGTCTTCTGCGACAACAGGTTCGTTACAAGTCGCAGGCGGGATAGGACTTGCCAAATCGCTGTATGTTGGCAGCGCTTTAACGGTTATTGGCTCATCAACATTGAGTGGACCGGTGCTGGTTTCGAACACGATAGATTCTACGTCAATCTCAACTGGCGCTGTTGTCATATCTGGTGGTGTAGGCATTTCAAAGGCTCTTTATGTTGGAGCTCGCTTATCAGTTGGGGGATTATCTTCGTTTGCAAGTTCATTGACAATCAATGCAGTAGCAGATGATTCGTTAGTTACAGCTGGCGGAGCGAGTATTACTAAAGCGCTCTTTGTGGGAGGCACTCTTTCAATCACTGGTGCATCAACGTTCTCCGGAGTCACGAGCATAACAAATGTGACTGATGCTACGTCATTCTCAAGTGGGGCAATTGTCGTAGCAGGCGGAGTTGGTATCGCCAAGTCATTGTATGTGAAGAACAACTTGTCAATCACAGGTGCGTCAACATTCACAGGCAGCATATACGCGGGGGGAGCTTCATTTGCGAGCGCTGTATCAGTAGCTGGCTCAGTAGCGGTGACAGATACAACTGAATCAGCTTCCATATCAACAGGATCAATTACAACAACTGGCGGCGTCGGAGTCACTCGATCGTTGTTCGTCGGCGGCTCGATATCAATAGCAGGAGTTTCTGTGTTGAACGGTGTTGTATCGATAACTGATGTGACTGAATCGACATCGCCATCAATTGGTTCATTCACGACGACAGGTGGAATCGGCATCGCCAAGTCTCTCTCCGTAGGCAATACTTTGTCGATTGCTAGTTCAGCTAACACGTCTCTAACTACAGCAGGTGGAGCTACCATAACAAAAGTTCTGTCTGTCGGTGGCTTGTCAACGCTAGCAGGAGCGACGATAACAACTGTGACTGATTCTACGTCAGTGTCTACAGGTTCTTTGATTACTGCTGGCGGAGTCGGAATCGCTAAGTCGCTATATGTCGGCGGCGTATCAAGTTTCGCTGGATCAGTAGCAATCACGAATGTGACAGATGCGGTTTCCACAACTTCAGGCGCGCTGATCGCGGCAGGCGGAATCGGCATTGCCAAATCTCTTTACGTCGGAACAAATTTGTCAATCTCTGGCTCGTCAACATTTGTTGGAGCAATCTCATTGACTAACACGACTGACTCAACATCCTCACTCACAGGTTCGTTGATCGCAGCAGGCGGGATCGGCATTGCTAAGTCGCTTTCTGTCGGAAGCAACTTGGCGATTTCAGGTACCTCCACGTTTATAGGTGTTGCTACAATCACAAATGTGACTGATTCAACATCTTCAACTACAGGTTCGCTGATTGCATCTGGCGGAATCGGCATCGCAAAGTCTCTTTATGTGGGAGGCAGCGCGTCGATCATTGGCGCATCTACACTCACAGGATTAGTAACTGTGTCAAATACAACAAATGCAACTTCGGCATCTACAGGATCATTCATCACGACTGGCGGAGTTGGTATCGCCAAATCTTTGTTCGTGGGAAGCAACTTATCGATTACAGGAACGTCAGCGCTTTCAGGAATTGTGACACTGTCAAATACTACTGATTCGAGTTCATCAACAACAGGATCTCTAGTAGCATCTGGCGGAATCGGCATCGCCAAGTCTCTTTGCGTTGGTACCAACTTGTCGATTACAGGAACGTCGACGCTCTCAGGTGTAGTATCAACACTGAACACCACTGATGCAAGTTCATCAACTACAGGATCTGTAATAGCATCTGGCGGAATCGGCATCGCCAAGTCTCTTTACGTAGGAACGAATTTGTCAGTTACAGGTTCATCAACATTTGTTGGAGCAATCTCATTGACGAATGTTACTGATTCAATATCAGTTTCGAGTGGATCTTTGATTACATCAGGTGGAATTGGAATCGCCAAATCATTATTTGTTGGAGGAGGCGAGTCTGTTGCTGGTGTGTTAACTGTGACAAACACGACCGACGCAACTTCAAGCGCAACTGGCTCATTAGTCGCGACAGGCGGCGTCGGCATTGCGAAATCATTATTCGTAGGAGGCGCCTTGACAGTTTCAGGAATTGTGTCATTGACAAGCACAGCGAATGCAGCGCTAACTGTTGCAGGTGGAGCAGCAATCGCAAAGTCTCTTTCGGTTAGTAGCACCATCTCATGCTCTGACGTTACAGATACTGTTTCATCGCTGACAGGATCTTTGACAACAGCAGGCGGAGTCGGTATCGCCAAGTCTCTCTCTGTAGGCGCAGGTATCACAGCAAATACGCTAACATTGACAATTCCACTCGCGGCTACAAGTGGCGGCACAGGATATAACTCATACGCAGTTGGCGACATCTTAGTAGCAAATTCATCAACCACTTTGACAAAATTGTCTGTGTCAGCAAATTCTGGTGATTTGTTGTTGACTGATGTGCTTGATTCAAACAAAGTCAAGTGGAGTCCGGGTTTGCTTGCGAGGCACATTGATATGGCGATTCCAACATATCTTACGAACAAACACTACTCGATTGATTATCTGTATGCAAAAAATAAATCTGTGACGAACAATATCGTCATCAGTAGTACAACAGTGATTGACGCTACTGTTGTTGCAATGAACACTTTGAATGTGATTGTGCGCTCTGCTCCACTGGCGGGAAGCGTTGCTGCGGATATTGGAAGCACAACATGCACAGGCACATCAACAACATTCACGACAGACTTCATTGCAAATGACGTTATCACAGTGTTCAGTGGAGTCATGACAAACCCCAGGCGAATAGTCAGTGTTGACAGCGCAACATCTCTCACTCTGAGCTCGCCATTGACAATGTTGAACGTGTGGAGTTTAGTCGGAACTGCAACAATGAGCACAGCGCAATACAAGTTTGGAGGCAAATCGTTGTTGGTCAGCAACGTCACGACCGCATATGCTCTCTTGACAAAAGGCGATCGTTTAGCGATGGACAATTCAGTCTCGGCATGGACCGTTGAGTTTCATCTTCGTTTAGCCTCTATTGGCGCCAATCTCGCGATTGTAACATCCAACGCCGCATACAGCCTCGCTATACGATTTGCATATAACGCAACCGGGAATGACTATATCTCAGTATCTCTTGGCAACAATGGCACGTCTTACAATATTGCTAGCGCTGTGACGAGCACACAAACTGCAATCACAGCAACAACATGGTTTCACGTAGCGCTTGTCTTCACCGGATCAGCGTATGTCATGTACGTCAATGGCTCCCCGTTTACCATTGTTAGTTCATCAACGAAGGTACTTCCAACTGCATTTGATTCTTTAAAGTTTGGTGCGGATGGTACAACCGCGTTCAATGGCAATATTGACGAGATTCGAATTAGCAACATCGCAAGATACAGCGCGAGCTTTACAGCACCAACAAGCGCGTATGTCGAAGATGCAAATACAGTCACGCTTCAGCATTTTGAAAGTACCACAATCACAGCTTCTGACGACACGACTTTGAACAAGATCTTTTCATACTATCGCGGAGGCGACGCTGCAATCTCGTATCTGTATGCGGTGAATCATCCAACTACTCCGGGGTATATCCTTTCGCATCGCAATCCGTCAATGGCATTACTTGATTTGCCAAGTGGATATTCTACGGCTGATTACGTGCCGCTCAACTTTTATGTATCTCATCTCGGTCAGACGATATTCAAACTGAATGAAAACTATTTCATGATTGCGCCGATGTACTCAATTGTATCAGGAGCGACAAACACCGCAGCAACTTCTTACGATTTGTCAACTGTTGTTCCTTATGGGTGCACCGCTGTCGATATTCTCATCACGCACACCCATGTCGGCACAATAGCTTGTTCAATTATGCTTGGACAAAGCGCCACAAGTTCAGTACAAGCGTATGTGCCGCTGAGTATCGCGAATGTCTCTCAACTGACAGTTACAATTCCATTGTTGCAAAACAATTATTCAATTCAGGCAAATCTGTCTGTAGTTGCTTCGACAACAAATTACACTTTACAACTTGCTGGATTCTACGTGTGAGTCTATTTTGACCAATCATATGAGCGCGCCTTTCAAGAATCAGCAAGCGCAGCTCACAAACGAAAAGACAAGCACAATGATTAGCTGTAAGAATCAAACCGATCTACTTTCGCGAAATCAGGAACTTGAAGAAGATAATGCTAAGCTTCGCGCTCAAGTGATTCGCAACGAAGAAGATTTCAAAAGCGAGCGAGATCGATGGGTCGCCATCTACAAAGATATCAATGAGATGCATAAGAGATCTGAGTTGGAACGGATCAAGAATCACGAACAACTCATGAGCAAGATTGATTGGACAACAGCTGCTACCGACAATATGCTGAATGCTGTACAACACGAGATCAAAGCGCTTGAAGTTTCTCGAGTCAGAGAAGATTCAGAAAGTGATTCGGATTATGATGATTCAAGTAATGATCTTGATATTGATGAAAACTTCCTCGACGCCGATTATGAAACGATCATTGATCGCTCAGGTGTTGCTTTCACTGATGAGCAACTTCACTTTATGAATCTTGCTGTGAAGCAACGCAAGAATGTTGCGCTGCTTGCGCCAGCGGGTTATGGCAAGTCAGCAACGATAGCAACGACAGTTAAGTTATTGAGCTCTCTTCGTAAGCAGCGGCTAGCGGATCCGCCTATTGTCGCGGTTTGCGCTTCGACTGGAAAGGCTGCGAGCTTGATTCATGGCCGTACGATTCACTCATTCCTCGGGATCGGATATGGAAAAGGCAATGCTACATATTGGTACAAATTGGCTTTGCAACGATGGTATTTGCGCAGAACACTTGAAACTCTTAGATTTGTCGAGACAATCATCATCGATGAAGTTTCGATGGTCTCAGCTGACTTTCTCGATAACATCAGTAATTATCTAAAACTAGTTCGCAAATCTGACAAGATGTTTGGAGGCATTCAAATGATTCTTGTTGGCGATCTTTGTCAGATAGAACCAGTCAACGGAAAGTTTTTGTTCTTGTCGAAAGCTTTTGAAGCTGCTCGTTTTGTTACGGTTACCCTCACGAAATGTTTCAGACAAGCAGACCCGATATTTCTGAAAGCACTCGATGAGATTCGGTATGGAGCATGCTCAGATGAAACACTCGCGCTCTTTCAACGCTGTACAGCGATTGATACAGAGTATGCTAATGGTTTAGAGCCTACGAGATTGGTTAGCAAGAATGACGAGGTGGATACGATAAATCAACGCCGCATGCTTGCCATATGCGAAGAAACTGGAGCGCAACCGCAACGATACAACGTTTTGTTTCCAAATTCAAAAAAGAATAATGCTGCGCTCGTCAAGGCTTACAAGTTTCAAGAAGCGAGTGCTATTCCCGAATATGTTGATCTTGTTGTCGGCGCTCAAGTTCTTGTGACATTCAACATTGCAACGCCATACATTGTGAATGGAACTCAAGGCAAGATTGTTGAACTCAAAGACGATGAAGTTGTTATTGACACTGGTAGCGGCAATGTATTCAACATAACGTACATTGAGTACAAAGATCCTGACTCGCTAGACATTCATGAAGCACCAACGCTATTTGAATATCTTCCGCTGCGACTTGGATTTGCAATGACGATTCACCGAGCGCAAGGTGCAACGTTGAAGCTAGTTGATCTTGATTGCAAGCATATCTTCACGCACGGTCAAGCGTACGTTGGTATCAGTCGTGCAACTGACCTTCGCGGCCTTATCATCAGAAACGTATCGAAGAAGTCGTTCATATGCCGTGATGAAGTCAAACGGTTTTGTCTTCAAGCGCCGCATTAGTAGATATTGATTCTCCTTGAAGAACTTGCGTGACCTCGCGTGACAGCAGCGCCGCTTGAAGTAGCGTCTCAGTAAGCATCTTCTTGCACTTCTTCAACTTTGCCATTTGCGTTTCCATGTTCGCAAGATTCACGATATGCGCGATGTTGCTTGTCTTGAGTTCTACTACTAGCGCTTCAAGACCTGCGACTTGCACATTTCGCTTTGCCACGAGCGCTTCAAGATTTGCGACTTGCATATTCCGCTTTGCCACAAGCGCCTCCAGATCTTCAACTTGCGCTTCAAGCTCTTGCAAATGCGCGCTTGTGGCTTTCTTCGCTTCAGCTCGCGTGCGCTTGCGAGTCATCATTTTCTAAAATGCATGCTGAATTGTTTCAAACATATTGAATGAAACTGCTTTTTTGTCATGGGATAGAAAAAAAAATTGTTTGATTCAAAAATCAGAATCGTCGCTGTCATAGTCATGATCCTCGCGATCTTCGCCAAGTCCAAGATACTGAATAAGAAGTTGTGCTGTATCTTGCAAGGAGTTGATCTCTCTGAGCGTAGTGAGAACTTCTCTACCTTTCGTTTCAATTAGATCTCCATTTGGAGTTACAAACACGAGCGCCGGAATTGTTTGAATGTTGAATCGCTTACGTAGTTTGGTACGAAGTGGATCGTCAAATGGTATTGCAGGCCAATGATACTTCTTTGCATACGAATCAAATGCCGCTTGTGCTTTGTCGGAGCTCACCAATAGTATCTCCACATTGCGATTGCGCAAATACGGATATATCTCGTCGAGCTCAGGACCAAACTTCACACACCATTTGCAGTAGCTTGCAGCAAAATAGAGCCCAATCACTTTGACGCTATCACTTGGCGTGGTGTATGCTCCCAACATTTTCATATATTTGAGTTTTCTGATGTTGAATTCAAATGAGAGAATTGATATGCTGGTCACGCGGAGAAACACTCGGAGAAGTCACTCTGCGATTTTCATTGCATGAGCCGCCGTTGTATGACTGCTAGAGAGCCGTCACGCAAAGAAAATCGCGCATTGTATCATTGCATGAGCCGTCTCCACATGATCGCTAGCATATCAAAACACGATCGATTGAAATCGCGAAGAAGCACTCACAACGTGCCAACGCGCTTGATATTTGGCGAATCAACAATCACGAAGAAGATCTGAAAACGTGTCAACGCACTCAGCATCAGCCAATCATCATCACGAAGAAGATCTGAAAACGTGTCAACGCATTATATTTTTGACCAATCAACAAACGCAAAGTCAATCTGATAATGTGTCAACGCGCTCGGCACCGGCCAATCAGTAATCGCAGAGCTTATCTGATAATGTGTCAACGCATTTAGCATCAGCCAATCATGATGGAGAAACAGATCTGAGGATCAACAGGTGGACGCTCATTGCTCCATCAACTTCTTGAGAAACTCCCTCTCACAAAAAGTTTGCGCGAGTTCATCGACTGCTCAAATCACTACTTCAGACACGCACTTGTTTGAGGCGATTTCGCGAATTGACACTGAACGAAGCCACTCTGCGCGAGCTTCATTGCATGAGCCGTCTTCACATGATCGCTACTGAGCTCTCACGCAAAGGAGGCATCCAAAACACAATCCATTCTCGAGCACTATGACAATCCAAAACAAAGAAATTGGCATTTGAAAGAATTACTCTTCAGTGAAGTTTTCACAGTGGGAAAAGGCAGAAATGACATCTTGGTTCATTGTTTGTCTTGACGCATCAACTTTGATCATTGAGCAAAGCGTCGTAGCTGCTCGGTCACAAACGCCAGCGAGGCTCGTTGGCTCGGATCGCAAACACACATCTGTTTCACGAGCGTCCACGCATCATCACTCATTTCTTGCGGTTGGAGGAGCTGATTGCGCTGCTTCAGCGTGCGGACTTCCTTCGACTGTTTGCCAGCAAATGGATTCTTCTTGGCAACTGCTTCCATGATCGTCAGTCCGAACGAGTACACGTCCGACTCGAAGCGGGGACTGTGATTACTACCGTCAGGACCAATACGCTCAGGCGCGGCGAATTCTTCGCTCGTCTCCGGCTTGAGACTGTTGCTCTTGTTGTTCTCCCGAATGTAAGATGCTCCGAATCCGAAGAGCTTCACGTTGCCTTGTTCGGTTACTAGCAGTTTTGAGCAACTGAGGTTACCGTGTACGATGTGCTTTTTGTGTAAGTACATGAGTCCCATTGCTGCTTGATGAAGCATCCGCCACAGCTCTTGTTGCGACAACTGGTCCCAACTTCGATCGAGACTCTGGCGACTGGCGTACTCGTAGACAAAGAACGGTGCGCCGTTGACTGACCCAGCACCATAGAGCTGAGCCACATGCGGATGCAGCAGTGTACGCCAGACATTGAAGTGCTTGTTGAACACTGGGCTTTCGCCGATAACTGCAAACTTCTTGACAGCCACTCGAGTACCTTGCCAATCTCCGGCGTATATGTAGGTAACTCCTTCGGAGTCGATCGGCTCGCCACAGGTCGTAACCTCGTCGGCACCAATCAGCCAGGTTGGAGGGGTCTTCGATGCGTTTTCACTATGAAAATCTTTCTTAGCAATCTCGATAATGGTGCGCCGAACTGGATCGAGAGGCTGTGGAGTATGTTCCGGGTCCGAACTGTCGATGACGTCGCGTTTCACCAGCAGCACCAAATCTTCCATGTCTCTTTTGGTGGGCATCTGCTGCATAGCCATCCAAATATCTCTTTGCAGGGTAACTATTTCCGCGTGTTGGCTGACCACACTCGCAGCATCACGATCGTACTGGGTGCGCCACTTCAACAGCTCCACGAGCTTCGCCGTTTGATTCACCGTGATCATAGCGATAATGCTGTCTAAACGCTCGTTGTAGACCTTGACGTCCTCCGTAAACTTGTCCAACTTCATCACACGCTTGACAAAGTTGCGCTGCGCGGCGAATGTCTGGACTGTCTTCGAATACTCTCCGATCAATGCTTGAAGGCGTCGCAGCAGCTCTTCCGCTTGAAACGTGTCAGGCGGAATCTTCTTCAGCTCATTGGCGAAATCCTCCAAGCGCTGGTGCAGTCTGGTGCATAGCTCCTTGCCTTCTTTCAATTCGCTGTACTTGGTGTAGAGCGTGCCTAGCAGCGCGAGCGTTGACCCTAGGCCAGGAACGGCGAGATCGAGCAGGTTCGCAGCCATCAGGCTTTGTTGGACTTGCACGGAACAGGATAAATTGGCGACTGGCTAAGATTTCGGGCGTCGAGGGATGATTTACATTGTCCCACTCTTTATTCTCGCAACTAAGATGTGGTTGCTCAATAAGGGTTTGGCTGGATCTTTTTTTGATTTCAGAAGTAGCCGATGAGATGGGTGCAATGGGTGTGATGCATGCTGGAGGGCCAGAAGAGAACCACAGTTTCGGTTTAGACACGAGCGAATGGGAAACAAGTCGAGTAGTCTCGTTGAGGCTGCAGAGAAGGGCGACATCGCGAGGGTCGAGGAGCTGGTCCGTGGCGGCGCGAGCATCAACGCTAAGGACAATCGTGGCTGCATTGCGCTGATGGAGGCTGCTCGCTGGGGTCGTGTAGATGTGGTGCGGTATCTCGTCGAGCAAGGTGCCGACAAAGAGGCCAAGAGCAACAATGGCTTCACTGTGCTGATGTGGGCTGCTTTCAGGGGTCATGTGGATATTGTGCGATATCTCGTCGATAAAGGTGCCGACAAAGACGCAAAGACTGACGATGGCTGGACTGCGCTGATCTGGGCTGCTGGCTTTGGCTGTGTGGAAGCGGTGCGGTATCTCATCGAACACGGCGCCGACAAAGAGGCCAGGAACAACGACGGCGATACTGCGCTGATCTGGGCTGCTCGAAATAGTCGTGTGGATATTGTGCGGTATCTCGTCGATAAAGGCGTCGACAAAGAGGCCAAGATGAAGGATGGCTCTACTGCGCTGATGTATGCTGCTTGCTGGGGTTATGTGGATGTGGTGCAGTATCTGGCCGATAAAGGCGCCGACGCATCATACATCGACAATCATGGAAACTCTGTGCTTGTACATCTGCTTGATCGCAAAGTCGATGAAGACAAGATTGTTCCACTCGTAAAATCGCTGCTCGAACGCGGAGCCCCTCCTATCAAATCAAACAAGCAAGGCATATCCGCGAAATCGATCGCACAAAAAAGGAAACTCAAAGGTGTTATATGTCTACTCGACGAATACGCAGCCAAGCCGCAACGAGAGTCAGACTCAAAATGGTTCATTTCGCCTGATGATATCACAATGATAGATGATGTGCAACTGGGTCAAGGCAGCTTTGGTACGGTGTATCGCGCAACGTGGGTCCACAGCGATGTCGTGGTGAAGACAATCTTGGTGGTGGAGATGCGGCAATTCCTCAAGGAAGTGGATACGTGGCGTGAGCTCAGACACAACAACGTTGTCCCGTTCTACGGTGCGAATCATCGAAAAGAGCCGTACTTCATTGTGTCCAAATACGCTTCGAATGGGAAGTTGCGCACATATCTCTCAAACGAAAAGATGCATGGACGGACCGTCGTTTGGAGGAAGTTGAGAGAGGTTGCCGCTGGTCTCAGTTATCTGCATCAACAAGGTGTTGTCCATGGCGATCTGAGAGGCGACAACATTGTCGTGAGCGACAACGGTATCGCGATGCTGACAGACTTCGGCTTGAGCTTTTCTGAGTCTGGGTCATGTTCTTTGGTGAAAATGAAAGATGAGCTGGGTGCAATGGCATGGCGCGCTCCAGAGTTCGCGAGGATGACTGTGGAGATACCAACGCGCAAATCAGATGTTTTCTCATTGGGCATGTGCATCATCGAGGCGGTGAAAGATGCTACTCCGTGGGGTGCAAACCTTTCATCTGACAGAATTCGAGAGATATATCGGAATGGCGAATTCAAGATTGACCCACCGGCTGAATTGACATATACTCAGTGGAGGTTGGTGAAGAGGATGATCGCGATTTCTCCCGGCAATCGACCTGATTTGGTAGAAGTAGTGAATGTTCTAGAGCAGTTTGCAAATACTGAAAAGCATGAAGAGGACGCTAAAGAATGTCCTTACTAGGCAGACATACAATAGAGCGTAGTTGTTTCATACAGTGATACCCACAACGATTACTCTAGGAGAAGTTGGACAAAACATCCGAGACAACTGTGATGACATTCTTTTTTTGGCTGACGTTGTAATTTGCGTTTTGTGAATCAGACAACCGAGTCAACTCACTCGACAAATTTCTTTTTTCAAAATCGTCAAGCCAAAAAAAAGTTTGCGCAAGACAATCAGACTTCTCAAATCACTACTTTTGACATACGCTGACTTGAGAGCATCTCGCAGCGCGAGCTCGATTGAATGAGCCGTCTCCGCATGACCGGTAGTGAGCTCTAATGCAAAGAAGATCGCACGGAGTAGCACTGACAGAAGCTACTCTGCGATTTTCATTGCATGAGCCGTTTTCATATGACTGCTAGAGTATCAAAACACGCTCGGTTGAAATCGCAAACATGATCCGAGAACGTGTCAACGCGCTCAGCTTCAGCCAATCATCATCACGAAGAAGATCTAAAAACGTGTCAACTCGTTTGCATTTTGACCAATCAACAGTTGTGGAGTTAACCTGATAATGTGTCAACGCGTTAGACTTTTGGCGAATCAACAATCGCGAAAGGAATCTGAGAACGTGTCAACGCGTTTCTGAGCTGCTCATGCTCCTCACCACATTCTGATTTTCTCCGTTTTTTGATTGTTATTGTCGTATCCACAAGTACTAGTCAAATTTTTGTTGCCAATGTCTAAGCAGAGGCCGCCTCGTCCTTTGATCAGATTTCCATCATTGAACAGTTGTTGATATTGACTCCGATTGCAATCATTCATGACAAACTTTTTGTCGCCAATGTCTAAGCACTTGTTCATCTTCTTGTTGTAGTATGTTTTAAGAATTGGATCAATATACCATTGTTGATACTCATTATTGCCATCACAGTCAGTGTATCCAAAGCCGCCGCCTGCTTGAATCTGACCTGAATCTAAACAGTGATTTCCATGATCAGGGAATTTGATAAAGTAAGGTCCCATGCTGCCGACTTGCACAGTTCCATCCATATACGTATCACCTAAAATTTTGAGTCGAGGAAAGTCATGATCATAGTTGATGATCAGCGATTGATCAGTGTTCTTCACCATTGCTCGCGAAGCTTTAGTGTCGCCACGTACTGTCTTGCCGAGAATGAAATCAGTTTGATCAGCATATGATCCTGGATCTCCTTTCGGGCCTGCTGGCCCCGCTGGACCTGTTGCACCTGCTGGACCCGCAGGACCTCCTGATGGTCCTACATCACCTTTGGGGCCTTGTGGACCTGTTGTACCTGTGCCGTCTTTACCATCTTTACCGTCTTTGCCATCAGTTCCTCTATCTCCTTTTTCTCCTTTCTCTCCTCTCGGACCTTGAGCGCCAGCATTACCTTGCTTTCCTTGTACTGCGACAAACACGTAAACCGCAACTGCAATCAAACAAAGGCTCAACACGGCCATACAGAAGTATATCCCCCATGGTTTAGGAGCACCACTTGAATCGGAGCTGAATGGTGAATACCCCCTGATGCGATTACCGATTCTGCTGCCGATTCCGCTGAACATTGAGACGGCGCGTAAATATATTATGCTTAGAATTTTTTTTCTCAGGCGATCAGTTGATCTTGCGCTTCTTCTGCATTGAGAAGCGCGACTTCTTTGTTTCTCGCAGGAGGCGCTTCTTCTCCTCTTCATCGCTCGGATTCTCAGATTCGCGTTGTACCCAGCCAGGCGAATCATCAATGGTTAACGCTAATAGCGCCTTCGCGCCGAGCACAGCATGCTCAATGACAAGAAGCAGCCAAAGTTTGTTAATGTAGAATTCGTTTGATGATACCCATTCTGGAAGTACTAAGCTCAACAAACTTTCGTAGTCGCTTCTTGTGGTAAAAAATAAAACTGAGCAATTGACAGCGATCGCTGCAAAACTCATGAATTCAAGAATATGCATGAACGTTGAAACTTCTGTTTCGCTTTCGAACGGCGGACGTTTCTTAACTTGCGTGCAAGTTATCACGTCGAGTCGCGTATTCACAATGTTGTTGATCAATGCTAGAAGCGGCGCAATCGGCAGCACAGACACGAACATCGTGATATATCCAAATTGCACTATCACCTCCATTTGTTTGCCTAACAAGAAATCAGGTTGTTCCATGAGTTCTTGAACATGCACAAGCGGCGATAATTGTCCGCTTGCCGGTTCTGTTTGCAAATCAGCGTTGTACCATTCAATTTCGCTATTGAAAGCAAAGCCGGCGTATTTCCATTTTTGACGAACGTACAGCAACGGAAGAATGTTATGCTTTGTCATGTACCAGAGTTGGCGAACCGCCATGACGATCAGCAATTGCTTTCGCAAGTTAGCTGCATCTCGATCAACAAATGCAACCCAGAACAGCGGACAGAATGAATTCAGAAACTTGAACCAAAATAGTTTTGTGGCAAGTAAAGATTCGTATTGCCAGACCGTTCGATGATTTTCCCATTTCGTCATTTTGCGTGCGATGATAGTGTAAATGTTGTCAAGTACAAGCATCAGCACAGTATTGATGAGAGGAGTTACATATGGAACAACAACATTTGGCATCCAAGGAAGCAAAACATCTATCAATCGTTTAGCAAAGTTGCTTGATCTCACAAACACAAATATGATGATATCAATCACTCCTAGCAAGAACAAAACAAGAATGCCGCAATAGATGCGCGCGAGTCTTACTGATCTGGGAAATGTAATTTCAACCGACGCTTTGTCAACTTTATCAACATGAAAGTCTCCGTAGAACTCTGGCACTTGTTCGTTTCGGTTTCGTTTGAAGTTTCCAAAGTTTCGTTGAATCTCTGCTCTTTTGCGCTTCCACCGCTCAACGAGCAAAGTTGCCCATATCGATACAACAATTGCGAATAGTGGTGTCACGAAGTGCAACGGCTTCATGGATCCCCACAGAATCTGACAAATGACGCCTGGAATCGCGATCAGCAGCAACCACACGGTGTAAAACATCATGAACGCATAGTAGAACGCATGTTTCTCTCCCAAATACGTAAGAATCGGCCAAAGCATTTCGTATTGATGCGATTGTCCTTCAAACAGGAACTGCCATAAGCTATTCTTCCAAAATGGCTGAAAGATGCGCGTGCGTTTGTCGGATCTTACCCAATTTCGAATTATGGTTTTGCATCCAGAAGCGTCATGAAGTGGAAACGTTGAAATTAGATTTCCTCGATTGAGGTGATTGTTCAAGTTCACTTTCTTTTGAATGATATCAAGAATGACTTGTTGTCTTTGCAAAGATCGAAACGGTTCGTATATCTCCGACATCGCAACAACATATTTTGAGCGCGTGACGGATCCACGGCATTTGACTTTGAGTTGTAGCGCTTCTGCGTGGCGCATGAGAATGTTGTTTGCAACCCCAACAGTTAGATAGTCAATATGCGTGTGTCGCTGCTGTCTCGGCTCGGGACTTTGCTCTTGCAAATCTTGCGGTTCTTGTTTTCGCGTTCGTCGTCTCAACCGTCGTCGCAAGTGGCGTCTCGAGTTTCGTCGCGATCGTCGGCGTATTCGAGGATATTGTCTTGATTGCCTTTTTGGACGAGGCGCAGGTTTCGCTCTCCTTAGAAGAACATTTGCAATAGCATTGACAATAGCATTGACTATCGCTCTTCCAATCGTTCGAATCTCTATTTCAACATCTGATCCAAATATTGCTTCAACGATAGATTTGATAATTCTGCTGCCGATAGGATTGTCAATATGCTTTGATCGTCGCCGCATTCCTGCGCGATTCACAATTAGCGGTGGAGCGCTAGCGCTGTCTCTGCGCAAAGTTTCAATCAGAGATTCTTTGAAATGCTTATTTTGTTCATTGTCGAACAGCATCACATAATCTCCAATTAGATTAGTGTTTGTGTCTTCAAGTTTAAGAATTGCCTTGATTGAGGGGCTCGCGACATGGCGAATGAAAGCTCCTTCAACGTTGCAATTTGAAAACTCCCAGCGCAAACTGTATGGTGACAGAAACTGCGCAAAGAGTGAAATAACATTTTCACGAAGATACAGCGAGGCTAGGTAGAGTGGAGATTCTTTTCTGCGGTTGATCCATCCAGCTTTGATGAGTAGTCCCACATCGATTTGGTGATTTCCAATTCTTACATCATCTCTCTCAACTGCAGTTGGCATGACCAAGCTTGGTCTCCCTCCCGATCTGCTGGCGCTAATCTTTGCTGATAGAGCAACGACAGAAACCATTCGTGACAATCGACGCAACGTTCCGGGGTTAGATTTTGGAATTGATGAGTAGTTGATTTGATTGATTTGAATTTGTTGTAGCAGCAGAGTTACAATTTCTTGGTGTCCGAGTTCTGCAACTGCGTGTAGCACTGACTGATGTTTGTTTTCTTCACATGAGCAAGTGTATAGCGGTTGAAGCGACATGATTTGGTGATCGTGTCGTTCTCCTTCAAAGTGAGGAACTCTGATTTCAAATTGTAGCAGCGCGTTTACTTGTGCTACTAGCGCAAAGCAGCCAGACCAGTACAACAGATGCTGCCCATACCGAAAAGCATCAGCGTTAGTGAATCGTCGCACAAGTTTGCGTTTTGCATCTAGTAGATCTACAGGCATTCGTTCGTTCATTGCGTTCACGTAGGCTTTAAGATCGCTAGCATGATCGAGGAACTCTTGCGTGAGTAGTTTCAAAACGTTTGTGTGATTCAATCGCTGGCGCCACCGTGCGTATTCAAGATCTCCAACATCAAATTCTTGTAGAGATGAATCATTTGATTCTGCTTCTTTGATGAGCGCAAGCCCGCGTTGTCCTGCAACATCGACAGGAAACAAGTTCAAGTCGTTCCCCATGATTGGAATGCCAATTTGCGTTTTCGCTGTGCTGCGTGTGTGTTGAAGAAGAACTGCTACTTGTTCGTGATTGCCATTGAACGCGCTCCAATGCAGCGGAGTCCAACCGTTAGCGTGTTTTGGAAAATTTGGTTGATCGCCATGTGTCAACAGCAATCTTGTGATCTCAAGGCATGCATCAACATGCTCTTCTGTTGATCCGCGGCCGTAGCAGCTAACACACTGCAGCGGAGTGTTGCCAAAATCGTCAATATGGCAACCATCGAGTAAGTCTTGTTTGGGGATTACACAATCAATCGGCAACTGTATGATCGCAGTAGGAACAGGCGCCTCATATTGATTTTTTGACGTGATTGAAATTTCACTTGTAGTCAATCGGTGCAAACGTTTCAATGGTTCAAGAAGCAATTCTGTTTCTGCTTTCGTTTGGCCATTGAAGTGCACCGTAGAAGGCTCGCCAAGCAACAATCGTACAACACCTACTTGAACTCCAATACATGCTGCCAATAATGGCGTGCGTCCAGCAATACCATGAGTTTGCAACATTTGCGGAACTACTCCTTCATGTCTGCAACGCAGAAGCAATTCAACGACGCGCTCTTCGTTGCCATTTTCGCAAGCCTCGTACAAGTCCATTCACAGCGCACATTATACTATCGTCGCTTTTTTTGTGTCTCGTGTCAGGATCGACGCCTCAACTTTCAAATTCTTCGCGCGAGAAAAAAATCTTTGCGTTCATCTTGGACAATTTCGCGATGTGGCACTGATAGAAGCTACTCTGCGATTTTCATTGCGTGAGCCGTCTCCACATAACCGCTAATGAGCTCTCATGCAAAGAAGATCGCACGATGTGGCACTGACAAAGTCAATCTGCGATTTTCATTGCATGAGCCGTCTCTACACAACCGCTAGCATATGAAAATACGATCGCTTGAAATCGCGAAGTAGATTTGAGAATGTGTCAACGCGTTTGTATCTGACCAATCAGCAATCGCGAAGGATATTTGAGAATGTGTCAACGCGTTATATTTTTGGCGAATCAGAATTGCGGAGAAGAGGAATTTTCTCGCATCTTCAGTACTTGAGATCCTACAGCATCTTTCCATGATTGCCTCTTCAACCCACGTGACGATCGCCATTGTTGCTGTTCACGATGGCGACCAGCAAGCGAACGAGCAGCGCTAACAAGCATGAGAGCGAAGCAAAGCGCGCCAGAGTTGCGGCGGAAGGAGCAGAAGCAACAAAGCAGAGCGGTTTTGCCGAGTATGAGATTCAGCTGAATGGCGAGATCTACGTGAACGTCGACTTGCTTTTCAACTTCCCAGCGCTCAAGTCGTACTTCGCCAAGCGTTACAAGCGATCCGTCAAGCGTTTGATCGATGACGAGAAGCTTCAGGTCGTCTTTGTTACAAAGAAGGACGCGGAGCAAGGAGAGCTGCGCGTGAAGCCGTCATACGCGCCAAGATCCGATTTGCGTTTGGCGAAGAAGGACGAGCACATTGTGCGACTGTTCAAGATCGCGAAGGAGAGCTCCTACCCGCTTGCGCCGCCTGTGATCAAGGATCAAGATCTTTCGTTCTTCGTTGACAAGAGCGGAGTGAGCTATCAAGTGGAGATGCGAGGCGAGCGCACGAGGAAAGGCATCTACTTCAAGGCGAAGGACGTGGGCCAGGTGTTTGAGAGCGGGTGGCTCGTGGATACTATTTTGCGAAGCGATAGCACCTACCACGAGTCGATCGACTACGTTTGGTTCACTCTACAAGTCACTGGGCCAGTCCGCGAAAAGCAGAGTGTCAACCCCCCGGATCAAGGACGTCCTCGAGATAGTGACACCTCTCTACAAGAGCATGACCATCACTCCCCACAAAAACAAAAGCGAGTGTACCGCAACAGCCAAGAAGTTTTTCTCACTTTCGCGGGTCTGATGCATGCCCTTCACTGCACACGCTCTTCCGTGGCGAATGAGTTTTGCGACTGGGTCTACGACCATGTCTTCACGCTGGCATATGGCACGGTGCAACAGAAGAGGAAGATGCTATCGACGCTCTGCAAAGTTGACAAGTCGTTTCTCGAGGCATTCATGAAGCTCGTTCCAAACGATCTCGCTTGTTTGTATCTCGTCGACACCGCCATGCGCGAGAACGGCAAGAAGGTGTTCAAGCTCGGTCGCTCCGAGAAAGTCAAAGAACGATTCTACAAACACAACTCGGCGTTCGGTGAAAGAACAATTCTTGACACTGTCATTCTTGTACCGAGTGACAATCTTGTCGAAGCAGAAGCGCTTCTGAAAGCGACAATCTATCAGACTTACCGTTTCGTGTACAACAAGGCGCGGGAGTTGATTCATCTCGACACAGAGAGCCACAAGTCAGTTCGAACCATCATGCAAACGATTGCTGACAAGTACAATGGCAGCTTGGCGATTCAAGCGGAGGTGCACGCTCGCGAGATGAAAGATCAAGATCACGAATACAAGCTGCGAATCAAAGACTTGGAAAGCATGATTGCAGTTCTTGAAGAGCGCATCCAGAATGCAGTCGCCGATGAGAAAGCTAAAGCAGCAGTTCTTCTGGTTCAGCTCGCTGAAGAAAAAGGTAAAGTCAGCATGCTTGAACAACAATTGATAAGCAAGCTGGAGAACATGGAACTTCAACAGCAGAGCGCAGTCGCGGACGAGAAAGCTAAAGTCGCAGCTCTTCTGGTTCAGCTCGCTGAAGAAAAGGGCAAGCTGGAGAACATGAAGCTACACCAGAAGATCGCCGATCTTGAACGCGCTGCTGAGCTCAAGGAGAAGGATCGAGTCAATGAAGAGCTTCGTGCGCGCATCAACGAGCTCGAAGAAACAAACCGTCGTCTCAGTAAGAACTTCCCTGAAGCCGCGTGAGTTGTGTGTTTTGATTTGCAGTGAGCGTAGGCGCCACTAATCAGGAATCGCGGAGACAATATCATTGCTAGCAACTGACTTGCAAGATTCCTTTTCTTCAAAATATTTTTAAAGACGTCAAACAAAATAAAGTTTGCGCAAGACAGGCCGACCTCTCAAAGCATTGCCTTTGATATGAAAGGAACCTTGCGGCGTGACGCTGACAGAAGCCACTCTGTGCGATTTCCATTGCGTGAGCCGTCTCCACATAACCGCTAGCAAGCTCTCATGCAAAGAAGATCGCGCGATGTTGCACTGACAGAAGCCTCTCTGCGAATTCGATTGCATGAGCCGTATCCACAAGATCATTTGAAATTGCGGATACAACACAACTACTCAATTCAATGCACATTGGAGTGTCTACAGCATTGCTACTGCTTCAATGTGCTGCAGAATGCGGCATTTTCGTTTTTGCATAAGTGCGTATATGGAGAGGTTTGAAACATTTCCAAATGGTTTTGTTTCAAAATCTAAAATCTTCGATCACTTTTTGAAAAAGTTTGTTCGCAAAATCCTCAAATACACACTTTTGACAAATCAGTTTGTGCTCCTTTGAAGTGTATTTTGCGTATCCACATCAACTGTGAGCACTTGATTGGCTCTTCGAATGTTGATAGCATTGTATCCGCAATTGTGTCTTTGATCAATCATCAATCGCGGAGGAGATTTGAGAATGTTGCTATGTGTTTGTGTCTTTGATCAGTCGTATGAACAGCTTCTCCATTCTCAGCCGATCCGTCGCGTCAACAATATAAGCAGCAGCAATGTCAGAAACAATTTATTGCAATGGTACGTCTGTGCCCATTGTTGAGGACATTGAGTATTCTTTCAAAAATCGCATGATAGTTTGTTTTGGGAGTTCGGGAAGTGGAAAGAGCTCAGTGATCATTCATATCATGAACAATCTCAAACGCGTTATCCCAATCGCGATTGTTGCATGCCCCACTGCGGCGCTCAATGGCGAATACGCAAACTTGATTCCAGATCCTTGCATCTATGAAGATGTAACAAAATCGTTTATGCAAAATATCTTCAAGCGTCAAAGAAATGTAATGGCAATGTATGATTTAGTTCGAGACGTTGATCAGCTTAGACCGTTGTACAAACTCATTGCCGATAGTTCATCTCAAGCGAAAGTCAATCGACTCGGAGAGATTTTTCAGCAAGGCTGTAATCAAATCAAACAATCATACAATCCAGAAGATGTTGAGAACGCTGTTGATGAATTGACTGAGAAGTACAACAAGAAGCTCAGCAAGATCATGCGATCGCACATCAATGACAATTTGACTCGACTGCAATCATATCGGCTAACTGATATTCAGAAATCAATTATATCAAATTTCAACATCAATCCGACATTGCTGTTGTTGCTAGATGATGTAATGGCTTCATTCAAAGAATGGGGCAGTATGGAAGAAACGCGAAAGCTCTTCTTTCAGGGTCGGCATTACGGCGTCACATGTATAATTAGCTGCCAATCAGTTGTTGCTTTGCCGCCGACGCTTCGAGTGAACGCTCATATCATGATATTTACAACAGTAACAGCTGTGAATAACTACTTGAACAAAGCATCGTCAGGAGTATCCAGCGATGACAAAAAAAACATCGGCAAGATTGCAGATACAGTATTTGCGCCGAGTGACGATCGCAATCGCCCCAATCACAAGAAGTTAGTTGTGTTTGGTCAAATAGTAAAGACTAACAACAAAGTTCAATATATTATTGGCAATCCGCGGAAGCGGCGCTTTGGATCCAACGCGCTATGGTACTTTTGCGAGAAAATCCAAAAAGCGACATTCGATACGATCAACAACAATGCGTCATTCAACAAGATGTTTGCTTTGAAAGTCAAAGATGCCAAATGAAGTATATGATACAATCATGGCCGAGTATTGCAGAATCGATACGGCGAACACTTTTGCTTTGTCGGCAACTCTTGACGAGGTGCACGCGTTAGTTGCTCAGACCAAATATGCGCATAAAGGAACTTGTGTCAAAGTGATCCGTGCAAAGACCCCAAATGAAAGTTTCTTTTGCGTGCACATTGATATTTTTGAATGTTGCAACAATGAAGTGATCATCAAGAACAAGCAACTTGTCTTCAAATACCCACAAGTTGTTTTCGAGGCACTGCTCGCTTTGAATAATTGTGAGTTGTGTGGCAAAAGATCAGCTGAGATTCTGCTCATGGTATCAGGATCTGATAATTCAAAAAGCTATGCAACCAGAGTATGTTCGTACTACATCAGAGCAGCTGATCGTATTCAGCGTTGGTGGAAGCTCAAGCGCAATCAACAACTAGCTTGATCGCTGCTTTTTGGTTTGCAAAATACGTTTCTGCATATAATCAAACACTTGATCCATTTCGTCTTCGATTGTTTCGATTTGCTTTTGAGTGAGTTTCGCAGAACGTTGCTTTTGCGGTTCGAGGGGTTGCTTGTGAAGTTGGTCTTGAGGTTGTTGCTCGCTCATTTTCTATTAATTTACATTTATCGTTCAGAAAAAAAATGTAGTTCAGTATATAGATATATTTGAGATTGAGTTTACTCACATTCACAACAACAATGGTAGAAGTTGACGGTGGCAGGCGACGAAAGCGAAAGACGGCAACTAAGAAGACGACGACGCGAAAGGCGCCGGCGAAGCGCAAGACTACAACTACAACTACGAGGCGCAAGACAACGAGGCGCAAGACGACGACTCGAAAGTAACTTTGTGAGTGCGGGCGGGTGTGCGCGGATTGTTCGGCGGTGCGATTCGTGCTTTTTTTTGTCATCTCACAAAAAAATATTCTTTTTTTGATTGTTCAGCGACGATCGTAGTGGCGAAACGAGCATTCAGGATCGGCGCATCGTTTCCCTTTCCTGCATGGTCTAATAACAATGAGCTCGCAAGTATTGACTTCACAATAGTTTCCACGAGTGACATGGGGGCAGATATGCTCTGGCTCAATGTGAAAGTTCGTGCAATGCTTATTCGTGCACGTGGAGTATCGCGGGCAGATCCTGATCCCCTTGCTAAGCGCACTACAGAACTCTCGACGACTAGAAACGTAAATTGGATTTACAGGTTCAACACAATCTTCAGGCCTGCTATTCAAGTCAGTGCTCGACGTTTCGCTTGTCGACTCGCTTGTCGACTCGCTGCTTGATTCGCTGTATGATCGATGATTTGGTATGTATTCATGAACTAGTGACTCTTTTGGGAGAGACGTCACATACTCGTAGCGCTGTTGCACTTGCTCAGGACATAAATGGTAGCTATTCATGAGTCCAGTGATCACCGCTAGAATATGACTTTGAACTTCGTCGCTGTTTGTTGAATCGTTGGACGACATATTGTCAAACGCATACTTGTTTGCTCAAAACTCACGTTTGCTCACTCAAAAACCCATTTGTACTTCTCGTGATGCTTGATCTTCTCAAGCCAATGCCAAAGCGACTTTGTGCCGTGCTTTTCAAAATCAGTTGCAACTTCGCTTGCGGTTAGCAAGACTCCTGCACCTGTGCCATTCTTTTGAGCAGTCTTGATCTTTTTGGCAGTTAGTGGGTGAAACAAAACTGGCTTCGTGCCTTTTAGCTCTTTTGCACTAAACGTGATCTTTCCGGAACGAACAGCTTTCTTTAGTCGTTCTTCTGAGATATTACTAGAGATCTTAACTTCTTCTAAACCTCTCAAGTTCGGCATGGTTATTTATACTATACCGCCACAAAATTGTTGACAAACGTTGAAAAACTACAATTCGCCATTAGCATTGTCTTCAAGATCATCAAAGCTAATGTCATATCCGTCAAACATGCCTGAATCACCCTCATCTTCTTCTTTGTCATCGTCAGTAACGGTGATTGTTAAAGTTTCGCCGGCTCCAGTCGAAACCGATTTCAGTTTCGCATAGTTGTACTCCTTTCGTCTTTGATCTTGCATGACAATCTTGGTAAGCAGAAACCGGATCAAAGTTTTTGTCAGCTCGTCTTTGCTTTTTGAGATCAAAGCAAACATGATTTCAAACAAATCAAGAAGCAGACGATCGGCGCTGAACAAATTTGGAAACTTAGGGAGAGCCGACAGTTGCGTATTGAATTGAGTTTCTTTGATCCAAGCGAAGAAATCTGGGTCTGCATGGCTTTTCATTTCGATTGACGCGTTTCTTGCAAATACATAGTGAGAGTAGAAAAGGCGAACGTACGATTGTACGATATCTAGAGAGCGCTTCCCGTCAAATCCAATTCCGATGTGTTGCAAATCAGAGAGGCTAAACAGCTTTCCTAAATTTGTAGCAACTGACTCTAGCTGAATCATATCAACCTTCTCAAGAGGCTTTTCAATTTCATGGGCATCTAATTTTGAGATCGGCTGTATATGCTCTTGGATCTTCTTCGCGCTTGCGATTATGGAAGATGTGATTTCGTCTCGGTACTTCCGATAGACACTAACATAGCGTTGATGGTAGCTAAGATCCATTGCTGCTAGCTGCTCGCGCGTGACGCCACATTGCGCGCAACTGTTTGTGTGAAACACATGCGCGTCTTTGATCGGACAAGAGATTGTGTACAGCTCAAAGAATGCATCTCTTTCCATTTGAATGTCTAACGCAGTATTGATTCGAGCATTGTTGCTTTTGTCTGCTTTCGAAATATCCAGGTTGCAGTATCTGCATGTGAATGTTAGTTTTGAGCCGTTTCGCGTAATGTCCCACCGATGAGGCCGCACCAACTCGATCGATTTGGATTTGCAATATGCAATTTCAAGAATTCTCAAATCAAAGTCATACGCTCTACTATTTTTGATTGGAAGGAACAAAATTGGAACAGTTCTTCGAAGTTTGAACTTAACTTCGCGTTTGTGCTCATAGTCTCGAACAAATGACGATAAAGGAGGTGCAACAGATTTTGCGTAGTTCACAAGTGATTGATATGATTCAATCAAGTAACGAACATCGTTAGAAGATGATTTGACTTTTGGTTCAAATATATTTGTGAACAACAATGGCGGTCTCTTAGTAAGATCAATACCAGCGATTTTGAATATAGCATCTCTGTTCAAAGAATTTGGTTTTGTACTTGTGAATCGGTAGAACATTTTGGTAATGTATCGAACCAGAGGGTTACTTTCAATATTCAAGATCAGTTTGGCACGAGTGGAGAGTCTTTGAATTTGAATTGACTCGTTAGTTAGCTCGCTGCTTATGTGTCGGTAAGCAGAAAGCAGCAGTGCTTTGATCTTATCATTGGTGATTGCAATCCGCTTGTATGCCGCGTTGCTCTGGATGATTTTGAGTGCGGTAACAAACTCACCTTTGAGTGAAACTTCAGCTTTTGCAGATTGATTGATGCTGACAAGCGCGCTTTTCTTACTTTTGAGGATATTTGTGTTGATCGCTATTAGTCCTGCAATTGCGTATGTTTGAGCAAAGTAGCGGATTAGCAAGTCAATGTTCTGTTCTTCTCGTTTCGTGGTTTGGCGCACAAGTAGCATAACTTCGTCTTTGCATTCTTCGAACAATCGCTTTGCTACAACTCTTTTGCTAAACGGTATTGTTTGCGAGTTCATGTGTTGTGAAACTGCCGCGCTCATAGACAAGAATAGACTTGTTTCATGTGGGTCTAACTCTGAGTTTGTAGATGCTTCGGCTCTTGTTTTGATGGAAGCTTGAATGATATCATCTGATTTGCCAAGCTCGCCCCCACAGTATTTGCAATAGTAGGTAAACATTGACTCAGTGTCTTCACTGCCAGTGCGCTTAGTCTCAAGAGCTTTGAACTTGTTGATAATTGATTGTCGCACTCGATAGTGTTGATCCGAAGTATCTGCAGCGCTATTCGGAATTGCTGCGATAGAATCAAATTGTTCAACCGTATGCACGCAAACGAGCGGATACGAGCATAGTTTGCATTTGTACATCTGATCATTATCTAGCGAGTTGAAATCAATGAACGGCTCTAGCGCGCGATATGATACATGCTGTGTGTGCTCGCATTTGTTGCGGAGTAGCGCTTCTTGAGCGTCAATATCTTTTTTTAGCAAGAGCGATATTACATTCTGTTGTTGTGATGGCAGCTTCTCGATTGAGAACGGCACGAAACGAGTGAATATCGCTCTGTGATCCATGAAATCAAAGAAGTAGGGAAACTTCTCACGGCAAATCTTTTCGGCTCGCGTTTGGAGTAGCTCTTGGTACAACTTCTGGCGCTTGTTCGATTGCACTTTGACGTTTTGCTTCTTCACGTAAGATAGATATTGAATTTGTTCGTTCACCTCAGGCGATTCAAAACCTAGCAATTTGATTTGATCGTACAGCTGCCAATTCCCGCTTGTATGAAGTGCTTCATAGAAAGACATTGTGAAGATGAAGTTGATTTGATTAGCGAGCGCTTCATTGAGCAGATCAATAAATGGTAGGTCTCCAAATGGAGCGATATGTTTTAGCTCTGGTAGCTGCTTCGCTAGCCACCTCGGCCGCGAGACTTTCATGATTGCTGATAGGTCGTCCAAAAGCTGTTCCGCGATCAGCACATTGATTTGGTTGAATAGCGCAGTGTCTTCATAGTACTGCGACTTGACAATGAACAGTTTGCTATGATTCTGTGTTTGAACAGTTTCAATTTCTTTCATGTAAGACAAGTCGATAGGTGTGACGGAGAAATATTTGTTTCGATACTTTTGAGGAAACACTCGGTAAGGGAGATGATTGATCAATTGATTTGGAAACGCTACGCCGAGCAAACGAAACTTGTCGTCAGTTGCAAGTGCGGCGCCAGTAGCTGTATTGTGCATTGCGTCGTACTGAATCGCAGGAGAAGCCACTTGCGAGGTTAGCGTTATGCCAGTTGTACTGTTTGGCGGTGCGATAACGGGAATCGCGTAAAGCAGCATCTTCTTGATGGCAACTAAGTGAATCGACGCTGCGTCGCGAATGTTTTGGCGCTCATTCTCAACGAACAAAGTATTTGAAAGATCTGAAATTATGTTAGGTGTATATCCGTGAGGCCGCAGTAATTGGCTCAAAACTGTAAAAGTTTCAACTAGTGAGCCGCTGAGCTGTGTGACATACGGCGAATGAGATGCAGACGGCATTATGCAGACGAGATTTTATCTATATTCGTCGCGCGAATTTTAGCTGCTCGGCTTTGTTGTTTCGCTCAGTTTTGAACTCTAGAGATGAACATGACAAAATATATCAAATCATGAACAACAACGACAAAACGTTACTTACGCTGCTTGATGTTTGCGGGTCTTGCATCACTGACATTTTGTACAACTTCTTGTACGATCGAGCAATTGCAATTCATGAAAAGACAAGCATAGGGTTGACCGAGGCTTATCGGCAAGTTTTAGCAGATTATGTGAAGGATAGCTACAGCGCAAAGTTTTATAGCGTCGTACTCAATACGCTACACCACTATGTTCGCATTAGCACTGCGTTCAATGGAATTTCATATCCAGACTGCATCACGCTCTATGCTGGCCTTTTCGTCCCACAGATGTACATTGCATCATTGACTGGAGAGCAGAAGTTGAATATTCTAACAATGGTGATTGGTAACACAGTGCGACAGTTCGTGAAGGAGATTCTTAGAGAACACATTTGCTGCATCATCGATGAGCATAGCGACCCATTGAATGTGGAGATATTGCAAGACTCGGTCCTCAAGATTCTCCTCAACGAACGCAATGAGAGCTACGATCGTTTCATTCGTTCGCAGAAAGTTACCGCGCCAAAGTCAACATCAAGCAAAGCAAATACAATCAGGCCAGTAGCGATATCAAAACTGACTGACGCGTTTCGAAAGTCGATTGCAGAGCGTACCAATTTGAAAAAAAGAAATTCAACTCTTACTCAACGAAACAAAAAGTTGGTGATACAATTTGAAGATCTCAAGAAACTATTTCTGCAACAGCTTGTAGTGCAAAAAGAACAGGGTCAGTTGATCACTAGCCTCAAATCACAAATCGTAGTAGAAACTCCTGAACAGTCGAACGAACGACACGAGGAAGAAACTTCAAACAAAGAACGATTTCAAATTATTGAAGACGACAAAGAAGATGAGCGCGATGACGAAATTGACGATGAGATGTTCAGTGTTCAGTACGTGTAGCGAGTGTGAAAAACTCAAGAGCTGAAAACAAATATTCATTGTCCATTTCATCCAGTAGGTTCATTGTGCTATCAAACAATGTCGGACATTTTTTTTTCAACGCTTCGAACTTCTCAAGGCGGAGCTTGAGCGTGACGATGCGCATCCACACTTTATCTGCCGTGATGTTGCGCTTTTTGTTCACTTTGTGAAACTCAGTCAACTTTTGTCGAAACGCTGGCTTTGACAGAGTGAGTTTCGCAAAGATCAGATTGTTGATGCGCCTGAAGAAATAATAGTCTTTGCGCTCAATCAATTCAAAATTATATCCATCATAGTACGCATCTCGCATTTCGTTGATATCACATCTCAAAAGTGGATTCTTACTCACATTTTGCCAATTGAGTTCGATTGCGATTCGGAGATTGAAGATGCACGAAATGACATCAGAACTCATCGTGCTATATTTTATTCTACATATGTCGCGGTGTGGCTCTCCTCTGGCACAACTTCAACTTTCTCTTTCTCGAATCTGTCAAGACGATAGCGATGCTTGATCAACATATTGTTTAGTGCAAATCCGGAGGCGATGATGATGTATGTGGTGATCATGTGTTGTGCAATCACTGATGGTCGTCCGCGAAAGAACTTCTTGCCGTACAAGTAGTCTAGCATCCATATTGTCAATAATAGAAACAGCGCAAGAAGAAATGGATTGTAGACTATTGGTTTGAGGCATGGACTATCCCAAACATACTGAGCTAGGCTGCTAGCAATCTTTTGTCGTGATATGACAGAAGAATCGTGATTGCTCGTGTCCGCGCCATCCATCGTATATTCACTAGACACAAAAAAAGAAAAGCTGAGATGAATCTCTTTCAGCGCTCACCTTCACCTGAAAGAGCTACATGCCAAAGAAGCCATTGGCAGCCTTCGCAAATGCACTGTTGTCGAACGTCACGAGCCACTGCGCTTGCTGCGTTGGAGCTTTCGCAGCTTTGGGAGCCTTTGATTGTCGACAAACACACATTTGATTTTCAATTTTGCCGAGAGAAGTTGCTGAGAGGAGTTGCTGAGAAGTGTAGGCAAGGGGGTTGCTATAAAACGTTGCTATGAGGAGTTTTTGAAGGATGATGCTGCGAGAATGAGAATCTACGATTCGGTGCTATCATCTGAGTCAGTTGGTGAGCCAGTTGACGAGTTGTATGGGCTCTTTTGGGTTTCTTCATTCACTGAACGAATCACTTCAAGCATTTCATCAAATGTCATGAGATCATTCTCCACGAACGTAGCACATGTCTTAGTGCATGTAATAGGAATGTCGCCGCGTCCAAGTCTCACCACCACAAGCTTCTCAGCATCGTAGTTTCGCTTGTTTGGATTCGCCAAGTTGTGCTTGATGATCTCAAATCTGAGTTTCTTGTTATGAGTAGCAACGAATGTTCTGCGACGAGCATTCTCACATGCGATAAGATTCTTGACATGCAAGTTGATCTTGGTGTGAATGTTGTTGCGCAAGTCAATTGGATTCGCGTTGTAGTGCATTCCAATCTGAACAGTCCAATTGTGCGCTTGATCGTCAAACTTCTTGCGCATCGCACTGCGAACATTGATATCTTGTCCAGCAATGAAAGTCAAGACTCGTCTTTCTTGATTATGCTCGTTTGTTGTTTTGTATCCCATGCAAACGAAGTTGTGATGAAGTTTTGGGTGCTCAGGGTTCATGGTCGACACGATTGACTTTTGTTGCAACATCTCAACAACTGCGTCAAGTTTGTTGAGAACAACAAGGCGAGAACGTTTGGCGCTTTCCGCTTCGTCAATCAATATGTCGTTCTTCTCTAGCAACTGATTGTTTTGGTCACAAAGCTTATCATTCTTGTCAAGAAGCGAGTCAAGTTTTGCAAGAATGAGATTCTGAGTTGTGTTCAAATCATTGTTGACGCTGACAAGTTTCTTCTTCTCCGCATCGTCGACCATCTTTTGGTATACCGCATAGTACTTGATGACTTTTTCGAGAAATAAGTAATACTTCGCATATTTTTTTGGATCAGTGGACTGACTTGGCGATTTTTTTGCACGCATCAAAGCGATTTTGAACGCATCAGGCGTCAGCATATACGCTTTCGAATGCTTTCTACCACTCGGAAGCTGCTGGAGAATATCCTCCAGCAGGTAATCGCCACCCTCGATTAAGTCAAGTGCTTCAAGTCTTTCTCGAACGCGAGCACTGCTTTGCCCCTCTGTTGTGACCCCATACTCGATCAATTTCTGATGGTGCACCACAAACTTGTCATCATTGTTTTGATTTGCAAGTTCCAAAAAGTATTTCATGAACGAAAGATCTTGATCGGGATAGAAGCGGTCACTGAGTTGAGTGACAAAGTTATGAAGATCAATCTTCACATCGCGTGCAGCAAAGTCGGAGATGAAATCGTGAATTGAGTTCATCTTCAGCAATTTGATTGACACTCGGCAAATTGCGTTGTGACCGATAAAACCTTTTCGCATTCAAAAAACCTCGAATATAGACTTTGTGCTGTCTCGCTGAGCCGCGCATTGTTCATTTCGCAAAGCGCAATGGCAGATCAACAATCTTTGATCATGTTCTTGGCTCACACTGATAATCTTTCAGTTGAGTTTAGTAAGCATGTGATGAGCCCATCTGAGGTGAAAGCGTATTTGGCCAAGTTTGATTCAATCACTGCTCCAACGAGCTGCGCGATTCAGTCATTCGTCAAGATGGCTAGCAGTGAGATGACAATGGTGAAGATGTTCGGATCGAACGAGATTACGCAATTCTCAGAGCAAGTTCGTACTATGAATCTTGACTCGACGACAAACCTGTTCTCAAAGAAGGTTATTGCGCTTGAGGCGAACAACTCGGCGCTTCAATCGTTCGAACGAGCTGAAGTTGCAACTCAGTTCATATTTGATTTGTCAATCAATCCTGATTGGATTCTTCAAGTTCGTTTGATCAAGTCATTGACAAACCCGCTAGAGTTTGCAACGCGACTACCAGTGATCAAGTCAATGCTGGTGAACGTTGAATTGGAATCTATGAGCTCAGACGCTTACGACTTTGTATTGACATCTCTAGTCCGAACGAACAACGAAACTACCGCGCCTGATCAATTACTTGAACTGATTGAGAGAGTTTCTCGTCTGGATACGTATCGAGTCAATGAGCGCTATCAATCAATCGTTTACGCACTTGCAAAAGACATTTATCGCGATGTCGCGATCGTAAAGCAGTTCAAGCGTCAATCAGGATTCAAGCGCTTGTGCTCTAATGCAGTGGAGCTCAATCGCTCAATCTACTTCAAGCAAGTTCGTCCAGTGATCGATACATTCTACATCACTGACAAGATGGACGGTATTCGCGCGATGCTTGTTATTGACGAGGTGTATAGCCGCATCGGTCAAACTCGGAATCTGCTCGGCGCTCATATTTTCGCACTGTCAGATCAGATCTACAAAATCAGCTCTGTTGCTTTACCACCTCGCTCATCTTCCTCGTCGCTAGAGATGGAGCACACAGTGCTAGATGTGGAGATGATGATTGAAGCCAATGATGTTCGCACCTTCCATTGCTTCGACATTATCACAATTGCGTCACGCCGCGTGGCGGGATTGCCATTCAAGAAGCGCTTTGAACATTTCGATCGCGCGAATCAACTTTTGAAGAAGTACAATCTCGGTTCAACAAAAGAATTTATTCGTTTGACAAAAAAAGATTTTGGCAAGCAAATCAAATCATTCTACGAAACGAAACGCAAGTATCACATTGACGGAATCATATTCACGCCGGAGGGAGCATCTTACAAAGAAGCAGCAAAGACTCAAGTCAACAAACATGATCGCATATTCAACACCGAGTATGCAAACACCATCTCGTTCAAGTGGAAACCAATTTACCAGCTCACAATTGATTTCTACTTGATGAGTCACCCCACTCAGAAGAGCGCATTCATATTGTGCTCTGGAGTTGATGAGCGAACGTTCAAGCGCTTGAGGCTATCATTCTTTGATGGATATGTAGCGCCAGAGTCTCCAAATGAGTTCAAGTACTTCCCAATTCAATTTGAGCCGTCAATTGGAACATTTGACTACATATGGGCTCCAACCAAAAAGGAACAGCAAGAGTTTGATATCAAAGCTGGCAAAGTAGGAGAGTTTCGGTTTGCGGACACAAACGGTCGCTTCGCAAAGCCGCAAATGATCCGCTTGCGCGATGATCGCGAACAAGATATCGCCAAAGGTGAATATTACGGCAATGCACTTCGCTATGCCGAACTGATATGGGGATCAATTCAGAATCCATTGACGATAGATGCAGTTTGCGACGCTTCAAGTACGAGCGGCTACTTTGCGGTCAACGATGATGAAGGCTGGTTCAGAGCTTCTCGAAACTTCAACTCATTTGTCAAGACATACTTGCTGGAGAAGTATTTGTATGCCAAGACTAGCGGTAGTCATACTCGAATCATGGATATCGCCGCCGGTAAGGGGCAAGATCTAGCTCGAATTGTCAATACTGGCTATGATGAGGTAATTGCAGTTGACAAAGACATTGATGCTCTATCTGAGCTACTCGAGCGCAAGTACAGCCTCTACATCAAAAGCAAAACAGCTAGCGCGAATGTGCTTGTCAAGCAGATGGATCTTGAAGATTCATTTGAAAGCAACATGAAGAAACTCAAACTGTCAAAGCAGACTGTGGATAGTATTCAAATCAACTTTGCGATTCACTACATTTGCCATTCGGCTGGAGCGGATCAAAAGTCAGATCCGCTATGCGAATTTGCAAAGTTGTGCAAGCATTATCTCAAGGCAGGTGGACGAGTTTTGATAACTTCGTTCATTGGCGAAGATGTTTTCAATTTGCTCAAAGACAAAGATGAATGGACGCTCACTGAGCGCGATCGAATGAAGTTCTCGATCAAGAAAGCTTTTAGTTCTGAATCGTTGACTAACATGGATCAAGCGATCGATGTGCTTCTGCCATTCTCGGCTGGTAGCTACTATCGAGAGTATTTGGTGAACTACAAGTATGTGGAGCAAGTGTTTGAATCTGAGGGGTTCAAGTTAGTAAAGACAGCAAGCTTCGCTTCGTTGCTGCATGAGTTCAACAAAGCGAATCACCGCCGCTACAAGTTCATGACAAATGAAGACAAGGCGTATGTGAGTTTGTACGGCTTTCTCATTTTCGAACGCTTAGCGCCGGCGGAATAAAAAATTGTTTCGGTACGCATCATTCAGCAATTGCCCCCACATGAACTCTTTGCTGAAAGTTGCTTCGTGCGCTAACACAAACAAATAGTCTCGAGCTCTGCTCAGCGCAACGAATGTTCGAAAGAGTCTCTCATCATCAGGTTTGGTGTTTTTGCTGTTGATGTCACTGACCATGGATACGATCACGATATCTGCTTCATCTCCTTGGCATGAGGCGAACGGTTTGAACTCGACAGTCATGTTCGGCCACGATACTTGTCTAATAGCCTGTTTCAAAAGCTGGTACTGATCGGAAAACGGTGTAATCACCAACACGCTTATCTTTTCTTCGAGATAGCGTACGTTATCCGCAATCCATGGAAGCAGCTTCTTGATCTCGTCCAGCTCTTTGTGATTGGTGCGTTTCTTTTCATCGATAGCATACGGTGTGCCATCACAGCTGATGCATGTGATGCGGCGACCAAACGTGATCTTATGTAAGTAGTCTGGCGATTCTGGAGCAGCTGATGCAAACTTGTAGCTGTAGTATGTCTTCCTCAGCCAATTTGCAATATCAGGATGTGCGCGATACTGAGTACACAATTTGACGAGATGGAAGCGATACTTCACAAAACGATGCAAAAGCGATGCATTCACGAAATGAGGTTGCGTAAGTGGTTTGTAGCGGCGCTCTTTACCAGGAAGTAGATGGCGATAAATCTGATTTTGTCGCAAATCACCGAGCAGAACTATATTCTCCGTCGCGGACCGAATAAAGTTCGCCAAACTTTCTGTTGGGGTTTGTGTCGCCTCATCGTTGATCACCATTGTCGGATTGACGTTGCTGAAATCTTCATGCGCAAGTATTGGCAGCGATCCCACAATTACACGACAACTTTGCAGTATTTGCTTCTTTGCTTGTTGTTTTGCCAAATACTGCCCATCCCGTCCAGTTGGCGTGTTTGGAAACGATCTATTTTGTGTAGCCTGCTTTACTGAAAGCTTCTCCAACGAGTATTCATCAAATTCTCCATCAGCGTCAGCGCCAACGAAGACATAAGTGTAAGCTCCATATTCAACAAATGGGTATTCGTTGATTAGCCACCTGAAGGTAGCTTTCACAGAAGCATTGGCTTCGCTAGTAACAACAATTTTGCAATTGACGAGGTGATTCAGCGCGCATGAAACGATCGCCGCAGCCAATCGAGATTTGCCACTGCCAAACGGTCCAGTTATCGCAAGAACACCTTTTCGAGACATCACATCGTCGATCGCTGTCATTTGCTCAGAATTTAGCTCACGGTTGTACATTGCGCGATAATTCGACAATTGCCAATTACTGACAATATCTTTGTGTCGCGGTTCAGACCATCCTTCGCCTGGCCGAGCAATCTCACTCCATAGTTTGTTCTCAGTTGCATTGAACAACCCATTGAATCGGCGAACATAGTGCATGATGTTCGTGAGAGGTTGCCAAACATACTGATTGATGCGAGATTGTTCCAAATTCGTGATGAGCAAGGGCTTATAACTGTTCAGCACCAGCGCAAAGTGTTTCTGCTCGCCATGTTTGATCCACCCTATTGTGAATGGAAGCAGGTTTTGCGCAGTTCGCCACAGTTTGACGCTTGCGTATTCAGGGGGGCACAGTAGTGACACAACAGAAAACTTGCTCAAATACTGTTGCATCGTCACCGAGCAATGTTCGTAGCTTTGAAGCGTTGACCATTCCAACACTTCTGCGTTATACATGTTGATTTTGTCGTGTTTCTCACGAAACATGTTGTACACCTCCATGTGCGTCACCATCATAGACGCAACGCGGAAATCTTGTTCGTTCACAAAACTGGTCATGTCCACACGGTTCTTCTTGAAGAAGAGGTAATGTCGGCATGACTCATCTCCGCGATAGTTTTTGTCGGTGAAGTCATGAGCCATACAGCATGTCGTCGGTGCGCAAACTTGCTGTTCTGGCGGAGATATCATGTTCAAGAACGCGAATAGCCCAGCTTTGTGCGAGTGCAACGCACTGACGACAAATACCAGACTTTGATGCCAATCTGCATTCTTGGTTTTAGAAGATTGGGACGAGTTGTGTTGATCCCCATTCGGGCTCGATTTGCACAACCATTGTTTCCATGGAGAATGTTCTTCCTGCTCTTCTTGGATTTCGCCTTCTTCGTCACTGGCAACTTCTACTGGTTCGATCTTCACTTTCTTGTGCGATGGTTCATCATTTTGGCTCTTGAACTGTTGCGGCTGATGCCAGTGTTGTGCAGCAGCGAAAGTCATCTTTTCTTCGTAACTACATTTTGTCGCCGTTTCATTGAGCAGCTGCGATTGTTGCAGCCGTTTTGATATTAGCGAAAGTTGCGAAAGTTGCGGTTGATGCAGTTGACTCGACGCAGCAATAGCTTTTTCTTCGTAGCCGATGCTTTGTCTTTGTTTCTTGAGCATTTGCGAATGCTGCAGCCGTTGTAAGATTTTCGAAAGCTGCGGTTGTTGTGGCAATTGCGGTTCACTCGGAGTAGCAAAAGCCGCTTCTTCATAGCTGATGCTGTCTCTTTGTTCCTTGAACATTTGCGACTGTCGCGGAGCAGAGGAAGCTGTTTCTTTGTAGCTGATGTTGTCTCTTGGTTTCTTGAGCATTGGCGATTGTTTCGAATCAGACAAAGCCGCTTTGATTGCATCCGCCACAATATCTTCGTAAACGGCACTTTGTTTTCGTTTCCCGAGTGTTGGCAATGCTGAATGCTCAACAGGCTTTGTATGATTTGTGCTGAACAAGCTGGCTAGCGCATCGTGCACCGTGTTCTTGATTGTATCTGTGATCGTGCTGACAAAATGCTCCAACTGATTTGCCATTGCAGATGTTGCTTGGTCTTGCTCTTCACGATCTTTCGATTCTGCACCGCTTGAGCTACTCGAGCGAGATGTTCGCCGCGATCTAATGTTGAACGCTATTGCGATCTTCTTCCAAGCGTTCAAAATTACTTGTGACTTCGGCGATCGGAGCGCGGTGGGGACGCCCCCCCCCAGCACTTCTTCTGATTTTTTGTGGATCTTCGACAAAATGGATCTTTCTATCAGATGAGGGCGAAAATTTTTGTAATCGAATCAATAATGATTGGCCAATAATCAATGCTTTGACACGTTCTCAGATCTTCTTTGCGCCTTCTGATTCGCCAAAAGTCAAACGCGTTGACACGTTTTGGGATCGATTCCGTTTGTTGATTCGCCAAAAGTCTATCGCGTTGACACGTTTTGGGATCGATTTCATGATTCTGATTCGCCAAAAATCTAACGCGTTGACACATTCGCAAAGCAACTCCGCGATTTCAACCGATCGTGTTTTCGCACACTAGCGATTTTGTAGAGACGACTCATGCGATCAAAATCGCACAACGCGGCTTTTGTCAGTGTCACACCGCGAATTTCATCTGAGAGATTGACTTGCGCAAACTTTTTTTTTCTGAGGCGAAGAGTTTGAAAATATTTTGAGAAAAGAAGTTTGTTGAGTGAGTTGAGCTGTGAGTGAAACTGCCAAAGTTTGGCGACGCCTCAAGGTACACTCATTTCAAAACTAGACTGGCCAGTCATGATTATCGCGGAGTGCTTCACATTCTTGAAGCAACACGCAACTGGACAATGGCACGAATCGTATCGCTTCAAGAATTCTACCACAGATGATTATCTTCACGAAGTGCGACGTGGAATGATACTTTTGCGCGTGGAGAAAAAAAATCAGCGAGCATTCTACTGGTTGTACAACTTGAGCGATGCTTTGGCTTTCAATAAGTTTGTCGGTCTTACATTCAAAGGAGAAGCGCATGAGGTGATTATCTCCAACAACTGCCGGCTATTCTACGATATCGACTTGAGTTTGAGTTGCTATCAAAAGCAGGAGCTTGCGGATTTCTATGATTACGATTTGTCAAACGACAATGAGCAAGCAGTCATGGATTCTGTGGCAAAACGAATCGCATCTGTATTCAAAGAGGCAACTTTGATTTCACTCGAAGAGCATGGGAGCGATCTGGAAACTGATCTCTTAGGATTTGATTGGATGTTCACTATGCGCAATCGACCTACGCGCGACGAGGGATTCAAAATCAGTATTCATCTGATCACGAACATCTTTGTGTCCCTACAAGCATGTATCGCAATTGCGAAGCACGTCAAATGTTATGCGCTTCAGGCAAATGTGGATTTGCTTCAAATCTCATGCGACATCGCGGAAAGCTTAGTAGATGCTATTGACGAAGCGCAGTATCGTTCACGCGGATCGTTAGGATTGCCATTCGGAACAAAATCTACTGATAGCGGAGATTGCACGAATTGGATTCACCAAGAGTACAGCATCCCCGGTCAGCACTACTTCATCACGATTGATGATCATTTCTCACTGAAACATCTTGACTTGAAGCGATATGGTATCACCAACAGTCACGCCGCTTTCAGCATTGAAGCAAACCCCAAATTTGTGCAAGCCGCATTGAATCATATTGCTAACATTCCTGATTACAATTCGCGAGTGTGGGATATCAGCAATTCGATTCTCAAGCGATCAACAATGTATGTTCGTCGGTACGCGCCAAGTATGTGCTCCGTTTGCGATCGTGTTCACGACAATGACAATACGCTCTTTCTCATATTCAACTCTGAGTCTGGCATTGCTTCGTGGAAGTGCGCGCACAAGCGAGGCATGACTCCAATTGTGTTCTATCGAGACGATGATCAGCTTGACAATAGCGATGATATCGAAGCATTTGCGCGTGCGGCTCAAACAAGAAGATCGCGGAGAAACTCAACACACGCAACAAATAACGAAATGTTAGACCCATTTGACAAAGCTCCGTACAAAGTGAACCCAGCTTATAAGCGATCCTCACTTGAAAGCAAAGTACCAACACCAATCCTTGCTCCTGACACGTTTGATTACGACAAATCCTATTCCGAAGAAGAATATTCTGACTCAGACTGACAAAATTCAAACGATCGCGTTGAGTTGTGCTATCTTATCCGCTAACTTCAGTTGTGGCGATAACTTTTCGCTCCTCTCCTTATACAAATCCATGAACTCCTTCTTCGTTTTGCAATCGACGAATGGCTTGAGGCGGCGAGTGGAGCGTAGTTCTTGCATGACTGATTCGATATCTCCTTCAATCACATCAATATGCTGATCGCGATCGTTTAGCCAAACTCGCTCGAGCTCCTTGTACCGAGGATCAGTAGTGATGTAGTTGTAGTGGTAGTTGATACTGTCAGCGTAAGCTTCCAATATGTTTTTGTCGTCTTTACAGTTCTTTTCAAACCCAAAGAAATTTTTACCGGTTGCGACGATCGCAGTATCGAGAGTCACGTCATTCGGAAACTTGTCGAGAAGACCTTGCCGCTTGCTTACATGTCTGCCAGGAAAAAGAAACTTGGCTGTAGCATTGCGAAACCACGACGGCGACAAGAGCTCATGCGTCTGCAACTGATTTCATAGCAGCACATTACATCAAATCACACACAATTAAGCATTCACGCAGAACCATACCGACTCGAAGAAGTATTTGAAGAAATCGACGTGCGTGCTGATCGCATACAGTGGATGTGAAGGCAGCAAACCGGTTCCTGGCGGTCCAGTCTCGGCAAGTCGTGCCTTCTTCTTAGCTGTATACTCGCGGATCCGTTGGCGATGCTCATCGAACTCTTGAAACAACTTCTCGGCGCGGTAGTTGCGCTGCCACTCACAGCGCGACTCACGAACTTTCACGTACGCTTTTCGCGATCGTTGCGCACCAGTCATGGCGATCTTCCTTTGCTTCTTCACAGGCTGTTTCTTCATCGCGGATCATGAAGATCAATGATGCGGCAGCAAACTGCCAAAGCTGCAGAATCCACTTAGATCGATCAGCCAATCACAATTGGTTATTTCTCCACGTCACAGTTGCAACGGCTGCGGTGGTTTCGTTTTTTTACGTTCAAGACAATTTTCATCCAATCAGATTCAAATACGACCAACAGGTTCAACTGCCCATCTCTTATCGTTAAATTTTAGCCAATCATTGATTGCCTAGACACACTCCGTTTGACTGAATGCAAGTGAAAGATTTCACTTTTCGTTTTTTCCGCGCCAATCATCTCATCATCTTCTCTTCTCAGCACCACCACCATGGCGGAGGCGGAAGCGGAGGCGAAGACGCGCGCGATGGGCATCGATCTCGGCACTACGAACTCTTGCGTCGGCGTGTGGCAGAATGAGCGTGCGGAGATCATTGCTAACGACATGGGGAATCGCACTACTCCCTCGTGTGTTTCGTTCACGCACTCTGGCATTCTTGCCGGAGAGGCTGCTGTGAATGAGATGCGCATGAACGTCGGCAACACCGTATACGCCGTCAAGCGTCTCATTGGTCACGCGTTCAACGATCGCATGGTGCAAGATGATATCGCGTCTTGGGCATTCAATGTCGTGAGTGATGATGAAGGCAAGCCGATGATCTCCGTGATGTACGAAGGCGAAGTGAGGACTTTCTATCCAGAACAGATATCAGCTATCGTGTTGAGGAAGATGCGCAAGACTGCTGAGGACTATCTCGGCGAGAAGGTGAACAAGGCAGTCATCACGGTTCCAGCTTATTTCAGCGACACGCAACGTAAAGCGACCAAAGACGCCGGTGAAATCGCTGGATTGAACGTTCTTCGCATCATCAACGAGCCAACTGCCGCTGCTGTCGCGTACAGCTTGATGAATCAGACTGCCGCGAACAAGGATGAGACGCAGTGCATCTTGATCTTCGATTTAGGCGGAGGAACTTTCGACGTGTCGATCCTCGATGTGACTGATTCTATGTTTGAAGTCATATCTACAACTGGCGACACGCATCTTGGAGGCGAAGATTTCGACAACTGCTTGGTCAACCACTTTGTTGATATGTTTGCACGCAAGAACGGCGGCAAAGATCTCAGATCGAACATGCGGTCGATGCGTCGATTGCGCTCTGAGTGCGAGAAGGTGAAGCGTATGTTGTCAACCACGGAGAAGGGCTACATTCAGCTTGACGGTTTGTTTGAAGGCATCGACTTTAACACAGTCATCACGCGCTCCAAGTTCAACAATCTTTGCGCGAAGCTGTTCGAGAAGACGCTCATGTATGTGGCCAAAGCGATTAAAAACGCCAATCGCAAGAAGAGCGACATCAAGAAGGTTGTGTTGATCGGCGGGTCTTCGCGAATCGTGAAGATCCAAACAATGCTGCAAGACTTCTTCGATCTCGAGAGTGTCGATGATCTGTGCAAGTCGATCAACCCCGATGAAGCAGTTGCAGCTGGAGCGGCGATCATCGCAAGTCTCGAGAACGGCGAAGAGTCATCGAGGATTGAGGATATCGTGTTTGTTGACGTCACTCCGCTCTCACTTGGAATTAACACGCTTGGTGAGAAGATGAGCGTTGTGATTCCGCTCAACTCGAAGTACCCGATTTCTGAGTCGAAGAAGTACACCACCTCCGCTGACAATCAAACCAAGCTCACTATCAAGGTGTTTGAAGGCGAGGACGAATCGACGAAGAACAACAACTTGCTTGGCGAGTTTGATATCATCAATCTTCCGGCGAAACCCAAAGGCGAAGTCGAAGTTGAAGTGACGTTTGAAATCACCAACGACGGAACTCTGGTCGTGACAGCCAAGGAGTTATCGGGGAAATCGACGAACGAGCTCACGATTACGATCAAGACTGTGCGGCTGTCGGCAGAAGTGCTAGCGGCATTGAAAGAAGCAAACCAAGAAGCTGAGGCTAAGGCTGAGGCTAAGAAGCTTGAACGCAAGATTTGCAAGAATGCCATTCAGGCGTTTGAGCGCTACGCGAAGCAAGTGGATGCAGTCTTCGACAGAATCGGCACGAAGCTTCCTACTGATGTCGCCAACAAGATTATGAACGTTCTCAGCGAAGGTATGGACTTCTTGGATATGCAGGACGAGAAGCCAAGCACTATTGAAGAGATCAAGGCGAAGCATCTAAAACTGAGCGACAGCGTGGCATCTTTTGATCTTCTTGCCGAAGAAGTGCTTCGCGCAAGTAGCAAGCGAACACGCACTGACGAAGATGACGAAGAGACGCGTCGTGTCAAGGCGAAGATGATTGGCGATGGTGGCGAACAGAAGACCGAAGATGAAGGCGAGATGACTGAAGAAGATTGAGCTCAGAATACCTAGATTGCAAAGTCTATTTGTGTTGTTCTTTGCCGTTTAGTTCCTTTGACGATTCCGTCTAATTCAAAAATGCACTCTTGCAACGCACGCACGTGTGATGTCAGCCTTTCAAATTTAGATTCTATCACTCGCTGAATCTTTCGCTGTGTTTGTGCGTCCAACAGCGAAATCATCACGCGAAGCAACTCCGGGAGCTTGTGCGAGCGCCGTTCTTCCTTGGTCATCTTTGGCGATGTCGAATGGCACAATGGGCAGTTCGTCAGCACTGCGCATTTGGTCTGCAGTCGACATGTCGAGCACTTGTTGCCGCACGCTGACGGATCATTGCAAACCAGTCTTGAGCAGACCAAGTGCATGCGGATCATCAATCCGTCGATAGTTGAGTAGAGAAACTTGCGCTCGCATTCGTAGTACTGCTTGAAGTACTTCTCAGGCTTGGTTGTGCAAAGCTGGTTGACAAACTGATTCCATTCTTGGTACAGCTGACGGGGAGACACTCGTTTCAGCGATCCTTGACGCTTCACATACCGTGAGATCAAAAATAGCTCGCGATAGAAAACGGTAGCGTTTTTGAGCTTGAGCGGCGGCATGATCCCCGAGCAATCGAACAACTTGTACGATAGTTCCACCTGCGAATCTCCCTCAACAAGGCGATCGATTACTGAACACATCATGGTTTCATTGATGTCAGCTCGCCACGGGGCATAATGCCGCTCCATATTTGCGGCAAAGTCGTAGACGAACGGCAGCAATGACATATCGCCGTCTGGCGCTTGCGGAATCTGGTCGGCGCGGTCCTCGTGCTCATTTGGCGCTTCAGCTGTGTGGATCCCTTGCTCTTGCTTCTGCACAAACTTCTCTTCTAACAAAGGAGAGCACAAGTCAGTCCAGTTTCCAACAAACACCAGTTGACCACTTACCTGACGCTCTGAGTTTGTGATAGTGCTCGTCAATAACGTACGAGAACGGCGAGCTTCGTGGAGAACCAGCGATAGCTGACATTTCCAATCAACTACAAGGAGCACCCGTGACAATGCGCTTTCGAACCCGACGATCGCGCAAGTCGCATTCGGACTTCCTTGATAGTTGACCAAGATCGAGTCGAACAACGGCTGTGCGTTAGTATGACTTCAGACGCTCTCAATGGCCTTCGAGAGTCGTCTGCTGACAATACACAGCCGCGCTCAATCTGGATCCTGGGAGCTTGCGCGATGCAAGGAAACTCTTGGAATGAAGGCGCGAGAACGCTACAGTCCGATGGCGACTCTTCGCCAAAATTTTACAGAGTAGGTGACCGATCGCGTGAGGAGTCGCCAAAAAAATACAGTAACCAGTGGCAGGCAAAGTGGCAGGCAAAGTGGCAGGCAAAGTGGCAGGCAAAGTGGAAGGCAAAGTGGCAGGCAAAGTGGCAGGCAAAGTGGAAGGCACAGTGGAAGGCAAAGTGGCAGGCATAATTGTATGAAACACTCAAAGAAACGCTGTATGAAACATCTCAAATACAATATGAATGAAAGGTGTATGAAACACATTTCTCAATAGTCGCGCGCATGAAAGATTCGTTCCTTCGGCATGCCCCAACACTTGTAGCCGAGGAAGCGCGCGATGTAGCACAAACTTTCGCTCTCGATACCGTCGTAACCTTCGTGGTCCCAGCCGGCGCCGATGATGTAGTTTGTCGTGAATGCCACGCCTGTGCGGTGAATCTCGGCGCGCACGTACAGCATCGTTCCGCCGACTGAATCAAGCTCCACAATGTCGTCTTGCTCGTTCGCCAAGTCTGACATGAACTTCGTGCCAGGACCGGGTCGCGGAACGAATAAGCCTCCATGAGCGATTTGTTCACGCTCATCTTCATTTGGTCTGAGTCTTGGTCCACGCCAAGCGTTTCGATCATAGTCGCCGCCACCATCTTGTCCGAGAAAGTAGCACGCTGGATGCACGATATCAAGACCAGCTAGCACATCACGACAGTGTAAGGCTTGTCAACAAGTTCAAATCAGAACACGAAATACTTACAATCAACCATTTTGCGAAGTAGATACGATGGAACTTGAACAATGTCGCTGTCGAGCCAGAGAACACCATCGTGCCAAACTTCGAGAGTGCTATAGAGCAGCAAGTTGCGGTTACGCGCAATTGTACGTCGGCGCTCGCGTTGCACATCATCGGCTTTGCGGTATCCGCGATCAACATCTGCACCTGCTTCTTTGCTCGATTTCAAACTGTGCATCACCGTGACACTTGCAAACCCCAAATTGTTGAACGAGTCGTGTACATTGCGTTTCAGCGCGAGATATTCGTCTTTGTCCGACGTCAAGATGCCGATTGAGAGCTTGTGCTTGGCATACTCGAATGTTGACACGAGTGACAAGAAGGAGTTTCCAGTTCTCCCGCTACCCCACGAATTCGCATCTTTCACACTCACGAGCACCAACACGGAGCCTGCCGATCCACGATGGTTTGATCCAAGTACGAACGGTCTCTTGGCCGAGTATACAGTCACAAGCGAGTTCGAGAAAGTTTGCTCAGACTCGATAATGTCTGGGTTGAAATAGAGATCACCAATCCAGTTGTTCACCACGAAACCAAAGAGTGAAAGGCCAATGACACCGTACAGCAGCCAGATGAGTCTCTTGTTGCGAACGGGCTTCGCCAGCGCACTTCTACGCTGCGTCACATCGTAGACTTGCGGCATGGTCTTGAAAATGGATTGTGAGCCTGCGAATAGAAAGATAGCGGGAGTTTCACCGCCTAGCAAAAATTTCTGTACGCGGCGCGTTGGGGATCACATCAAAAGATTAACTCCGCGCTTGTTGATTCGCCAAAAATCTAGCGCGTTGACACGTTATCAGATTGACTCCGCAAATGCTAATTGGTCAAAAGTGCAATGCGTTGACACATTTTGAGATCTTCTTCGTGATGATTGGCTGATGCTGAACGCGATGATACATTTTGAGATCTTCTCAGCGGCGGATACGATACTATCAAATGTTTGAAGAGCTAATCACATACTCATGAGTGCTGTGGGTGTGCAAGAACACCTCGAATAGGCATAAATTGATTTTGCAAAAATGGGAGAATTTGAAGATTTTGATAACAAACTGTGACCAAAAGTTTTCGAAATTTCAAAAATATCACATTTATGCAAAAATGCAAATAACACATTCTGATGCACATTTGACGCCACAGCGATACTCTAGATGCTTCAACTTGTGGTGAATTGAGTGGTTATGGTGTATCCGCGATTTCAAATGTTCGCGATATTTGTGCGAGAGCTCATATGGAGACGGAGCAGAGAGGCTTCTGTCAGTGTCACTTCGCGCGATCTTCTTTGCGTGAGGGCTCATTAGCGATCATATGGAGACGGAGCGGAGAGGCTTCTGTCAGTGTCACTTCGCGCGATCTTCTTTGCATGAGAGCTCGCTAGCGGTCATATGACTTCTGTCAGTGTCACTTCGCGAAGATCATCTGAGAGGTTGATTTGACTTGCACAAACTTTTTTTCTCGCGCGAAGAATTTGAAAAAAAATTGAGCAGCATCATTTTTGTCTTTGCTCACTCACGAAATTTTTGAAAGCGTCGACAATGTATTTGTAGTTTGTGTGTGTTAGATTTTTGTCTTTCACTCCATCAATCAAAAAGAAATGACTGTTGTTTCGATCAAACTCTTTAGTCTTGATTGTGCACTGCGGTGGCCGCAAATACACATGTGATGGTTTCAAAACACTCGACTCTTCTGGCGACATAAGAATCTCAAGTGCTGCAACGCGATACTCTGGCAAATTGACTTCACCATATGTGTCAATGCTCGGCCACCATATCGACGGCGAATCTTGTTTTGCTCTCATAGTGTCAACAATAGTGACAAGCTGATTGTAAATCGAGGAATGCGGCTCCACACTGGTGAATATCCGATCAGCTAGCGTTTGCATAAGAATGAAATCTATTGAGGCGACACATACACGAACTCCTTCTTGCAGCTGAATCAAATTGCATCCATAGCGCTGCCCGTATGTGTCTTGAATCATGTAATCACCTTCACTGACGCAAGACAAACGCACATTCAGTAATTGACGGTACCTATCAGGCTTTGTCATGAAAGCACTTGCTTGATCAATATCAACTGATAGCAAACTCACAGGAATGCCTTCTGGAATGGTAACATCGAGCGTCTTCTTAGTGATCTTCAAGCATGAAATGACAGAAGATGCATCATGCTGCGCTAGGTAGATAAGAAATGCAGCATAGCCAGCAACACAAACTGCACCAGTGTACACCACAGCGCTTTCGTCAATGTTGATAATTTTGGATTCATCAACAATGATACGTTCAAGAGGGATACTCACAGTTCGAGTTTGTATATTTTGATTTTGAACTGCTGTATACTTAGCCTTGATTGGGTAATATGAGCGAAGCAAGCAATTTCGCACAAGATCTTTCTCCATTCTGTTGAATATGTTTAGCGACTTACCAGTATCGTTCATAAGTGTCGCCAACGATATTCTTTGATCAATGAACTGAAAGTGAGGGTGAACGACGCGGAGGTGATTGACATCGAGATATGGAATCTTTTCAAAGCACGAAGTCGGAATGTAAGTTGCGTCAAGCAACACAAAGCGCTTCATGCGAACTTTGACTGTTGTTACGTGAATTGCATTGATCAAATTGACATCTGGGATGTTGCTCTCGCAAAGCAGCTGCACTAGCGCTTGCGCATGCTCAAGATTCTTATCTGATATGATGTCATAATCAGGCAATTCATCTTCGTCGTAGATAGATTCGCCTTTCGCACGTAACGCTCGATCAATTGCCATGCCGCCTGTCAACACTAACTTGTGTTTGGCAACATAGTCTTCTGTAATCTTGATGGCGCGGTCTAGCAGTGGCTTGTAGTAGTTCAGTTGGTACGAAACGATGTCTGGATTCATTTTGCTGCGACTATAATATATGACGCGACAATGGGCTATTCTCCTCAAATCGTCCTTGCGCAAGTTGCTAAGCGCGATGGAACTGCGCTTGGTGACAAGAATAGCCTGCTTCAATACGTTTTGAGCAATTCACCATGCGCGATGCAGCTCAAAATGGGTACTGAGATTGTGTATCCTAGCAATGTCGCGTCAGTGATTCTAGTTGGATTTGATATTGCCAATAACAATCCGATGCCTCAACTGTTTGAACTTGATCCAGTCGCATTCGGCGCTGCTGCCGCTGGGGCAGGACGCATAGATTCATACTCTGATGATCCTGCAAACTACAGTGAGACTAATCCTTTCACAAGTAACTACAATACCGTTCGGCAGCTTACCGGTTTGAATGTAAAGTTCAGCGAGCTAACTAGCATGAATGCTGGTATAACGCAGAATCGCTCTGTGCCGTATGGGGGTGCAAGTGCAAAGACAATTCTTATGCAAATGGATTACACAAGTTACTGGACTGATTCGGAGCTCAATTGTGTTGGCTACAGTGAATTGAAAGATCAGTACAATGCTAAAGGCTTATCACAACTGATGCTTTTGTTCTACACAAGCGCTATTGTTGACGAGCTTCGTGCGCGCTACGGCTATCTCGTTCCTGATCCAGCTCGTCCATTCAGCCCTTTCAATTGGGTTAAAGCTTCAGACAATGGATCGCCTAGCACTGATTGTCGATACTACAAAATTTTGTATCTTACCGAATTTGACGCGTACATTCACGCTGGAGTGGTGAGCAATCCAAATACAATCATGACAAAGTCATTTGTTCAAAATCCATATTTCAACAATTTGATTTCGTCGATGGTGTATGCTTCAACCAATCCGACTAAAGTTGGAACACCAATGGACAAAACAACTCTTGGCGCGTACAATTGGATTCAATCAACGTTCTTGCAAAAAAATGATGTGCTGCTTTGCGGTCAGTACATCTACTCAAAAGACTTTCAATTCAAAATGATGTTGTGGTATGACGGAAGTTTGTACATTTGGAAGTTGCCTATTCTCGGAACAGACGCAAGTTCGTTCTTCTTGAATCCAATCGCACCGAAAGCGTGGACTCGCGCGAAGAACAACTTTGTCGGTTGTTACTTCATTTTGCAGAACGATGGCAATTGCGTCGTGTATTGTAATCCAAATGTTACAGTCAGTTATGGCACTACGAGACCAACTGTGAATGTCACTGACGGCACGGCGATCGGCGCAACAGGAACAGCAACTGTAGCAACATTGAACTACGCGTCAACATACACACTGCTTATGCTGCCAGGCGGAACACTTGTTGCACTTAACGCCGGTCTCAAAGAAAGCAAAAACACAATCACATATGTCACCAACAGCGACAATCGCAATTTGAAAGTAACAAGCAATCCGTTTGATATCGATTGTGTGAATAGTTACACGCAAGCAACAAAGTCATCAACAGGCGACATTTCTGAAACTTCTTCAACATATGGTCTTTCAACAGGCGCCGACGGCAAGACGTGGTGTTTTGTATCGCCATTGGTAAAGCCTCGCAATGTTGTAGCAAATGGAGTTGTGGAGTTTGAAGATGCTTCTTTGCAACTTCTCAACTACTCATTTGCTCCTAGCGACCCTTCGAACAATCTCGATGTTACATATCAGTTGCTAACTGGCGATTTCATGACAAAGGCAATTAGTCTAGGGGCTTCTGATGCAAACACAAGTGCAATTCAATTGATTCAGGCAGCATATTGTTTGCGCGGCGATCGTGCAGTTACAAATGCGACTTGCAACAATTTGCGTCCTACTACACTTTCGGGATATCCTGACTTGTTCAAATTGAAGATGAACCAAATCTGTTCAGGCAATTATGATACCAAGTATGACAGCTATTGTGCGTACATTGCTCCTAAACCTTCAATGTTGCAATCGCTGACGCAGATTGATCCGACGTTTGCGTTCCTCAATCCTGCTATCACGGCGAAAACGTATTATCCGCAAGGTGCTGTTCAAATTGATTTGAAGAAACTTTTGACAACGTACAACACCTTTACAGTTGCGCAGCTAGACTATCTGTTCAACTATTTGAACTTCGCGAGCGATTCAAGTTTGTTGAGTCGATGGCAGCAGCTGTACATGAAAGCCGCAAATGTAGCGCCATTCGTTTCGTCGAAAGCAGGCGCGTATCCCGGAGCAAGCCTTGCTGGCGATATTAGTTCAATTCCTACAACTTGGGTGATATTCAAAACAAAAGCAGGATTCTATGCTGGATCAGGCGACATGGGATTCCCATACACGACAAAAACAACTTCGTACAAGTTTGATGATCCGTTTTGGCTGCAAGTGCTTGTGTCGGCATCTCCGTATTCGAACAGTCAATGGAGCGGCCCTTCGTTTGTTCCATTTACGCTTGATAGCATCAAGACATGGAATGCAGATTTGTACAAACGGCTAACTGATAGCTTCTCACTCTTCTATGATCAAATCACATTGAACATTACTGGACTAAGCGATCCGACGCAGGCGTTAGTGTTCATGAGAACAATCAAACGCGATAGACTTATTGAGTTTGTGCGCAATCTCCAGTCTTTCAAAACAGACAGCACTCCATATTGCAATGCCATGCAAGATCTTTGCTATTCAAACTATTTGAATTATCTTTCGACAACGCCATTTGACAACAACTCAAATACAATTTGTGATCTTGCGTCTCAAACTATCACAGGAGAGCAAAATGACGCTTACCTATCTTCATTGAATGCGGCGAATCTGCGCGACGCATGTGTAACTTCGTACTACAAAAGCAGGTGCGGCAATCCTGACAATCGATACAAAACTAACTTCTCGCCTCATCGCTACGAGAACTATAGCGGCATCGGAAGCTGCATCGATGTTTGCAACACTGCGACTGCTGGATCAGATTTGTATGACACGTGTAAGAGCGGAGCAATCAAATATTGCAGTCAGGGGAATAACATATTGTCCAATGTTTGTCGAACAGATATTTCAAAATATCAAGAGCTAGATGCTCTTTTGACATCATGGTGCCACAACAATGCAACTGATCCAAATGCTAGCAAGTATTGTCCTGGTATTGCTTCAACAGCAGCTGCTACTCCAACAGTGATCGTTGCGACTCCCTCTGCAATCGTTGACACACCGACTGTAACTCCGACAGCGACTATTCCTTCCGCAATTGTTGACACACCGACTGTAACTCCAACAGCGACTTCTCCTACGGCAATTGTTGCGACTTCGCCAGTAACTCCAACAGTGACTGCTCCTTCCGCAATTGTTGCGACTTTGCCAGCAACTCCAACAGCGACTTCTCTTGCAGCAATTGTTGACACACCGACTGTAACTCCGACAGCGACTTCTCCTGCGGCAATTGTTGCGACTTCGCCAGTAACTCCAACAGCGACTGCTCCTGCGGCAATTGTTGCGACTTCGCCAACGATATCTGCGAGCCCCTCCGCAATAGTGGCAGTTACACCAACTCAGCGCGTAGCTTCGGCTGCTCTAACTTCATCAACGCAAACTGGCGCTTCAACTTCTTCAACCACTCCAATTCCTTCTACTGATCCAACACTCACACTAGATGTTTCTGGCGCTAATCTGGCAACATCGTCAAATCTATCTGCTGTATCAAAGACTGTAGCAATGCCACATTTGCTTTCGACATTGTTGACAAATGAATCGTCATCATCACTTGTGTCACCAAGCACATCAACAAGCGCACCAGCAAGCGCACCATCGAGCGCACCTTCTAAGGCACCAAGCGCACCTCCAAATATGCAGCGCTCCATTGCATATGCAAGACCGCCGCGTTATAGCTCTGAGTGTGCTGCAAATCAATGTGATGCTGTTTGGTTTGTACTTGTGATGATTTTGATTATTCTTCTTGTTCCTGCAATTTCGTTCGGAACAGCGCTTTTGGCCACCAGGAGCAGACAAAGAAGCAATTTGACGCAACTTTTGAAAGTATAATGATTGCGATGCATTCTATACTGACTGAAACTGGCTTTGCATTCAATGCTAGCGAATACATAAAATGTTTTGGCAACGAAGAGTTTCTCAAGCTGCTGAAACGATACACAATTCGCACTTATGATCGCACAACCAAGATTCACCACGTTACCAAGATGTATCGTCTTATCAAGACACCAAATGCTAAAATCATTGAACTGCCGCGATTCATTTTAGATTCTCTGAAATTGACCTTTGCTAGTGTTGATATTCAACTTCCAGTGCATTCTCCCTTTGATGAATTGCAATATACTGGTCAAAGCAACCCAAATCAAAAGATTGTAGTTAGTCATATCGTGAATGCATATCGACAAGCAAAAGACATTTGTGGTTTCACTTTGAAACTGCTTCCTGGTCATGGCAAGACATTTTGCGCAATGGATATTATCGGTCAGATGAAACTGAAAACATTGATTATCGTGCCAAATTCGTATCTTCTCAATCAATGGGTAACTTTGTTGAAGCAGTACTTCCCGCAAACGCGAATCGGCACTTTATACGGAAAGCACAAAGAGGATGGCGACATTATTGTCAGTATCATCAACTCTGCCGCGGAGTTGAGAACTTTTGTTTCGACTATGAAGAAACCGCTGCCGAATGTTGGCAAGTCTGTCAAGTACATTCGCACAACAACTACAATTGAGGTAGATGATATTTTGAAAACAGTTGGTTTGACAATCTTTGATGAGTCGCACATGTATGTGTCAAAAGAGTTTCGCAAAGTGTTTCGCCGTATTTGGTCTCGCTATACGCTAGCGCTCAGCGCTACTCCTGATATCAGAGAAGACAAACTTGATGCGATTCACATATCATGGCTCGGACCGGTGCTCGATGCAGAAGCTCTTGATGGATACAATGTCGCGCAAGATACTTTTGTTTCGAATGCGAGAATGATTGAGTATCATGCGCTAAACGAGCATTGCAAGTTCAATATCCGCCCTGATGGCATGATTGACTACTCCTCAATAATTGAATCTTTGATCACAGATCCTAATCGAAACGATCTTATCATCGACGAGATAGTCGAGCTAATGCAGCGACGCCACTACACATTTGTGTTCAGCGACCGGCGCTCGCATTTGGAGCACTTGTATGATCTTCTTGAAGAACGCTGTGCGTCAATGCAGCTATCTACAAAAATAGAATTCCCCGAAGCGGAGAGGAAGGTGATTCTGTATGGCGGCAGTACTGATGATACCATTGAGACGGCAAAGAAGGTCTCCACTGTGATTTTGACAACTTACGCGTACTCTAGCACCGGTGTGTCAATCACGAAAATGAACGCGCTGGTGCTGTCAACTCCTCGTCGATCGAACATGAAGCAGATCATCAATCGAGTGTTTCGGCTCGGCTCAGATCAGAGCGTTCGACGAGTCATTATCGATATTGTTGACGCGAAGATGCCTATCAAACATCAAGTCCGTGAACGAGTGAAAGCGTATGAAGAGCGTGGCTGTGTCATCTCATCGATTTGTCATGATGTATTTGCAAAAAAAAGTACAAACGCAAACTGAAACGCAAGGAAACACAAACTTTCGAATTTGTTTTTTTGTTTTCTCACTGATCGTCACACTTTGACAGAGTAGTGCTCGGCTTCGAGGCGAAGACGGATTGTGCCAATAGGTTCCTTGGATTCGCCGACAGAAGCCACGTATGACCCACCAGGATAGATCATTGTGATTTCGATTCGAATATTGAGCATATCAGCGCACACCCTGACAGCAAGTGTGTCTGCCCACTCACCGTTCTTCTTCATGTCTTCGAGCCACTGTTTCTTTGACTTTTCGCAAAGATTGGTCATGTCGAACGCGTAGTTGCCGATCTCCGCCTGCGCAACGACAGCCGCACGAAGAACGTCATGCCCTTCCTGACCGTCTCCTTCGAACTTGTGCTTAGTTAGCTTCTCGATCTGAATAGCCTTGACTACAGCGCGGAAGAAGCAGTTGCCGTCGCCTATGATCGGCAAGTACGCGTCGTCAGTTCCAGGATTGATAGTTCCAGGAATGACAAGCTTCGTCACAGGCTTCGTCACAGGCTCTGCCAAGCCGTACTCTGCGTAGTAGCTCGGCTTGACCAACAGCTTAAGCGTCTCTGCAATGTCATTGCATCCAAGATCAATTACCTGTTCAAGTACCAGCATTCGGACAATACGACTGATCTCTTCTTTTCGGCTGGGGTAAACCTTGGAAGAGGCGTCAAGTGCGGCCGCGCGCTTGCTCTCAAGGCATCTGAGAAGATCATCCGCACGAGCAATGTTAGCTCGAGTGAGCTCGCGAAAGAGCTGCTTCGAGTTCGGAATCGACTGCATCATGGCGTTGGAGAGAGGGGTTCGTTTCGAGGTAGCTTGAGAGGCTCAAAACGGAGAGGGTGTAGTACTATGCGCTCGCGCAGGTGCTATTTTATGCTCTTTCTCATTTTGAGGGAAAATGGAAAAGACTGCTCAAAATGACACCATCGACGCCGTATGCAACCCCCTCTCGAATCTTCAACTTCGCAGAAGAATTGTTCAACGCCGTATGCAACAACATTTCTTTGAAGCTTCGACACATCAACGTTTGATTCACTTGAGCGCCACGCCGTAAATTGTGGAATGAGGAAGTGAACCAAATTCTCTTTGAGAGATCAAAATCGCAACAATGCAACTTCAAAAGATGAACCATAGCCACAATGTCATACGCCACTGCGATTGCCAGCGTGTTTCGCATTTACGACGCCAAGTACCAGAAAAGCGAGGAGTTTGCTTGTGGCTGGCGTTTCTGGAGTTTCAAGATGACGAAGAACGGAACAACAAAGGCGATGGTGGAGAAGAATGACAGCAAGTTGATTGCTCGCATCAAAGACGCTGGATCCAAGTTGCTTGCCGCGCAGCACTTCGAGTGGAACACCTTTCGTAGTAAGATGATGCTTTGCTTCGATCCTAAATTCCAGGTTTCGGATAGACAAGCTATGGATCTGAAGTATCGAAACTTCTTCAGCAAGGTCGCGTTTGTTGTGTTGGACTGTTGCTTTGTCATCAAGTACAAAATCACGACTGAGACGTTGAAGCCGCTGCTCGCGACGATGTTTGCAAGCACCAACACGTCTGAGATGCCAGAGCGGTTTGTGATTCTCGAGAGCGATATTCTCAAGGTGGAGATGGATCACAAGTTGGCTCTGGAGCACGACACTCGCTATCGAGACGCGTCCAGTCGCATCAAGCAGTACTTCACGTACGAGCCAAATTTGAGCGACGATGGAATTGTGATTATGCCTGTTCCGTTTGTCAAGACGCACATGGCGATGCTCACAGCTGAAAGGAAGATCAACTCGATTCGACACGAGCGCAACATCACGCGGAACAACTTCAATGACTATGGTCAACTGTTTCTCATGACGTACTTGCGCCGATCGTTTCGGTACAGTGCTCGCGTGGCTTTGTTGAGTGACGACTATCACATGATTCAGCTCGCACATGGATACGAACCGTCTAATGAACAGCTCAATAGTGCTTATCCAGATTTGCCAAAAGACTTCTTGACGGAATCGCCGCACATTGCGACGCCGGCGCTTCTGTCTGAGGAGTACTGGCAAGAGTGGCGCGAGCAGAATGCGCACTAGCGAGGTTCAGTGTATGTGAATTTGTTTTTTTGAATTCACCCGATGACACATTTTGAGATCTACTTCGCGATTTCAAGCGGTCGTGTTTTGCTATGCTAGCAATTCCGTGAAGACGCCTCATGCAATGCAGATCGCGCAGAGTGGCTTCGTTCAGTGTCACATCGCGAAATCGCCTCAAACAAGTGCGTGTCTGAAGTAGTGATTTGAGCAGTCGATGAACTCACGCAAACTTTTTTTCTCGTTCGATGAGTTTGAAAATATTTTGTGAGTGGGAGTTTCTCGAGTGAGTTGCCAAAGTTGATGTGTGTTCCTGTTGATCCTCAGATCTGTTTCTCCATCATGATTGGCTGATGCTAAACGCGTTGACACATTATCAGATCTCCTCCGCGATTGCTGATTGGCTGATGCTAAACGCGTTGACACGTTTTCAGATTGACTTCGCGATTGTTGATTGGCTGAACTGAGCACGTTGACACGTTTCAAGATCCTCCGCGATTCTGATGTCGAACGCGTTGACACGTTTTGTGATCTTCTTCGTGATTGCCTCTTCGCGATTGCTCCTTCGCGATTTCAATCGATCGTGTTTTGCTATGCTAGCGATTCTGTGGAGACGGCTCATGCAGTGCAGATCGCACAAAGCGACTTTTGTCAGTGTAACACCATGAAGTTCATCTCAGCTCACAAATCCGAAAATGCAAATCGCGCAGTACACGCGCTGAAAATCTATCATTGAATATATTACGAGCCATGTTCGGCGAATGGACAGATCCGTACGACATTGACACGTACTTTGGAGATTTACCAAATGCTCTCAAAGATATTCAAGCAGCTGCATCGCCGAGCAAATTCATTCGCCACACAACAGTTCAGCAAGGTGTAGAGATGAAACCTGAGCAACCAACTGGAATTGTCGTCAACTCTGCTCCTGCTTCTACTTCTGCTTCTTCAACGCCTGCTACCGACGCTGCTCCCAAAAAAAGTAATTTTGAAATCAAGCCTGAGTCAATCATTCCAAAAGAGCACTATCAAGAATGTCAGCTCGACAATAGTCAAAATATGATTAGAGTTGACTGGATATATGTAGTGCTAGGTGCAATTACCATAGTTCTACTGATAATGCTCTACATACATGCGCGATCGCAGTTGAGCAGCGCACGCCTCGCGATCAAGATGCTGATGCTGATGTGCTCTCGCGAGTCTCGCAGCGTCAAGACTCAAAATTGAGGAATTGCATTGCAAATACTGTAATTCAGCGCAGCTATGGATTCGCCTGTAGCTTCGAAGGTGCCTCTTGAGGTTCAAGCCAAACTCGACAAGTTGAAGAAGGTGCTTCTTGAGATTCAGGCCGATTTCGACAAGTTGAAGTCCGATTTGGAGAACCTGCCAAAGCCGAGAGTGTCACTTTGCAGAACCTCAGGTAAGTTTCTCAAGAGCGCATTAGACGGCGTCATGGATGAACTGACAAATTCTCAACTCACAAATGACACAATGACTCAACTTCGACAGCAGTTCGCTTTTGTCCTCAAAGACTGGGTCGATTTGATTTGGGAGGCTTGGAACCCCAAACCAGTGGCTCGAACTGTTCTTGACATCGTGCAAATCGTTCACGACTCGATTGAGCAGATCAATGAAACCAGCGCGACTTGCGCTCTTGAAGAGCAAGCTCGAAAGGACATGGAGCGTCAACGCAAGCAGGAGATTCTCCGTCAGAGCCGCAAAACTCAGCTTGAGAAAGAGCGGCGTGCGAGAGAGCGCAAGAAGGCAGAGGCTCGTCGCAGCGACAAGAAAGCTGAACAAGCCAATGCTGCAATGCGCGAGCAGCGTGAAGCAGCTGTCAGAGCAAAGGCAGCTCGCGAGGAGGAGGAACGTGCTCGTGTCCGCATGGCTGCACGCGAAGAGGAGGAGCGTGCTCGAGCTCGCATCACTGAACGCGAAGAAGCGAAACGCGCTGAAGAAGCACGCACATTGGCGGTTCGCGAGGAGCATCCGAACGCTCTCGCCATAGTTCAAGCGTTTGTGAACAACGGCGGCAATCCGCGATCGGTAGAAGCTGTTTGCCGAGATGTGATCTTCATGATCGACTTCAATGAACTTCCAGCTGAGCTTGCACCGCGCTACACAAAGTTGTGTCACCAAGCGGCGGAGAGCGCCAAAAGTGGCAATCTCAAGAGAGCGCAGTATTGGCTGTTCCTGCTGTTCCACCACGACAAAACGTGGCACCTCGCGATCTCCGCGTTCGAGAAAGCCAAGTTTGACTGTCTCTACGAGATGGCCCGCAGCTTCACCAATTGAGGCTTTGCATTGGAGCTTTGCATGTTTGCATTCACGCGGCATTTCCTTTTTTTGCCAAATTGTTTTTGCGCCATTCGCTAAAGAGAGTTAGCCCTGATTGGATTGGCTCATTGCCGTCAATGCTGTAAAAGTTCTCAAGCGAGAATATGCTACCAGCTTCGGTAATGTAGTTTGCGAGACTGGAGTTTCGGAAGATGTGAATCAAATCTTCGTCTGTCATCTTGTATTTCTCGCAGAACTGAGTTTGATAGAACAAGCGAAAGTTGTTTGCAAGTTCGACAAGAGTTTGTGTTTTGCCTTTTTGATAGCACACGCGCTGAACAATGAAGCGCTCGAAAATGTCCTCCCGCTGGCGATACTCTTCAGTTTCTCGTTGAATTGTAGAATTGGGGACTCGCAGAATTTGTCCATTGTACTTGCTGTATAGCTTCTTGCGATAGTGAAGCAGAATCGCGAGGAACGCCTCATGGTAGCGCTTGTTGTTCATGATCTTGCTGATGAGCTCGGGATCGCGCGGACGGTCATGCAACTTTGTAACTTTATCAATGAATCGCATCTTGAACTTGTAAGAAATGAATCGGCGCCACACGGCATGCTCATTCGTTTCAATCACAAAGCGATGGTTTGTCGTGACAATGTGATTGCAATTCGCGCGAAAGTTCTCCTGCCCCTTATATAGCGCTCGACCAGAAAGCGCTTCTCCACCTGTGATTTCTTTGATTTTTGCAATATTTGCCTTTTCATTGCGATCGCTCTCAGAGTAGTACGCAAGACGCGCATTCTTGAGCTCCATCATCGCTGGATCGGCGCTTGACGCTCTTGTTCGCGACTGATCGGTAATGAAACTGAGCGGCAGCTTTCGGACGTAAAGCTCCCCCAGCGTTCGGCGAAAGAGCTCAAGTAACACGGATTTGCCGTTTGAGTTATGATGAACATAGTAATCGCCAGTGAGGTAATGGTGATTGCCGTCTAACTCAAATCCAAAGTACTCGCCACTGCTTTTGGTACGTTCAATTGTAAATGTGTCTGTCAACAAATTAGCAGCTTTGATCTTGATTACCGGAGTCGCCAATGTTCGTTTCTGGCATGGTATCTTTTGTAAGTTCGTGCCATAGATTCGCATGCAATGCATATTGTCATCTGACAACCACTTGACAGCTGCATATCCCAAGGAATGCACAATATCAAAGCAATCGTCGAACAACGCTTGATTTGGCAATTTCAAAAGATAATAGTTGTTTGTTGCAATATTGCCAGGAACGCCAGGTGTGTCAGTCGCATCAAGAACACCAGCAAGCAAGCTCAAGCGTTGATCAATTGATGTGACTTTGTAAGCAAATGGAATCTCCTGAAGTTGATAACCAATCTCGTAAGGATCATTTGCAAGAACTTTCTTTGAGTAGTCGATTGCACCACTTTGATAAAGTAACACTTTCCCACGAGATAGCCAACGTCGATTCCATTTGAGTAGATCACAAACTTGAATGTCTATCACGTCGCCTTGCTTGATCGCTTTTGGATTAAGCCTTTCAACAATGCGAAGATAGATTGTCGCATCGCGTTTGGTGCGAAACACTCTGCTTTTGCAAATGGGCTCATTAGTACCATTGTGCTCATACCATACTGCTCGAAAGCGTATCGCATTCTGTATGAAAACTTTCACTGGCTCATTGATCTTGTCAAATTTCAATGACAAGATATGATGCATGTTCACCGTAAAGGAATCTCCTCTGCCAGGAACAATTTCAACCATCTCATCTACTCCTTGAAACAATTGTTGCACTGTCCGCTTCCTGTTGTCGTCTCCCATTAGCTCATCGCCAACACACACATCTTGAACAAGCTTGACCGAGCCATTGAACATTCTGATAGGTGTGTTAGCAGCGTGACATCCGCCGCCATGGATGATCAAGAAGAGAGATTCTTTGGGTTGCCAATCAAGTGAAGTGCTAAAGTAGTAAAGCAGAAAGTCAAGTGCGTCTGTTTCATCTTCTGGCACCAATGAGGAGAGCATTTTGTAAACTGTGAGGATGTACTTGTTACTTTTGTCATAAGGCACGTATCGTGTGTCAGTGAACAGCGAAATCGGATATGTGTGATAATGGCTAAGGAGCTTGTACTCCGGTCCGTCAAATTCAATCAATCCATTGCCAACACCAAGAATGTGAGGCTCTTTGTCGAGCTGCTTGATGAAATAGTTGCCTTTGAACAAGCTGGCAGATTCTTTGATCACGGATTGCTTGAACTTTGTATCTCCAAGTCGTAGTACAACTGCTTTGAAAGTTTTGAACAAGTTGAAGATATATTTGATGCGGAGATCTTCTTTGTCAAGAGTCTTGCACGCAAAGTCATAGATTGCTTTGATGTTGCCGTGCACCTTTGTCATGATTGTTTCCAAATCATCGCTGATGAACTCAGATAGTGAATCAGGCCTCGAGCCGATAGATCGCCATTTGTACAATTGCCCCGGCTCGATGTCAATTGTAGAAGGCGTTACAAACTCAAACCAGCCGTGACGATCTGTCTCTTCGACGTTGTATGTCATGTAAATGTTTTTGAACATGAATTGCAGATACACCGCAAAGTGGCGATGCTGCAGGTGCGCTTGATAGACTGAGTGAGCCACATCACTTGTGATCATCCGATACAAACTATTGTTGATGTAGCGCCGCATCTCGCTAGGATTGTCAGTGGTAGCCCAATAGCGGAGAGACTTGAATGAGTATTTGAACTTTGACGCATTGCTTTTCGCCTCAGACCAAAAGTTGTCAAACTCTTTCCAAGTTATGGCTCTGTATCCGCTTTCAGTTGATTCGTCTTGTATGATCGCCTTCTTGCGCACACGATCTTTGGTTACCATCACAGCGAGGCAATAGTAATCTTCAGTCGCAGAGGCAATCGCGCGAATGATCTCCAGCCACGACTCCAAACTCTTGAAACGCGATTCGTCAAGAAGATTCAGCACATCATGAGTGAGTTTGATATCAGAGTCTGTCACGAGTCTAGCAGTGTAAGTTGCTAGCGCTTGATCGTACGCCATCTGAAAGAGAAGCAGATCGTTGTTCGTGATCTCCGCTTCTCTCTTAGCCAAACTAGCAGGCAGCAACAGATAGTGGTCTTTCCGCACGACTCCAGCGATGCCGCCAATGTAGTTCACAGATGACTCATAGACTGAATTGGTAAACCATTCTTTGGCAGCGCTGCTAGCAAAGTCTCCTCTGAGTGCGCCGTTTCTGACTTCAATTTTGTACGCACAGTCGAGCACCATTGGCTCGATTTGATTCACATCGAAAGATCCCAAAAGCGTCAACGGCCCAACTCGCATCGAGCGCTGGAAACAATGGCGAATGTTGAAATTCAATTTCTCTTTGAACAGATCTTTGAGAATGCAAGATTGCCACACGCGTTGGTAAACGAAGAAGCGCGTATCAGAATCCAACATCACGCTTGGCACAGTCAAGCGATATGTGCAACGAAACTTCTGCGATGCAGTGTAAGTTGGGTTGACAGTCTTCAGATAGAAGATGTAATGCTCTTTGTTGTCTTGGCTCATGTCAAGGTAGCGAGTTAGTATATCGTTGAACAGAATACGGATGAACCCAGGCACGACACACTCGAATGCAATTTTTTGTGATTCTGACTCAAAGACGAATTCAAAGAAGAGCCCACTCGCGTTAGCATTGTTGATGTCTTGCAGTTCAAGAATCTGATTGGGAATGTCATCCAAATAGCAATCGTTCAAAAGATCCATCAACTTCGGAATAGCATCATCAGGAACGGAGTATCGGCGACGATGCTCAGGATCGACACTCATGAAGTTCACCACTGCGGCTGTATCTTCGCGAGCCAATGAGTATTGATCCAAGTAGTTCCGCAAAGTCATCTTTGACGGTTGATTGGCATTGAACGACGCCATGAACGGCGAGTTGCGCAACGCAATTTCATTCATCGTTGAAAATGAGCCGGAGAATGATCGTTCACGCCGAATCAGAAGATTTGATAAGATTGATCACTTATGATGATAAGCGACAATATATTTGTGACATCAAAGTCAAATCCCAGGTCTCTAAGTTTGGCACACCGCGCTAGAGGGCTCCTCCATAATCAAATTGAACTCAAAATAGCATGGTCGGATTTTGGTTATTCTACAAATCAGTAGGGAAAGCTATGGCTACTATGGCGTACTCGCAGCGGCTGCAGAAGCGCACGGTGAGTGGAGTGAGTCTTGTGCCAATTCATCGCTACAACAAGCCTGGATCGAAGTTGCATGATCACGTGTGTGTCGTTCTGGCGAAGGAGCGCTCAGGAACGTATGCGGGCCAGTGGAACTTCCTCGGCGGCAGCGCAAAAGATCACGGTGGGAATGCTTGGAGCACACTTGCAAGCGAATCGGAGGAGGAGCTCGGCTTGCCAATGGTTGGCGATCTTCTCGACAAGTGCGTGGTGAGTGATCACTATTATGGAGGGCACTGAGAATGTCACCCAATTTTTTTTGAGAATGTATACGAATGAGATCACAATTGGAGAGAAAAGTATGCTTTTGTCTTCAGATCAAAGGTTTCAAGCTCGCTCAAATCGCAAGCATTCTTGACGTATGTGTGAGAACAGTTCAGCTTTGAAGATCTTCACTCACGCGTTCGTGCTGCAATCAAAGCTTGATTTGCCGATCTATGCTCACAAAACCCTTGGAATTCGATAAATATACGCAATACAAAACTCAAATGAACTGTAAAGGAGGGAGGGGGGAATTTTTCGGCCTCGCTCTCATTTGGCAATTGTCGCCATGAGTGGCAAGCGGCGCAAGAAGAAGCAGAACTCCGGCGATCCCGATACGTGGGATATTGTCCGCGACTCGCAAGAGTTTGAAGAGTTGCATCTGAGTGATTTTGATATCGTCCCCGACTCACAAGAGCTCGATACGACTCCTGCGCCAACGTACAAGCTCAAGGAAACCACGAAAGACACACATTCTAGTGTGATCTGCAAGCTCACGCGCATCCTCAGACTGCCAGAGCTGCATGAGGAGATCAAGCGGATTTGTGTCGTGATGAAGCAAGTTCAGCTTGAAGGATGGCATCTCGCTAACTTACATGTGCTGCGATGTTTGCAAGAAAACGAAGAAGTACCGGATTTGGAGCAAATGTACTTCAATCGTTGCTGCATGGCAACGCTTGGCCAAATTGAATCTCGTGATCGTGGTTCCTCTCGACCCAAGTATCCGAGTTTCCACAGAAGTTGTTTGCGATATTGGGAAAGTCGAGAACGCGTGCCATCATTCGCTGCAGAAACTATCGTGAACGGAGATCGAATGATCAACGAGATCGCTAGAATGATGAATGTGAACGCTCTGAATATGATCACTCTACACTTTCGTCGTCGTCTGCACCAGTACATTCGCTTTCACTACGCTCCAGAGGGGAAGATCGAACTGAAATATGGTGACACGAAACGACTTGTCGACAGCTGCTATCGAGTCAAATCTGTTCCGGAGGTGGGCGAAGATGGTAATCCAACTGGCAAGATGATCAAAGTGTGGACCGAGTGGGACGAGACGACAGATCCAGTGGAGCTCGAGTTGCGCAAGTGGCTTGGGATGGTTCCTTGGCAATGGATGATTCGACAGAACAGCGCGCATTTCATTCGCAAGCTGTATGACATGCTCGTTTGGATGGAAGAATTTGTAGAACATCATCCGACTACAAAGGGAGCGAGATTGTACTCTCTCTTGCCTGTGTCAACCTCGTTTCAAGCCGCGTACGTCAAGATCAATGCAAGCACGCTGTTTGGTCTCTTCTCACGGTTGAAGCATTTACCCAAGATCAATGAGTTTTTGATGAACAAGTTGAATATCGACCAGACTAAGAACAAGAAAAAGAAGAACGACGAAGAAGAGGAGAAGGAAGAATCTGACTCGTATCTTCCGTTCATTGTGGAGTCTTTTCAGAACAACAAAAGCGATGTAATGCGGAAGGTGTTCAATATTGATCAGTTCGAGACCAAGTCTCGCAAGTTCTTCGACGAAGTGAAAACCAACGGTTACGCAGCTTCTGTCACCATGACTCGACCGGTTACGACTACCTCAGTTGTTGTGGTTGAGAAGAAGACGTCGAGCAAGAAGAAAAAGAAGAACGACGGCACTGCTCAGTCAAAAAGTGAGAAGAAGAAGCCAGCGAAGAAAGTTCCGACTCCGGAAGAGCTTGCTGACAAAGACGAGTTTGCCAAAGAGCTGTTCAAGCTTGGAGCTGACTATTCTCCAGACGTTCTCATTGGTATCGATCCTGGCATGCGTTCGCTTGTGACAGCTGTGTCAGTTGGTCGACTCCTACGCAGACGCGGAAAGCGAACGAAGAACAGCAAGCATCAGCGACGGCAACGCAGAATTCGAGCTGAACGCAAGCAGAGGATCATGGAGATATCCACTCGCGAATATCGTCATTTGGCAAAGATGAACGATTTCAGACGGTGGAACGAGAACTTGAAGAAGAGCGAACCGTGGTACGCTAGCATCATTCGTTCGATGCCGTCGTTCAAGACATCGAGCTACAGAGAGTACTACGAACGTCTCCACTTCTTCTGGATGCATGTTCGATTCTTGCTGGCGTTCAGCGCGGAGAGAGCTTTTCTCAGGTGGCGGTTCACGCAAGATCGCGCGAAGATGAAGGCGATAGATACGTTGGCGAAGCGGATTGTGCCAAAAGCCAGCAAGCAAGTGTGCATCGCCTACGGAGACTGGAGTCGTCGTGATGGTATCAAAGGACATGCTACAGGACCTGTGAAAGGTTTTGTGGAAGCGTTGAAGAAGCGAGCTACTGTGCTACCGATGGATGAGTTTCGCACAAGTGTGACATGCTCGTGCTGTCACAAGCGTCTCCAGCAAGCTCGACTGTTCACGATGATGAAAAGAAAGGAAGGCGAGGTGGATATTCGAACGAAAGAGCGTCCGTCCAAGAAGGAAACGAAAGAGGTTGAGGAGATGCGGAAGTTCAAGAATCCCAAGCTAGCTGACAAGAAAGTCGTTCTCAAGAGCAACAGAAACGTCTTGCGCTGTGCCAACAGTCGATGCAAGGCCAACTTCTGGAACCGAGACGTGAACGCTGCGAGGAACATGCTAGAACTGCTCAGGAGCGGGCTGAGAGGGAAACACGGATCAAGACGACTGAGAGCGTTCAGACGAGGAATCATATTGTAGACAGCAAAACCAGTGGGTGGAAAGCCTTGTAGCGCACACGCTACGAGAAAGCATAGCCACACCACAACCACATATTCGTGGCTTCGAGATACCAGTAGACATTCTCAGTGCCTAACGTAATATGACCCGCGTTCGAAGTCGCTGTTGATTGGTATGCACATCACTGGCTTGTCAGCGACCAAGTGGCAAGCGATGCAGCAGAAGCGTGGTTTCGCGGTGGAGTGGCGCTTCCAAGAGCTGAGTGAGATCAGGAGTTTCCGCATTGACGAGCTTCGGCGTACGCCAAACTTGTCAGAGTATGTGCGAAAGTTTCTGAGTCAGGTGGAGCAGATGGCGATTCCTGTCGCGATGAACTCTGCACCGTCGGTCTACTATAGTCACTTTGTGAAGGCTGGCGCTCGTCTCAATCGCATTGCAATGCTACAGTAGCGAGAGAGAGAAAGTCAAAGGATGAAATGAGGAAATGAAGCGCGTGTTGCGGGAAACACAAAAAAAAAGTCTGCTCCTGGTGAGAGGAGAGAGCTTTTTTTGGTATTTTAAAAGTTACGTAGCCGTCACAAGCGCAGGCAAACTGGGATGGTAGCGCTTACTGTATATCGCATCTTTGATCACTCCTGGCAAGATGTTTGGTTCTGTTTTGAATTGCTCCACAAGTTGTTCAATCAGATTTGTTATCTCTGCGTTCTTCATGATATCGATAGTCAAGTGCTTCGCGGAGTTGTCGCCATTCAGCGCGGCAATACGAGCTAAGACAGTTGCAGCCACTTGATCAATGTTATTCTTGAATTGAGAAAACTTGTCTTCAAATTGCGGAAACAGAAGTCGAAACTGACTGTAACGTTCGTGATTCAATGCCATCTGAACTACGAGAAGATTGTTGAAACCGGTTCGGAGCGCTATGTTGTTCTTGTAGAGTCCACACTTGATCACTGTGTACAACTCGCTCTCAATGTAGATTGTCGAATACTCATCTGGCACGGACCGGCGTGTGGCGCGCAGAATATATCCATACAGTGGCTTGTATTTGAAGTTTCGCAACTGATGCGCTTTGGCATACTTGGCTAAAGCTGATTTTGAGTAGTTCACCAAAGTCGAAATGTTGGTGTCCCGCAATGGAACAGTGCTCTGCATCGACAATCCAGGAACTGGTGTTGACACGAACGATAACGTGTTCAAATCCGCTACAGCCATTCCCATGAGATATGAGTTTGAGTCTGTGTCGGACTTGGTACGATTGGCAAGATGCTTTGTTTCATCGAAGATGTGATACGCTGAATGCCGCAATGCAACGGTGTATGAGTATTGCTTGTTCAAATCATCAAACTTGAAGTTTCTGTACTTTGTCTCCATAAGATCTTCAATCGCTTGCATGAATGTCATTTCTGGAATCATCTGAGTTGATCCAATATCATAGCCCTTCGTTGACGCAATGCGCCATTCATTGTTGTAGAAGTAAAGTGTGAGGATCGTCGCGTCGAGAACTTCAAACACATCATAGCTGCCAGCATTATGCAGATCTGAAAGCTTGCGCATTGATATCTTGTTTGTGCAAAACGCGTACTGCGGCATCGCCAGAAGTTTCCATTCTTTGGCATATTCAAATACAAGTCCATTGCACTCCTTCACCATTGGATTCTTGAAATCAACATTGTCACGGCGCGTATACAAAACAACTCGAAATGGATTGGTTGGAGAAAATCTTCCCTGAACACTATCAGTCCAGCAAATACCGTAATTGAAGAGTCGCGAACGAATAGCTGCCATGTCAGAAACGAACGTGGCGCTGTTGATTGTTTGATTGTTGAGGAACTTGAAAGTGTTCATTCTGCTCGACAATTTTGAAAGTGACTGACTAAGAGAGGCAGAACGAGCGGCGCTGTTATATATACCACACCCCCTATTCTTCAAAAGAAGGTCCAAACTGGCAACAAAACGCTCCGGTTCAGATAATCTATCAAATCGTCGTTCTCTTCAAGCCATGATTCGATTCGTGATGGCCTGAACAACTCGGCCGCCAGATCTTCGTGTAGCAACTTCTTGTCATCGGCGATTCGTTTGTAGTTGTATGTGATCATCTTGTCACTCCATGGTCGGACAATCAAATACTTCAATTTCTGATGCTCAAAGTTCACATTCATTGTCGGCCTTTCGAGACGTAGTCGGATATGTAGCTTTGTTTGAGCGCTTCTGCGTACTTTCGCCGTGCAGATATGAAAGCCGGCTGATTGCTGCTGATTGATGAGTATGTCTTTGAAAGTTGCACAGTATCGTCAATAGAACTTTTTGTTTTATGAATTTGAAGGTAATCCTTGAAGAGAGTTTCCATGAGCCATGTCATGCTGCCGTATGGCTCAGAGTATTCGAATTCAAATTTGGGCTCAGGATCGTATATTTTGTACATTACATCTGATGCAGTCTTTATCATCGAATCAAGGAAAGATTCCTGAAACTCAATTGATGGCAATGCACTGCCAATTGAATCTTTCATATCCATCAAGATTCGCTTGAAGACAAGTCCGAAACGCACTATATCGTACATGACATAGCAATTGAACACCTGCCCATAGTCGCTAACAATAGATTTGCCTGTTTGCTGAAATACAATGCCTGCTTCTTCGTTGATCTTCTCTGCTGTGCGATCGAAGAAATTGTGATGATGATGTGAAAGGATAGACTTGTCATAGTCGATTACTGTTAGCTCCACCTCCGTGTCCCCCATCGAGATGATCTTTCCGTTTGGCAGTATGTACTCTAGCTTGAGCATGTGCTTTTGATCGCGCTTGGTGATCAAGATATTGTTCAAATGTGGATCATTGTGGATGATGCCTTGTCGCGCAAGCAGCAGCGTAGCATAGAGGTACTGCGATACGAGATACTTGAAATGCTCCTGCTGTAATATCCACACCGAGACAATTTCATTCAAGCGCTTCTTCTCTTTGTAGTTATCAACAAATGAGTTGATTGTATTGAACAATGTTCTGCCTCGGTTTGCGTAGAACATAACTAGACACAAATCGTCAAGCGCATAGTCAATATCAGTTGTTGCTTCGCGCAAGTTGCTTGTGAGCTGCTTGATTTGGTCATACTCGTGATTCTTGATGTTGCCGAGCACTAGCTCCTGCGCGAGCTTCTCTTGAGTTGTTGCTGTGCCTCGAATGTAGTTTACGTTCTTGCCAACTTTGATCTTCGCAATGAGATTGACATTTGAGAACAATCGCTTTGTTGGGTATTGGACTAACCCCCAGTCAAGTGATGGAGAGAGAAATTGGCGACGCGTTTGCATTGAGATGTTGCGAATGATCCGATTGATGTACATTGTCTTCCAAATTGAGTAAGTGAGTTTGTTGGTGTTCTCGATTTGATGGCGAGTCAAGATTAGAATCTTGCTGCCAATTCGCTGCTTCTCTTCGCCAAAGTACAGCACTAGATTTGCAAACGCTTTGAGATCTGCGAGTGAAGGCATTTGAGTAACTGCCTTGTTGAAGAAGTTGATTGTATCTACGACAAGACTGAAATTGTTCAGTCCTACAAATTGTTCTTCAGTGTAGTTGAGATACTTTGTCAAGAGGAAATAGATTAGCGCATAGTCAATGCCTCTTTGAGAAATGTTTCTGATTTCGGTTTTGCCAAGAACGATACTGTTCTCATTGATCATAGAGTCGAGTTTCTTCTTCATTTGAAAGAATGCGCGCGCCTCGCGTTTCAACTTTGAATCATTTCGGAAAAGTTTCCGCACTGACTCGTTACACAAGTTTATGGATCTGTATTCTGAGTTGTTGCTATAGATGGAAGCGCCGAGTAGAATGGCATTTTGCAGTTCAAAGGCAATGTGGAATGAATTGCCATTGATGGAGATTGTGTGAACAACAGGCTCTTCTGCATTGACAGTGCTCAATAGTATGTCACTTCTCATTCTTCAGTCGAATAGTATATGATAGTGAGCATAGCAAGACAGAAATGAAGAAAGCGCCGGTCATTGGTACGATCTTCTCGTCAGACAGTAGTTCAGATGATGGCATTGAACGTCCGCGCACGAGCGCATCGGAATCGGAGCATGCTCGACAATACGTTCGCGCGCCTCGTGTGCCGATTGTGCCAGTTGATTTCGCCAATGTTGAGCGAGTAGAAGTTCCTGAGGGGTACTCTGTAATCGACAAAAATCGGATCGCTACTATTCGTCCAAACACGTTCATTCAATACAAGAAGATCAATGGCGGCAAGTTGGTGCAGCCAAAGTATTTCAAGAAGGTTGATAACATTGACAACTCAATTACTGTAGGATACTACACACATGACAAACGCAACTATTCTGAGAAACTCGACAATATTGATCATGTGTTTGTGCGCGACACGTCTGTGGACGGCGGCGATGACCCTCTCAAAGATACAATTGAAATCCCCAAAGATCAGTGGAAGTCCCTTCGCCGCGATATGATTATCTCCTACGAGAAGAAAGACAAAACTTATACGTACAAAGCTAAATTTAACACATTCATGAAAGGAGGGAATGGATCAACAATACTCCGACTGACCAGCGAACCTGGTTTCAGCTACAAAGCCAATTCTGACAACATCGCTCGCATCTTTCGACATATCACTGTCAATGACAAGACGCTAACGTACATTTTGCAAGTCTTGCAAAAGCTTGAAGCCCGTGTCCGTGAGTTAGAAAAACCCCAATCAAAAAGTCGCGAGTGAAGAACCTCAAGTAGTTTTTTTATTCAAGATCCATTTGAACTTCACACTTGTTGAGTTGAATAAAACCTTAAACCTTGTCAATGATTTGTGGCTGACCAAGCGCATTTTGAAACCGGCCAAGTTCGCGCGCTGCACGATGAGCTTTCGCGATGGAGACTTTTATCGCCACTACAACGAACGGGATGTGGGGCACGCGCGCTGCTTCTACACTTGGCTCCGCTCTAACTTCGGTGATAAAGAGTTGTTTGAGAAGGCGTGGAAGCTTCTGATGGAAACGCCTGCTGACAACAATCGACTTCCTGAGATGGCGATGGCTTATCAGTACATCATTATAAAGGACATGAGGAACCGCGCGGGGCTGAAGAACAAGTTGGTGACGAACCGATGGGCGAAGATAATGAAGTACAACAAGAAGAATCGGCTGTATCGGTACGGCTTAGCTGAGGGCGAGACGCGGCGTGATGCTAGTACTGAGGCAAGAATGTGGGACGCCATCAACTCTGCTCTCAAGTGCGGCTGTTCGCAAGATCAGTGTGCTGATTTGGTCGGCATTCAGCGTGGCTCGTTCAACGAGCAATGGTACGCTCACTTAGTCGAAGCTCGACGCGAACAATACTTGCGCGCTTCAACAGCGCGAGCTATGCCGGCCTATGAAGAACAATCGACAACCACTGAAGAGCCAACGCCAGCAATTGAAGAACAAGTATCAACCTTTGAAGACCCAACGCCAGCCATTGAAGTACAAGCGCCAACCGTTGAAGTCCCAGCGCCAGTCTTTGAAACCTCAGCGGCATTCTCTGCAGGCTCAACGACAATAACTGAAGAATTTGTGCTACCTTCTGCAAATCCAGAGACAAACGCTGAAGAGCAGGGGCGATGGTACGTCGACCGAATCGTGGACCATAGCGATCCACGACGCGCAAAGGGTGTGAAACGCAAGTCAACAACAATCCCTGACGGTCGTCGCTATCGCGTACGTTGGCTCGGCTATTCGTCGGAGCATGACACGTGGGAGCCACGCTGCCAGCTTCTCGAAGACGTTCCTTTCGCTGTCGCCGAATATGAAAGAAATGCATCGTAGCTTGCATGTAGCTATACAAAAATCAAAAAAAAGAAAACGTTTTCATTTGAGTCGAATACGACGATCCATATTAGCGCACCAAGCTTGGCGAGCATCGTATCGGTCCAAAATCATCTGCTCGATTTGAAGTTGATTGCAGAGCGGATCATAGCGAATCGGAAACCAGGCCGCCGATGAGAAGTCCAGTAATGGTACGTCCAAAGACTTTGCCTTGGCCACAATCCGCTCGACTTGAGCGCTCTGCCGCTGCCCATCTTCAGATCGCATGAACGTGTCGACAGCGCTGCTGTATTCGATCATGAACTTGAGCTCATTGAACTGTTCAGTAGTTGATGCTGGCGGTGGAGGCGATGCTGGCGGAGGTGTTGCTGACGGAGGTGTTGCTGGCGGAGGTGTTGCTGGCGGGGGTATTATCAGATCAGTCAGTTTCTTCGCCGAATACTCTTGATTGCTTGATTTCTTCAACTCTGCGACTTCGTTTATGAGCGTATCAAGCTTGCTTGACATTTCCTTTAGCGCGAGTGCTTGGGAGCTGAGACCATCGTCAGCGCTACCGCTGAAATCACTGTCGGCTGTGGTATAATGACCCTGCAGACTAGCAGGAGAAGTCTCGGTGGTAGTACTGTTGCTGGTATCTTGCTCGTTGGCGTCGTCACACTGTTGGTCTGAGCGAATCTGCTCGTAAGCAGTGCGGCATGCTGGGGTGTATTCCTCACCAGGTTTCAAATGCTCTCGACAAAAGTGCCGTTTGAATACACCTGTCTGGAGTTGTAGATGGCATCCAGGGTAGACGCAGATGACTCCGCAGACCTTCTTGGAGGTGGTGATCTTCGCCTTTGGACCGCGTTTAGCCTTCATAGTGGCAATTCTTTTTTTGATAAGTACACTCAATTTTGACCAATCATGCAATCGCAACACAAGGGTAACCAAACGAGTAACATACGGGTAACATACAGGTAACAAATGGTAACACGAGTAACATACGGGTAACATACAGGTAACAAATGGTAACACGAGTAACATACGGGTAACTCAAATAACCAACGGGTAACAATCGGGTAACAAACCAAACTGCAATTTGAATTGAATGTTTGAGTTGTGTGAATTGCGCTTTGAATTGCATGACACAGTACAAAAGATTCGCTTTTCACTCATTCGCAATGCCGCCAAAACGAAAGCAGACAGACGCAAGTGAGGAGTCGGCGAAAGCTGTGGCAGTTGAATGCGAGTATTGCGGCAAAGCTTTCAAGCCACGCGGTATCAAGCGGCATCAGAACAAGTGCTCCAAGAAGCCCGAGTCCAAGAGCCAAGAGTTCTGTTTTGATGTGGGAGACACGAATGTTTTCGCCAACATTCTCAGCTTTCTCAGCAACCAGTCGCTCGTGAAGCTGCAGTCCGTGACTGGCGCTCGGTATCCGGGGAGCGACGCTTTGGTCAGCTCAATATGTTGCAAGTGTGAGAACGACGAGCTTGCGATCGCCAATGGACTTTGCCTCGCATGCAACAAAGCTCAAGACGAAAATTTCAGAGAAACCATCACGACGACTGAGGCCAGAAGGTTGTACGGCATTGACGACATTGATGATGTTCCGCACGAGACACACCGAGTGTATCAGCGTGGTTACTACTGCTTGTTCAAGTACGAGGATTTGAATCGATACGCTCAAGCTGTTTTCGGGTCTCAGCGAGCGTGGTTGGAGATGCTTGCCGTGAAAGTCAGTCGCAGGCGCAAGATCAAAGCCACGAAGCAGAAGAAGGAAGACGAGTATCTCGCGATGCTCTCTACGTTCTCAAGTGGATTTGCTGAATTCATTCAAGAGAATTGTCAAAAGCGAGAGAGTGAATCCCGACTCAAAGAGCAGAGCGATCGATACGACTTGCTGATCAGTGCTTTGACCGAACGCGGCCTCACACTTCAAGACGATACGCGTTGCGCACAGCATATTCTTTATGGGTATTATGGCGAACCTCACAAGCTAGCTGACTCCATCATTCAAAAACGCAAGATGGAAGCGGAGCGCCGTATTCGCAGAGAGCAGACACGCGAGCTTTTGAAAACTTTGCCAAAGGAGTTTGTCAGCTATTTGAGCTTTCGTCATGAAAATTACTCGCCAGCTGTGATTCTAGAGCAAGCAGAACGCTATCAATCGATCGTAGCTGCGCTGACGAAGAGAGATCTCGAACTGCGTCACGACAGTGTTCTTTGTCGTCAGTTTGTTTTCGAAGGCGAAGGAGAAATCGACGATATTGTTGACACCATGGAGGAGATGAAATTTCTCTTCGCACATACGTCATACGCTCTCGAGTGTCGTGGTATCATGCCAATAAGGGAGCACAGGGGATGGAGGGAATGGGGAGAATGGAGCGACTCAGACGAGTCGAGCGATGAAGATGATTGGATTCCCGCATCGACGCTTCGTGAACGTCGCGAGCAAATCAAAATTCGGATTCGCGATCAGTTTCTTCGTAATTCTCGTGGATTGGAGCTACCGCGCAAGTGGCTGAAGCATCAGGAACAACAACAAGACTCGAACAAGAAAGCCTCGAAGGCGAAACGTAGCAAGGTCAAAAACTAGCACTGACAACGTTCACTTTCATTTTTTGCATAACACTGAATACACGAAATCAACTACTGTCCACTCAACTATGCTAGAACAAAAGTCGCCACCCTCGAGCGTCGCAGAATCTTCCTCAGATGAAGCCATACTTATTGCCTAGTGAGCTAGAGAGGACCCCTACGCCGCAGTGACAGCACTGTGAACGCGACTCCCCCTTGACTCACAGAACAAGAAGGCATTCATAATCGGACTCGATGAATTGTCTGTCATCAATGTCGACGGTAGCAGAGATGGCGAAGGAATCACTGCAGAAACGACGAACAGCGAATCCCTTCTTGGCGAACTGAAATTGGCAGGTTGGTTGATCAAGCGCATCAGACTCACGAATGATCCAACGAAAACGATGACAGCAGAAATGTCGATGATGAATCTATCTTCTGTACGGCCGTCTTCGCTTGCCAACAGTCTGAGAAATGACATCTAGTTGATCTCGCATCTCCTCGTTATCTTGACGTAGCTCCTGGATCTCTCGACGCAGCAGTGCATTCTCCGCGGATAACGCTCGCAGTTCCTGATCTGTTGACGTTGTCGATGTTGTCAATGCATTTCGTCGATCCAATTCCTGAACGGCTATCATCAACGGCGTAGGTAAGGTCACTCCCGCGCGTAGGTTCCGCGGCATACTTGGAGATCCTTTGTAGCAGAATGGACAATCAAGGTCGGGAAGAACAGCGCATCGGTTTCCGCTTTTCACGGATTCTTCGTGAACAACCATCATCGGTCCGATGAGAGTATGCTCCAGAAACTTGTTGCGCTGGACGAGGTACTTGTTGGTGATCCATGAGAGCGGGCTTCGCGCAAACTGTCTGACGAATGTGTTCCACGCCATTGTCTTGTCATCCGTATTCGTCTGCTGCTGTCCCATCTCGCCGTTCTTGAATAATCGATAGCGGCAGAACAGATGAACAAAGAATGCGTGACGGTCAAACGCAAACTTCTCGCGCATCGACTCCTCTAGCACATCTAAGAACGCATCGCTAACATCCACAAGTTCGTCAGTCGCATACAGCGGAATCTCAAAGCCTCTTACCGTCCAGCCCACTGTATGCGGAATGATGTCTCCCAACCAGATCGGACACGTATGTTCGACTTCCTTTCTGAAAGGATTGGCAGTAACGCCAGTCTGGCTGACCTCCAAGGTTAACGGATCACTAGCACCACTGAGGTCCCCAGCAACGATGATCCGCTCCAAAGAGGCCCTACGAACCGATCCGGAAGGTGGAGAAGAACGCAAGAACGGATCACTAGCACCACTGAGGTCCCCAGCAACGATGACCCGCTCCGTATAGCGATCCTCTCCTCGACTAGTCTCTTCGCGAAAGGGGCCACTAGCACCACTGGAGACTCCAGCAACGATGACCCCTTCAGAAGAGACTCTACTAACCGATGTGATCGTTGAAGAAGAACGCAAGAACGGATCACTAGCACCACTGAGGTCCCCAGCAACGATGACCCGCTCCGTAATGCGTCTCTCTCCATGACCACTCAGCGACACGTCAGACTGAACAGCAGAAGATCTCTGACTCGCTGTCGAACTCTGCGACGGATCTACCTCGTCTGATGGAGGTGGCGATTGCGAAGGAGCTGGCGAGGGTATCTCCGCGGGAGGGACGTATGGCGGAAGATACATCGACGGAGGAGACGCCGACGGCGATCGAAGCGGCGATGAAGAATGCCGAGGTGACGACTCTTGCGAATCTTGAGCAAGTCGTATAGGAGGCGAATGAGGAGGCGACTGAGGAGGCGTCTGAGGAGGCGTCTGTTGAGGTGTCGCTTGAAGAGGCTCCGAGACCTCTGTCTTTTGAGAGCTCACTTCCTCGGCAAGTGATTCATCATAAGGCTGGGTTTCTGCTGCCGCGAGGTCTTCCCAGCCTTCTTCGGGAGAGTTTCTCTCCATCGGCCGCGCATTGGAGCCGCAAATCGATGAATGAGGGGGAGAGCACAAACCGCGGAGCGAGGTTTTGAGGTTTTATGTGAATGGAGCGACGTGGCCAGCGCAACATGAATTGAACTGTTTCTTTTTGAATCGTGTGAATTGAAATTTGAATTGTACCAACTTCAACAACAACAAAAAAAGATCAGACGATCAAGCTCACGTTGAACCAAAGCCGCCAGCACCGCGCTTGGTTTCGATCTTTGAGTCGGCAACATATGATTCGCTGATCACGTACGGCTTCAACACCAGTTGAGCAACTCGCGCTGGTAGTACCAAGTCCTTCGCTGATGGATCAACTTTCTTGAGCGGGATCTTCACGGTTCCAGTAAAGCTTGGATCGATAATGCCGACGCTGTTGGCGAGCATATATCCTGTCTTTGATAAGCTGCTCCGCGGGATTAGCTCGACATAGTATCCCAATGGGATCTGAAGAGCCACGAAGCTTTCATACAATGTTGTCAGCTCTGTGGGTTGAGAATGAACACTCACAGCAGTAAGATCATAACCGACATCGATGATGCGCTTGCTAGGCACAACAGCGAGGTCGGACTCCAAGTAGAATCCCAATCGAGGAATGTGCGGGCGCTGATGAATCGTCGCTGCTTGCAGAAACAGTTCTTCAACTTTCGCCATGTCAGTGCTATTGCTTGGGTTGGTCTTGAGTTCATCTAGCTTCTCAAGAATGTTCACCCCGCGATAGATCTCGCCATCGACAAACAACTCGGGGGATTTTAGCATCAGATTGAGAAACATCGTCGCTGCTATATTCTGCTGCTAATTGCTTGAAAAGAAATCTGCGTCTTGTACTCCTTGAGCGACTTGTCAAACAGTGGCGAGTATGTGACAACAATTCCACAGTAGGGAGAGCCTGTCGTTTTGTAGTCTACGGGTTTGTACAATCCTGCTTCAACTGCTTCTTGAAGAATGAATTTGAAATTGTTCCAAAACACAAGATCGTGGCCGAAGGTGCTTGTGAATAGATGCGTGAGCTCGTGCAACAAAACAAAAGTGAGATCGTTCAGCTTTTCGTCGATCTGGTGATTATTTTTAGGATCGCGCAGACAAATTGCAAATACGTCTCCCTTGTCGATCACATAAGAAGTATCTCCGCCTGATCGCTCAGGGATGTTCTCCTCCAAGTTGTTCGAACGGTAATTTCGTTTGAGAGATGCAATTCCTTTCACGACAATGTCTCGATACTTTGGCAGAATTGTTTCAACATTCTCCGACCGACTATACTTCTCTGTCAAGAAGGCAATCATCTGCAATGCAATCTCATTAAGTTTGTCCATTGTCTCTGCGGCTTTTTGTGGATTGTCTAAGTCTTCATGAACTTTGTAGGAACTGTTATTGACTCGAATGTGCGTAAACTTATCTACTCCTGGTATCGGCTTGAATTGTTTTGCTCGAAGTCGATATATCTGCATTCGCGAGTCGATCTCTAAGATCAGAACCACGATCAACAACACGTAGATCACACACAAAAACATGTTTTTGCTATATTACGGTCGGCATTGAATAACCACCCCCTTCATAATTTGGTTTCATACAAGCGGCACCGCCACTACATCTTTTTGATTGAAGCACTGAGTGCACATCGGCAGTCCCGCGAGTTGATCCTGTAGGTGATGCATACCTTGCAAAACATGTGAGAGCATTTGGCAAGAACTACTGTCTTTCGGCGAGTCTCGCATGTGGTGCAAGTGAATACGATAGCTGCTTGCCTGGAACGACCACAAAGTCGACACATATAAACACTCAGATTCAGGTGTGCCCCTAGCATTATCGTCAGCTCTGGCAGCACGCGAAACAGCCACATAGCTGCATTAATCGATTTTACGCCAGCTGGCATATGCACCATGCGTTTGGTTGGAAGCGGCCAGCCGCCTACCGAATGCTGCGCGCGAGTGTTCTTCACGCTCGCCAGTCCCTCTCAAGCGCTGGTCGCTCGCCCCCTCAAATACACACAGAACAGTACTGTGCATGCAACTGTGAAGCTAACACTTCCATGGATTGACGGTTCGCCAGCACGCAAAACTGCCCCGTGAGGTGATGCGGAATCATTCTGTGCGCGACAGTACGGTACTGGTCAGCCGCAGTGCACGGTACCGTACACCAAACGCCGGTGAAGCGCCAGTGTTGTAAACAGGTGCGGTACGGTTAAGGGGAAACCAAGACATGAAAGTTGTACCGTACGGTATGGCGTCGTACTGTACTTTTCACACAAAGCTCGTTTTGCCTGCGCGACGGAGTCCTGAAATGACGACGGCGCTACCTTTTGGGTAGTAGTTCAAGAAGAGCCAATTCATTCGCGTGCAACTGTCGGCTGTGGCTGCCTAAACCTCAACAGACACCCTCCGAAGAAATAACATTTTCTATCGCCTTATCGAAAAAGCATTCGCTATCACAGGTCCGTTGCTCGTCCTGGTTCTGCGTAAGTGATTTAGTTGCGAATGTCTTCACGAGGGAACTTGTTTTCATGGGTATGAATGCTCTCGGAAGGTTCTTCCGGCGGGTTTTGAAGTGAGGATGAGGACAGGCGAGCATGACGAGACGGCTTTCGCAGAGAGAGAGAGAGAGAAAGGTGACTTTCATCGGGTACTAGCTTTTATTTTTGGTCTCCTTTCTATACCGATTCATAAGTTGTGAGTTGTAAAATCGCTGAGAGCCCGATCAAAACCTCTGACGAAAGCATTCATTTCATGGCGCTCCCAGGGCGTTTAATCGTTGTGCAATCTGGGATGCCACTGGGTCTATGACCGAGATCGGACCGATGCAGTCTTGCTCGGTCTATCGTGCAGCCACAACCGATTTTCCTCCTCCACTGCGAGCTACGTCGACTCGAGCACCGGCCAAAGACAGACCGCTTGTCGCGCCGTACCAAGAAAGGTAGACCCACAATGAGCGAGTACAACTTGAACAACGACATTCAGCACAACGACGATGCGCAACCCGACTATGCGCTGCAGCTGTCAGGTGGATCAACGACATCCACCGAAGTTCAAGCTTCTGGAAGTCAAGCAGAACGTCAGCCAGCTAGAGGTGGCAACTGGATCACCTTGCTCGTCGTCTTTATGCAACAACTCGCGATTGGCGTACTCGGATATCTTCACGGCCTGTGGGCGCGCCTCGTCGTCACGCAACAACGTGGAATTGGCGTACGTGAACGCCTTCAGACTCAGTGGATGCGCTTCACCATCGCGATCGTAATGACGATCTCCTTTCTGGCAGTCTGTATCGCTTTGTGCGCAATGGGCGCCCGACTCGCCGTTCCCGACGACAATACGGCCGTGGCTCCTGAGAATCGCCAGACGGTCAGCCGGCTCCAAGATCTTCAATACCTTCTCCAGCTGCTGGCCACTCTCCTGTAGGTATATCATCGTGCCATTGTGGACGCCTTCTTCGGTGGCAATGAGTGCTTGGATCGCCGCCGCCGATGACGTATTCTTGGCCGAGCAGGTATCTTCAGTCGGTTGACTACACAAACTTCAACTCTTTCTCCAGCTGGCGAGCTTCAACAAGTACCACTGTGCTAGGCGCGTATAGATGCAGTGGTCGCGGCCGGGCTCAAGTAATAGTCAGCTCATTTCAGTTCAATTCAAAAGCGTTTACAGTGGTTTTGTGTTTCGTGCGCAAGCATATTACAAAGGGCACTGAGAATGTTATACTGGTATTTCTGTGCCACGAATATGTGGTTGTGACAGGCTATGCATTCCCGCAACGCGTACGCTGCGAGTCTTTCCAGCCACTTTTTCTTCAGTTCGTTCCCAGGCAGTTCAGGATCTTCCTTGACGCGATGACATCTTGGTTTCAGAAGTTAGTCTTGCCTCGACTGTTGATACAGCGCAAGATGTATCCATACGCAGAAGTTGTCTCGCGGGCCACTCGATCCTCGTCTTCGGGAGAATGGCGTCGACTTCAAGCTCACGGCGAGTCTTCCGTCTTCCTGACAACACTTGATTCTGGTATGGATTCTTCTGATTCTTGAATGCTTGAACGCACAAATGCTTGCTCTCGCGATCTGGAGGTCTTCTCCTCGTACTTGACTCAGCAGCTGTTGCCATGCTGGCAAATCGAGGAATGACAGAGTGCACTCTCAAATATCTGAGCGCGTAACGAGTCATTACAAAACTATTACGCAAATAGCCTTACCAAAAGTGGACATTTTCACTGCCGACCGTAATAGGTTCAGATTCGCAGGAAAGTACATGCCATGATCGACCCCGACGTAAATCGGCCACTGAACGGAGCTGATTGTCGCCAGTTCTGTTGAGCTGACATTTTGCGGCAGACTTGGAAACTTTGCCGGGCCGCCGCGGAATTTTTCTGGCTCCACCTGCGGCAGCTGTCGGCGCACGACGCAGGCGACTGGGCAACGAGCAGGGCGACTGGGCGAGACATTAATCGACACATACAAACATCAACATGTGCAGGTTCAAAATCGCGCCTAGGATCGTCTGCGGAGCGGAACGCGCCTTCGCGCTTTTGAAGTTCGGCACAGATTGTGACTTGTCTCCAACACCGTGAAAGATTTATAATCTCTTTCGTATTTATACGCAACAACAAATGAATTATCTGAGATCCCAACGAAGCGAGTATTCAGTTCGAAGGTTTAATTGCTCGCTTCAAATTTGGATGTGCCACAGACATCACAAACAAACCATGGAATGCTAGATGACTATCGCGCAAACGCGCCCACCAATTCAACAGAGCGAGGAAGAGCCTGAGATAACCCAAACGGAGTTGTTGAACGGCTGCGAACAAGTTCGAGTTCACGAACTCCACTTTCATATAGCACGGACATCAACTCCGCTGCGATGAAGTCCCAAGCGTCGACCAGCATCCGCATGTCGAGCATGATTTCGCTCTCGGATTCCCGTTCAGCAGGGAACAACCACGTTGCCGCTGCCGACCTCGCCGCATTCGATCAGTTGATGCAGAGGTCACACCTGTCCTCGCCGCGCTAGTGGAGTCGCCGTCATGGCCACGGTCGTTACTGCTGCGCTTGGATGTTTCAATCTCGTCTGAAGCCGTCCTCATTCCGTGAAGTTTGCAACAATCCTTTGAAATTTGGTTTTATTTGTAAAATGATTGAATAGGGGAGTGTCGAGTACAATCAGTATCCATCTGGACTTCCGGGTGTTTGCGACTTTCGCGTGCACCTACTGGCCGTGACGCATGTCCGTTTGCGACTTTCGCGTGCACCTGCTGGCCGTGACGCATGTCCGCTTGCCCTCACCACCGCACTACTCCTATGGCTCTCCTAGAGGGTTAGATCGTCAATGAAAGCCTCGTAGACCCATGACCGAGATGACGGAGTCTTGTTTGGTCCATCCTGCGGCCACAATTGATTTCCTCTCGTCTACCACGGGCTACGCCAACTCGAGCATCCGCCAAGACAGACCGCTTGCCACATCGTATCAAGAAGAAAAGTAGGCTCACGATGAGTGAGTTCAACCTGAACTACGACACCCAGCACGACGATACGCGACCCGACTATGCGCTTCAACTCCCTGAAGTTCAGGCCGCTGAAAGTCAACCAGTTCAAGGCTTGTGGACGCGCTTCGTCATCGTCATGCAACAACTCGCGCTTGGAGTACTCGGACCACTTCACGGCTTGTGGACGCGCTTCGTCATCGTCATGCGGCAACTTGCGATTGGAGTGCGCGAACATCTTCTCGGCTTGTGGATGCGCTTCGTCATCGTCATGCGGCAACTTGCGATTGGAGTGCGCGAACATCTTCTCGGCTTGTGGATGCGCTTCGTCATCGTCATGCGGCAACTTGCGATTGGCGTACTCGGGTATCTTCGCGGCTTGCGGACGCGCCTCGTCATCGTCATGCAACAACTCGCAATTGGCATACTCATACATCTTTTCGACTTGTGGATGCGCCTCCCTATCGTCATGCAACAACTCGCAATTGGCGTACTCGAACATCTTCTCGACTTGTGGATGCGCCACCCTAGCGTAATCGTGATCGCGAGCGCCTTTTTGGCAGACTGCATCGCATTGCGCGCAATGGGCGCCCGGATCGCTGTTGCCGACGACGATACGGCCGTTGCTGATGAGTATCTCCAGTTTGTCAGTTGGCTGCGTGATCTTCAATTCCTTCTCCTGGTGCTGATCACTATCGTGAAGGTATAGATCATGCCATTGTGGATGCCTTCTTCGCTGGCAATAAGTGCTCGGATCGCCGACGACGATGACATATTCTTGGCCGAGCAGGTATCTTCAGTCAGTCAGTTGGCCGCACAAGTTTCAACTCTTTCTTTAGCTGGTGATCTTCAGCAAGTACCACTGTGCTGGGCGTGCATAGATGCGGTGGTTGCGGCCGGACTCAAGCGGGATGCGTTTGATTTGGCCTCAACAGCTCGTCAATTCATTTTGTTCAATTCAAAAGCGTTTACTGCGGTTTTGTGTTTCACGCACAAGCATAACAGTCGACGAAATGGTCCGTGGAACAGAGGCGTGTCACCAATACAAGCACTACGGCTAAAGCGCGAGAAGCTCCAACAGTGCATACTCAAAGGTGAGCGCAAGTATGCAACGATGCACAAGTAGCGCTTGAAGGAATTTCAAGGCAACGCAAAGCAGTTGATGTATTTGAGTTCTACTTTCGTTTCTTCACTGGTGGTTCGTATTCGTCGCTAATGCGCTTGCGCTTCGCGATCTTGTGGCTAGGCTGATGAACAGCGTTGTCGTGAACTGCAACTGGGCTTTCTCTATCTTGTGGCGCGACAATCTTGGTGTACGCGACCGAGGCCAGCTTCTTTGCTTCCTGAGATTGTCGGCTGCAGAAGAACTGGTATGTATGATCTTTTGTTTCTTCGACCGCAAGCGAATCGGCGAACTCCGTGTCGAGAATCACGTCAACGATAGCTTTCGCTAGAGCTGAAGGTCGAGCTCGCATCGAATCCACTTCTTCAATTGTTCGCTCGAGAAGGGAGAAACAAAAGATCATACATGCCGATTTTTGCGCAGCCGGTAACGGGAGCAAGCTGACAAAGTCGCGCACAAACTGGAATGCGTTCGGAGTTGCAGCATGATGTTTCATCTGCGTGAGAAGTACTGCCTCGCACTTGATGAGATGGTCTTTGGCGATTTTGGTCATCTCAACGAGCTCTTTCAGCGTGATCGGCGCCGTCTCGATCATCTTGGACGCCATCCAGAAGACAGTCGCGCCAGTCAGTTCAAGTTCTTCATTCGTGGGAGTGCCGATCTTCGTGCAATGAATTGAGGCACACCAGTCGAACAGGTACATCGCTCGCCAAACAGTGTCTTCTGCGAACTCGTAGTGGCGTGCTGCCTTGAACATCCACCGACACATCTTTCGCCGCGCTCGCCGCAGCTTGGAGGTCTTGAAGTACGCAGCTCTTCGATCAGCCTTAATGATGTCCATCGTCTCACGTTCGATCGCCCATATCACGTGCTGAGCAATCCTTTTGTCTTCAGGATTAGCATCTGGGAACTCGATCATGAACTCTGCCTCGCGCCATCGAGCGCGGACGCTAATCACGTAGCGTGGATCTGGAAGTCTCTCCATGGCGCGGGGGCGCGAGACTTGGCAGATCGACGAGTGCCAGTTTCTCACGCCCCCACGCCACAAAAATGGAAGTGAGGAGAGGGGAGCTGCCCTGTCGGTGTTTAAAACAACAAAGCGATTGTGAATGATTTGAACCAAGTTTGATATACTGAGATCAAGATTAGAAATGTGATTTGTAAGGTTTTTGAGATGAGGTTTTATGTTTTTTGGCAAACACACATCGCGAGGGAAAGACACAACGTGACAGACAAACAGACCGCTATCGCTCCAATATGCTCGACCCTGACGTCCAGCTCAACTCCAAGCTGCGCAAGTTTCATCTTGCGCTTCCACCTGACCTTGAGCTGGCTGCATACGAAGAGCGCTTGATCGAGGAGATGTCCGACGCGTCGCTCGAACAGCCGGTTGTCATCCGGCTGATTCGCTTGAAGGAGTATGGAATCGTACGCTCGAACGTTCAGCGCCCAAGTGACATCTTCAACGAGGTTTTGCCGGACGTACCGTTCACCATGGGCGACGACTATTCCGATTTATCAGCAGCGCTGTCAGTTAACGCGTTGTCGCAAATATTGCTTGCTGGAGAGCATCTTCAGGCGCTGTTCTTCTTGTACGGCATGCAAGTAGCACGCCAGCAAGTGGGTCAGCTTGAAGGTGAGATTCAAATTCTCAGCGAGCAAAATGAACAATTGGAAGTGGACTTGCAGGAAGAACGAGATGCATTAGCAGAAATGCGCATGAAGGAGGATTGAGATAATGCATGTTATCATGCTTATCACCGAAAATGTCACGAAGTTCTTGCGATTCATTGTGTTGAACCAGTTGGGAAAGCATCTCCGGTGAGAAGGTACGAAAACCTGCGTGTTTGTCTATCGAATATCGACGAGGCCAAGATCATCATTCGACAGGTGAAAAGCGCAACGAGGAAGAAGGCACGTCCGTGCGATCCTCGAAAATGCCATCGTGCGAAAACAAATGTGGGGAAGCGACAGACACGGTGCGAACAAACGGATCTGTACTCGAACGAATCAACATGACAGACTGGATCACACCGCAACATTCGCAAATTCGAGTTCAACATGATGTCAGTGAAACCGTGAGTGAATCAGCAGTCCAAGGAATTGCTAGCTGTGAGAAGAGCGACTCACTCGCAATGCTGTGCCAAGCACAATGAATCAAATGAGCATCCATTAGAAGGAGAACAGCTTCGTGGGCGTTGAAGTCATTTGCAGTACTCAATGCGGCATGGGTAACCCCCCACGCTCCAATAGTTCGCAGATGAGCAAAAAAGTGTGAATCCGGAGGTTGCTTGCAACTCGAACTTGCTCACACGGTATCCAGCCCGTATTCTAGATCGTAGCTAGTTGGTAAGCACGTTCGAGAAGCGAGCGGTGGAGATCTAATTAGGCGCATGGATAACGGTGCATCGGTAGATTCAATCTGTCTTTATGCTGTCGAAGAAACACGCAAACTCCTTTGTGGTGACGATCGGGTGGTCGTTGAGCTCTAACACTCCAATCTTGACGAGACTAGCGATCTCTTTAATTGAGGCTGAGATGGCTGTGCGTTTGCACACGATAGTCAGCGTCGCCTTCAAATAAAAAGAAACACAAAACATACGTACAGGTTTCCCGTGATGTTGTGTTCAGCTAACTGAAGCGTAGCGGAAAGTTGTTGAAGACCAGCAGCTGAAGGAAGAACTGAAGATCGCGCAACCAGCTGACTGCCTGGAGATACTGCTCGGCTACAATCGCGTCATCGTCGGGAACGGCAATCCGGGCGCCCATTGCTCGCAAAGCGAGGCAGACTACCAAGAATGCGATCACGATGGCGCAGCGCGCCCACTGGTCGTGAAGGAGTTCGCGTCCGCCACTAACAAATTGTTGCTTGAAGATGGCAACCGCGATGACGCAGCGCGTCCACTGGCCGCGAAGATGGTCGAGTACGCCAATTGCGAGCTGTTGCATAAAGACGACGAGCAGGACGATCCAGCTGGTAGCTTGAGCTGGTTGACTTTCAGAGGCCTGAACTTCAGAGAGTTGAAGCGCATAGTCGAGTCGCGTATCGTTATGCTGGGTGTCGTAGTTTAGGTTGAACTCACTCATCGTGAGCCTGCTTTTCTTTGTGCAGCGTGGCGAGTGGTCTGACTTGGCCGGTGCTCGAGTCAACGTAGCCCGAGGTAGACGAGAGGAAATCAATTGTGGTCGCAGGATGGACCAAGCAAGGCTCCGTCATCTCGATCATAAGCCTATTACGCCCCCATTGACGATCAAACCCTCTAGAAGAGACTTTGAAGTAGTGCGGTGGTGAGGAAGGCGCCCAGCTAGCCGCAGCAAACGGACCACACATGCGCCAGTTGCGGCGGATTGCTTTCAGTGGAACCCTAAACCAAAGTTCAGCAGATCCCCAGAGGGAACAAATAATACTCGACACCCCTATTCAATCGTTTTTCAGATAAAATCAAAATTTGAAGGATATGATGCTAACAGCTGCTAGCATACAGAGATTTCTGGTTGGCATCTTCATAGGATTTTGAGAACGGCTTCATGCGAGACTGGAACAGCCTGAGCGCAGCAGTATCGACCGTGGTTATGACGGCGACTCCACTAGCGCGGCGAGGACTGATGTGGTCTCTGCACCAACTGATCGAGTGCGACGAGGTCGGCAGCAGCGACGTGGTTGTTCGCTACCGAACGGGAGTCCGAGGGTGAAATCATGCTCGACATGCGGATGCTGGTCGACGCTTGGGATTTCATCGCAGCGGAGTTGATGTCCGTGCTTAATGAAAGTGGAGTTCGTGAACTCGAACTTGTTCGCAGCCCGTTCGGCAACTCCGTTTGGGTCATCTCAGGCTCTTCCTCGCTCTGTTGAAGTGGTGGGCGTATTTGCGCGATGATCGTCTAGCAACTCATTGTTATTTGTGATTCCTGTGGCACATCCAAATTTGAAGCGAACAATAAAACCCTTGAACTGAATATTCGCTTCATAAGGATCTCAGATAATTTATTTATTGTTCTCTACAAATATGAAAGGTTATTAATCTTCCACAGTGTTGGAGACAAGAGAGTAAAGGACATAACCCCGTACCCAAAATCAAGAGCAATGCGAGCGGTCTAGACGACAGGCGCACTTGTGAACCTGCACATGTTGTTGTTTGTATGGGTCGATTAATGTCACCTTGTTGCGGGGTGGTTCTTCTGGCACAACGAGCGAACGTTGCGACTTGATGGAAGCGAAATGACGGTACCCCGATTCAGATTTGCCATCAGAACGCTGCGGCGCGGAAGAGCGCTTCGTCCATTGGGTGGCATATGCGAACGCAACAGAAGTTGCAACAATCGGATCTGAATGTCACTTCTGTTTTCCCGATATTCAGGCGACCCGCTCTCCAGTAGCACGAATACAAAACCTGAGCAGGCTATCCTAGAGAGAAAGAGATTGTATCGAGCCTCCTCAACACATTGCTGCGCCGAGGCACTCGTGAACACTTGTCTTTTTGTCACGTTATCGGTCTTGAGAACGCACGTGGTCGCTCATTACCATGAAGTTCACACTCGATAGGAAGCGTCTGCGTTTCGCTTCACAGTTGTACTTGATCAAAAGCCGAATGGGTCGACACTTGCTTCTTTCCTGTGATTGGTCAAAAGACAAATACGTTGACACATTTCAAGAGCTGCTCTTTTTTTTGTGATTGATCAGAATACAGATGCATTGTAACACTTCCCAAGTGTTCGTCATTGGTTTGCATTGACACAAATTTTCGTTTTTGATCCTGATACCAAACTCAAAGTATACACATCAGTAGTGCTTGCCAATTATCCACTGTGATGATTATACTGATGACTCAAATCCATGCTGTCTGACTGAAGAACTTTCTGACAAAACATCTTTAACTGGTGAAGCAAGCGCCAAAGGTTCGACATTGGAAAACGCCGGAAGCCGGGCAGAGCCGTGTGATCCCCATAGAGCTCGAAACAATATCGGAGAGTGTCTTAGCTGGAGGGTAGCTCTTTCGAATGCCACTTTCTTTCTTTTTGGATTGCCGTGGTGCATGGGGGAGTTTTTCGGCCTCGATTTGAATGGGTCGTGTTTGGATGCCTTCTTTGCGTGAGAGCTCGTTAGCGGTCATATGGAGACGACTCACGCAATCGAGCTCGTGCAGAGTGGCTTCTTTCGGTGTAGCACCGCGAGATGTGCTGAGGTCAGCACATGTCAATAGCAGATGTTTGGGGAGTCGGATTGTCTTGCGCAAACTTTTGTTTTCGTTCGACGATCTTGAAAATATTTTGAACAAGAGAAGTTTGTCGAGTGAGCTGAGTCATGACCTCAAATCCAAATCGACACGAGACACAAAAAAAGATTCTCGTCACGAATATACGCAAATGAATGCTCAAAGAAGACCAGTTGCTCTGCCCTCGCCATGTATGATATGGAAAGTTGTATTGCTTCTTGCTGTGATCTTCATTATCGTACGTGTTAACCGTAACGTGAGAGCAGAAAAGAAACAATCAGTAAGAGAGAAGTGGTACAACTGCGAATGTCAAGAATATGCCCAGGCGCAATCGGCAGCTACTGCATGGAACACCGGCGATGGCAATGTGAAAGCCATGGATAAGCATACTCTGCAATGCAACTCTGGTGCTCTCAACCAAATGCAATATGTCAGGAAAGGAGATAATGCAAACTTCCAATACCAATACAAATGCCTCAACAGCAAGAACTTTACAAATGCTAATCTTGGCACTGCTGTGAGCAAAACAACTCCTTTCGATACCATTAATGCCAACGGTTCATTAATCTATCTAGATCGTCAAAATGTCAACTGCGGAGACAATAGTGTGTTGTCACGCTTGAAACTTGGTCTTGACAGCACCGATGGGAAGATTCAATATCAATATGATTGTCGACCATCAACAGCGCCGCTCACATGCCGCAAAACTAACACTGATTGGAACAATGAAGGCAACTTGGCTTCGTACTACTTGGATCGCCATAATGTTCAGTGCAACGCTGACGAAGCGCTCTCGCAACTGCACCTCACCAGAGATGGCAATGGGAAATTCCGATATGAGTACACGTGTTGTGCTTGATTTGCCTTGTTCACGTTTTTTTTTGTGTATCTGACAGTGAAACAAGTGAAAATCAGCTGTACAATATACTAAAATGCGTGGCCCGCCAGTTCTGGAGAGGATCTACACGCGAATTGATGTCATAGACTATGACAAAGACAAAAACATCTTTGTCAAAGTTGCATCGATATATCTTCTTGGCGATGCGGCCAGCAAAGTCAAAACAGAAGAAGATATCAATGCAAGGAACAAAGAGTTAGCAGCTGCAATTGGTATCTCCACTATCAATGCACTTTGTCCGACGGCGGCTGCTGGTGGAGATGTCAGTGATGCAAGTGACGATTGGGAACAGTTAGGCGACGAAGATTTTGAGGAGTTGCTAAACACAGAGCGGCCGACTGTTGCCAAAGGTCATGCAATAGCATCAACAACTGGCGGTCCAATGAGGCAGCCGCTACCGACCGGCACGCACATTAGCAACTTGGTTTTGTACTCAAAAGACAAACTTGCCGACATTCGCGAGAAGATTGCTATCGAGACAAAGATAGATCCGTTCAAACAATATCTTTGGCTGCAAAACGCGCACAAGTCGCTAACCGGCGATTCAATCAGTCTGATGAGTCATTACACAACATCTGTCCGTATGATAGAAGGATTTCCTCTTGACGTGAGACCAACCGCGCCGTACGAAGTTCAATCGCCTCTAGAGATATTCGCAGAGCATAACGCGATTGTCATAACTTGCGTGAGCCTCGATTCGATTGTGTACGACAAGCCAAAACTCCGCTTCATCGCCAACAGTGATTCAGAATTGTTCACAACAATCTACTCAAGCACGATCCAGCGATTCTTCTCGATGCTCTCCTATGCTCAGTTTGGAGCCTATGTATCAAATGGCGAGTTAGATAAGTTCAATGAAGGCGAGGCGCTTCGACGATTCAAAAGCCAAGCCAAGCTGCTAGCTTCGCTAGATCGGCAGCCGCAAGTTACGCTCGACTCATCTAATCTGATTACCGCTGCGACAACAAACATCACGCTTGTTGCGTCATTCCAAGATCAACAACCGCGAATCGACACTTTCAAACTGTTTCAGATGATAGACACTAACAAACTGAACAACGTTGCGTTCATTGATGTTTACCATTACGACAGCTACCAACGCGCATTGAGACTGCGCAAGATTCAACAACGCGATCGGTATCGGCGAAACTTGTCTGCAACTAACCTCGTGTCGATGCCAGTGTCCAAAAAGCAACTGATGCTCGCTAAGTGCATGGTGATTTACCTACTTTCTACTGTTGAGTATTCTGAGTTGATGCTTGTGATCAATCAGTACGGCACAGTATGGATAAAGGCAAATCCGAATCAGACATTGACATTCTCAAAAGTTGCGTTCATCAAATTCATAACTCCGATTGTCAATGCAATCATATCTGAAATCAATTTGCTCGAATCAGCGTTCAACACTCGCGAGCCGTTGCCGAAACTTACCCCTGAACCAAAAACGCATAACCTCCTGTCATATCGAATTCTTACATCGTCGACAAATCTGACTTTCAAGTTTCCTGTAGCGTATTCAAAGTTGTTAGATCTCATAGTGAAGCAATTGTTTGAAACAGGATTCGTTTACGCCTCGACCAATGAGCGGCTGCGTATGCACAAAATGACAATGGCGTTTGTGATTCACTACGGGGTCACACACAATTTGCAAAGTGCGCTAACTCAAACATCTGAGATTGAAATCAAAAACATCAACGAGGCAGCATCTATCGGACTGTACAACCTTGACATGGCTGAAACAGATCTCTATGTTGATCTGATTGGCCGCGTTGTCTTAGCTGCCGGCTCGTCGCTCAAGCTAGATCAAAGCAATCAGTCTCAGCTTGGCTTAATCGATCCTGTTTTGTTTCGACCGCGCATCGCGGCAGACGCGTATAGTCGCATCTGTCAAAAGAAGTTTCAACCAATAGCTACAAAAGCAGATGACAAGAAGGCGATTGAGTACTACAACTTTACTTTCCACAGACCTGAATATTACAAATGCCCCTCGCGGCAATTCTCAGTTCTTGGATTCATAACAAACAAGCACGAGCAGGGATATTGCTTGCCGTGTTGTCGCAAAACTCAACCGGCGAACGTCGAGAGAGTTCGGCAGCAGTGCATTTCAAACGTGACTACCAATGAAGAGCGAACTAGCACATACAAAGTCGATTACCCATTATTTGACATTCCCAATAGTAAAGTTATGAATCGGCGAATCAAACTACCTGAGTACGTAACTCAAATTCTCGGAGCTCAGTCGCTCGTTGCAAATGGCACTATCATGACATGCCATGGTAACATTCGCTTATGCATCAAGCCACTAACGAAAGCGTGGCTACAAACCGCGACGATTCTCGCTGCCGCTGATGATGGCCATGAGGAGGCAATCTTCAATTCGCATCGCGAGTTCATTCTTGATCTGATTGCTATGCTCAAACAGCCGATGATGCATCTCAATATCATGCAGAATGCAATTATTGCGCAGCACTTCCCGACGCCGCAAGCGCTGATTCATGCTCTTGAAGATCTATTTTTGAAAAACTCAATCGCACTTGACTCGGCGAGCAAAGTATCTTCTGTTGATATCAATGACATTATCGTCTTCTTGGCCAACTGCAGAGGGATGAACGTGCTCTTGCTGTCTGATGATCGCCAGAGTAGCATCGAGATGCTCAATTTCGCAAGCATCAATGTTGATCGACCAGTTATTGTATTGCTAAAGCGTATGGATCTTGAATGGTCGCTGCAGAGTCGCAACACGCGCGCCTTGTACTTGCCAATCACGACATCATCATTCAAAGTGCTATACAAATCGCGTTTGCTGATTCAGAGGTTGCAATTGACATCAGGACTAACAAAGACGAAACGCATTGTGAGTGGCAATGCAGAAGTTCTCATGAACAAACAAATGTCGATAGATCAGTTGACCAAGTTTGCAAGTTCGAACAAGCAATATCAGCTGCTCGAAGATCTGTCTGATCTCAAATTAGCAGTTCTCAAGACAGGAAGATCCGAGCTAGTGACATCTGTTTCAACACCGCTGGCAACTCGAGCGATTCGCCCAATTGCAACTTTGCCAACAGCTAATTTGCGAGAGGCAATTCAGTTTGTAGTTGACTACAACAACTATTTGATTGTATCGACTGCAGGAACAAAATCTATTTTGGATTCGTACAAAAAGTATTTGAAGGTTGCTCTCATATCTACAAGTCGTTATGAGTTGGTGAACTTGAATGGGTTCTTACTCAAGATCGTGCAATTCATCGTTTGTAGCGGCGAAGTCATAGGCGCACGAGTTAGCATTAATGACGATACCAAAGTAGTTGCTACCGAGCTGCTCTTCGTCAAACCAACATCTACCCAATCAGCTAGCACAGAGATTAAGCGAGCGCTCGACGATCAAAAGACGGCGCATTCGCGTGGTAATGCACAGCAAATACTTTGCTCGCCGTTCGATCAACAGTTTACAATTGACTCGGCGTTTGTTGCTTGGGATGTCAACCCACTGGCGGCAATAAAACTAATTCAAGAACAGTCTTGCAAGACGGATCTTACTGGATCGTACAATATCGGGATGTACATGAACGAAATTTACACATTGCTAGTTGTGAATGTTATGCATGCATGGAAACAAACGCGGCCCTCTGCTCTTGACGATGATCTAATCAGACTGATGCGCGACACTGCGTCGTTTCCAATTTTGGAAACCCGCATTGATGCATTCTACAATGACGTGGAGCAGCGGCTTCAGCAGTACGACATTGCTATTGTTCGATCAGTGCTGACAGATTTGTTCAACGAAATCAATACCAGCGTGAACAAATCAGAAGACGGAATTGCCCGTGTGAAAGAATTCAAACCGCTAAATGGATTTGAGTTAAAGAATTTGCACAAACTGACTCATGCGGAACTTCGCTCTCGAGTAGAAGAATTTGTGCAGAAGCTCACAGTGCAAACTTCAACGTACCCAACTTTTGATCTGACGAGATCAGTAATGGATCAGTACAAGAAATTTTACGATGGCGACAAAAGACTAATGCTGCACACGAGCGTTCATCGAGAGCTGATCGAACTGCTAGTAGCCGACTTGGCAAATCCATTCAGACGCGATTATATCATCAATATGCAATTGACGCTACCTACGCTGGAGGATATTCGACCTCATGCTGGCGAGGTGATCTACGTGAGTTGATCTTCGCAGAAGCAGTTCGGTTACCTCATTGCCCTCTGCTTAGTTCGCACCATGCTCAGCAAGAAAGTTCACCACATCCGGATAGCCGTTTACCTCAGCTAGCGCACGCGCAGTTCGGTTCACGCGGTTCACGCGGCACACCAAGTTCACGTTTGCGTCATTGTTGACAAGAGCGCGCACAATCTCGAGGTAACCCCTTGAAGCAGCCTTGTGGAGCGCGGAGAAGTTGCCGAGACGGTCTTGCATGTCGAGTAGCGCGCCTCGTTCAATCAGAAGCTGCACAACATTAAGATGGCCTTCGTCTGCAGCAAACATGAGCGAATTCTGACGCCAATCCGTGTTCGTCGCGTTGATATCTGCGCCTCGTTCGAGGAGATACTCAACAACGTCGCGATGACCGTGCTCAGCAGCAAGAATGTGCGCCATGAATCCATAGCTGTTCCTTCGCCCAATGCCTTCCGCAATCAATTCCGCTTCGACGAGAAATTGCACAACGTCGAGTTGGCCTTCTTCAGCAGCCCACATTATCGCGTTGTTGCCATAATTGGAGTCGACTGCATTCACGTCCGCGCCTTGCTCGATCAAGAACTCCAGCACGTCCAAATGCCCGTTCTTGGCAGCCCACAGCAAAGGACTCATTCCGTTCGTGTTCTCCGTTGCCCCAGTTCTCTCTTCCGGATTTGCGCCTTGTTCGAGGAAGTAGCGAACAACATTGACATTTCCCTCTCTGGCGCCCCAGATAAACGGATGGTTAGTGCGCCTTGCCAGATCCTCACGTTCGCGACTCACAACATCCAGCGCTTCTGCAAGGGCAGCCGTCATAGCCATGGTCTTCAGAGAGCTTGTGCGTCGGCCAAGAAAAATCGGTGAATGGGGAGGTGGCAAAAGGACGAGGCGAGCACGATTGCGCAAACACATATACGCAAACTTGCACATTGCATACCAAACTCAAGTCTAAAATGTCAAGCATTGATTGGCTGAAATTTACAACGCAACATATGTTTTGATGAATGGCTGACCCAATTTTTTGGAGAATGTATACAAATGATATTTTTATAATTTGAATGGCTACTCATGTAATATGTTTGTAATGAGTCACAATGCGCTCGGCTCACTTATCAATCTCACGTTCACTCTTCGATTGCCAGCATGCTGAGTCAAGTACGAAAGCACAAGTATTTGCGCGTTCAGGAATCAAAAGAATCCATACCAGAATCAAGTGTTGTCAGGAAGACAGAAGACTCGCTGTGTGCTTAAAGAGGCAACACCATCACTCATAAAAGATTCTGCAACATACTGTAGATTTTGCTACGTACAACACCAATGCTTTGGTTTGCTTCCCTTGCTTCATCGAACGATTAGTTAAGAGCAGCAGCAGCACTAAGTTCGTTCAGCTCAAGACTCTTCAAAAATGGGCACCAAAGTCAAAGCGAAAATCATTTGGCTGTATGAACATCTGCTGTCCTCTGGGTGGTGTCAAAGTAGCTATAATGGAGACCCTAATCTAATCTCTCTTTTCTCCCTATTGGGTTGCCATTGAGCAACGCGGTCGAGAATATAGCTTCCATTGATCAGGCTGTTTCCTGGTCCGTTACAAAAACAAACCTAATAGCGTTCGCATTCACATAGGATATCTTCGAAAATAGTCGCGGGGGTTTTGCCTTAAGCGTGTTGGGCTAGCCGCAACTGGAGGCATCTCACATCGAGCTCATTCTCCAATTTGCTACCTGGCTCGTAAACAAGTCTACCTCCAGCACTCTGATTCCCACTCAAGAGAACAACAAGCAAGATCGAGACAAAAATGCCACCTAAAGTACCCACTTCGAAGCCCAAGGGTGGCGAGGGCTCGGCCGGTCCAGCGTCCAAAGGCGCACAGGCTCAAAAGTCTGACAATTCGGAGTCCAAGGGTGGCGAGGGCTCGGCCGGTCCAGCGTTCAAAAGCGTAAACTCTCAAGACTTTGGCGAATCGAGGGAGAACACCAACCCTTCGAGAAAGCCCAAATAGTTGAACTAGCATCGCTGATTCAAGCAACAAAGAAAAGCAGAACAGCTAGTAGTTCCCTGAGCGCAATAAAGCTGTCGTTTCTTCTCATGTTGTTTTGTTGGCTGGTCTATTGTGTCGATACGTTCGTTTCTGCGGCCAAAAACAAAAGAATCCATGTCGTTCTTTTCAATACATTGGCTTCTGCACGCACTCGTCGATCTCAAACTTGGGCTTTCACATTAAAGTATATGCCCTCCATCGTACGCTCGCCACGCATCTCCACTTGGTGCTGAAAGCCGTGCTTGTCCACGAAGAACGAAAAGATCCTTGTCCTTGATCACAGGCGGCGCGAGCGGGTATGAGCTCCCCTTGACGATCTTGAGCAGTCGTATAACATCCTCATTCTTCTTCACCAGACGAATGTCACTCTTGGAGCTATAAGTTGGTTTCATCACCAGCTGACTCTGCTCCGCGTTCTCTTTAGTCACAAAGACGACTTGAAGATTCTCCTCAGCGATGAAGCGCTTGACGGATCGCTTGTAGCGCTTGGTGAAATAGGACTTGAGCGCTGGGAACTGGAAAAGCAAGTCGACGTTCATGTAGACTTCGTCTCCCATCTTGACTTCATACTCCACGGGCTTGCCATCGTTCTCGGCTATCTTGATGCGCTTGGATTCACTCCCGATCGCCGCGACGCTGGAGCGCTTGCTGCTCATGGTGTTTGCGACTCTTCACAAGTGAAGATTCCGCCAGAAGCGCATCAGACTCAAGACCATCACTCGCTGTTGCTAGCAGGAACACTCGGTTCGAAAAAATACTTCGACGTATCTTGATGTATGTCTCCGATGCATGCAATGTCAAGACTGTGTATGAGCGCCAAGTGGCAGCAGATTTGTATTTGCAGTCTTTGAAGAAGCACAAAGAAATCTGCCATTACTATAGCAACAAAAAACAATGAGCGACCACGAAAAGCTGGTGCCGACTGATTCGCACGGCAAGTCTCAAAAGAAGCACAAGGAGAAAGATACTCTTCGTGAACGAGACGATTTGGGTGGGATGCTCGTTAATGCCACAAGCAAGATCGACTTGCGAGAGCTGCTGATCTTGTGGTTAGTGTTTTTGTTTCTACATACCGAAATGTTCTCGGATCATGTACTGAAGAGCTTCAAAGGTGCTCGCAACGAAGATAAGACACTAGCAATGAAAGGCACGTTTATTTGCTCGCTCTTCATGATTATCGTGATTGTGCTATGCACGATTGTCTTCTGAGACTATTCAAATCTGCGTCTCTGTGTGGGTCTATCATCTTCGTCGTCGCTACAGTCTTCATGCTGCACCAAGACTCGTTGCGGCCACGATCTCAGAGGTCGAAGTTGCAGCTTCGCTGATGTTTGCACAAATCCCGATTTGGAATAGTCTTGCAAGATGATCTTGATGCGTTCACTGCTACACAATCTTGTCAAGTTCGATGCATCGTCGCGCTTGATCATGCCAACTCTGCAAAACCATCTGACAACGTCAATATGCTCCATGAAGACTGCTGACATATTGGCATACTTTGACCCTCGGCTGCCGTTGACGTACAACAACAGCAGAATATCTAGATGTCCATTCAATGCCGCTCTGTCGAATCCATCTTGAGTACAATGAACCCCCTTTGCGTACATCCAGCGCAGAAGATTCATAAAATTGTGTTCTGCAGCTTTGTCTGCCATGTTGGACGTCAAGCAGTGCTGCTCTTGCTCATAGCGAATGACCCACTCGAACTCGTCTTCAATTGTCATGACAGACGGGAAGATCTCAGGGATCGAAAACGTAGGATCGAGAATCTGTTGCCGCCATCTTTGACTCATGATCTTCGTTTCTGCGCATTCAACTTCAGCGATCATGTACTCCTTCGCACCGAAAGACCAATCAATGCCAAGCGGATGTTCGAATCTGCTGGAGTTGGTGCTTCTGTGGTACCAAGTGTCGTATGTACGATAGAAGCTATCGATTTGCGTTTTCATGAACAAGCGATCGAGATTGGTGCTGTATGTTGCTGGCGCTAGCCGATTCATTGCTTCAAATTGGCAAGCTTCATACGCGCCGATGAACAGCACCTTTGCAACTCCTACAGTGTCGCGAAAGTGATTGAACGTCCATTCGATCAAATTCAAGTTTCCCGATTGTCCAATGCTGCACACAATCGAAGCATCTTCTCTCGTGAGCGTAGTCTTTTCGCTGAAGCAATAATCAAGCACACGCGTGTCGATATGATCATACTTGGTGAGCATCACGACGCCAAGGAGCAGCTTCTGGATCACCTCAGGATCTGTCACCGCGCTTTGGCCCGTTCTTCTCGCGTTTCGCTCGCACCAACTCCAATGCATGTGTTTGATCACGCGCGCGTACGACGGAGCTTCGACGAAATCTGAAATGCGCATCAGCACCTCTGGTATCTCGCAGCGGATCTTCATCACTGCAGCTACCAATGCAAGCGGCGCCGGCGCAGAAGCGTTGGGGGGAGCTTTCAGGGGAGCAGCTTGCGTGAGATTTTGCATTTTTGAAAATGAAGCAAGAGAGGATTTTGGCTCCTTCATGACATATGACAGTTTGCCTTCCACTGAGCCTGCCACTGAGCCTGCCACTGAGCCTGCCACTGAGCCTGCCACTGAGCCTGCCACTAAGCCTGCCAACAAACACAACATTGATTTTTTTCACACTACCAAAAAAATGCACAACTCGTACACAAACTACAGCTCCATCTCTACCCCCATCTCCTTGAGCATCTTTTTTCGCTTCGCTTCGGGCTTGGTGTGGTTTGACTTCTTCCTTGGTTTGCGTCGCCAAATGTGCGCCTCAGTGACGGTTGTCGGGTCATCGTGTTGATGGTCCAGCCATACAAACATTTCCTTGTTCAAGTCACTCTGCGGGAGCGTCTTCCAACTGCAAATGGTCAGCAAACATGCGCGAACCTTGATGCACGGCCACCAGTACGTTTCTTCTTCCTTCGTATAGAGGCCCCACAACTTTTGCGTGTCTTCATTGATCGCGGAGATGAAACACTGTTGAAGCCACGACGTGCTGCTCTTCTTCATGACTGCCGCAACAGCCAAATTCTTCCAGAGAGAATTGCGCTCACGAACAATTGCCACAGCTCTAGCCAAGTAGAGCAGCATGCTGCTCTCGGAGCTGCGAATGCTGGTGGTCGGTGTTGGAATAGGGAACGCAATTGCATCCACATTCGCGTTTGCAGCAGGCAGCTGCTTGCGAAACTCATCGCGAAACTCATCGCGAAGCGCAACAGCCTTCGATCCAATCAGTCCGCGAAGAAACTCCTCCTTCATGCTTGAGTAGTTCTTCAGACAATGTTCAGATTCCCACGATTGAGAATCATCATTGAACTCCAGCTTGTACTCTCTGGCTTGATCCTTGATGCGCATGTTCAAGATCCTCTTGACAATCTTGTCGTTGACCTTGCGCTTGTTGCTCTTGCTCCTGCTCCTGCTTCTGCCTCTGCTTCTGCGCTTGCTCTTGCCTTCTTGCTCGCTCGTGTCAGACTCTGTCTCCTTCAAAGGGCTGAGATCGTAAATGCGTACAGTTTCTTCGTCTGTCGCCACTTCGACAACAATGAGCGACCATTCGTCGTCAGACTGAAACGGAATCGCAACAACTGGGGCAAGACTTTTGATCCAATCTGGCTGCTTCATCAATTCAGTCAACTCGTCCTCGAATAGCAAGCCAAACTGGTCCGCCGGCAGCAGCAACGATAGCCAAGTCGCTAGCAAACGAATCAATTCTTGTGGAAGTCTTGTGTTGATCTCAATTGAGTTCATCAAGTCCGTCCATGCTGCTTTGGCTTTGAACGTGCGCGATGTTCCTCCGATCTGACACAGCTCATGCAGGTTCTCATCTGCTTTGTCTTCGTCGGTGGTTGCGAGCTGCACGGTTTTCAAATAATGCGCAAAAGTATGCGGATCAATAGGTGTCGTGCGCGGTCGTTTGCTGCTGACGAACGTCTCAGCTCCAGCAGCACTCAACTGATCCGCATATGCATATTCAACCTCAGTAATCGATCGCTTTCGTTGCTGCGTAACTCGTGCGGATCTGTCTTGGTCATCACTTCGAATCTCCTCGCTACCGCCTTGTTCGCCTTGACTGTGTTGACCGCCTTGATCACTTGAGTCATCTGCACCCATTGATTCAAAGCCGTAATCGAAATTGTTTTCGTCGTCTGACGGATCGCCTTGACGACTATTTTCAGAATCGGCAGGTTGGTCGAGTCGCTCACTTCCAATTTGGCCAAGGTCATCATCTCGAGTCTCGGGAAGATCAGTAGACGCTTCTTCCGTTACCGAAATCGCTGCTTCATCTGCCGTCTCTTCTGCTGCTTCAACGCCAATATCAGTCGCAGTTTGACCATTGTCGTTGTTGAGCAGTTCATTGGTGATTGTTGCAGCTGCATCTTCCATTCTTGGTGCTGCTTCTTCACGCAACTGTTTGCGTCGTTCGTAAATATTCACTTCCAACGACATTTCATGCTCGAGCAAGGCGGCCAGAAGAGGGAGATGCTTACTCGCCGCGTCAAACGTTCGCACTGAGGCTATGACATATGCAGCTACACCTTTAGCGCGCGGTTTCGTGGTTTTCAGATGGATTCGACGCTTCTCCATGTACTCGCAGTAAAGTTCCTTGCGCTGCTCCTCCATCTCAGTCTTGATAACCACGATCTCGACAGGTACGTCGACTGAAAGTTGCCTGATGTACTCATATGTGCTCGCTCCCCAGTCTTCATACCCGGTGTCTTTGCCTCTGAAGATGTCAGTGCGGTACTTCAGCACGCAATCGCCGACGCTCAAGCCGCTGCGGTATGCAGCACTATCGGTGGCAAGACGAGTCACGATGAATGCGCCGTCTCGCTGCGCCAGCTCGAATCCGAGGTCCTCGCTATCCGCCGCGGTTCGCGCGACCATAAGCGCCGGCCGGCCCATTCTTCCGGTCTTCGTTTCTTGCAGTTGTACTGCACAATTTTATGAAATTTCAAAAAGGAGATCACATTTGGCAGGTGAAGAAGCGATTGGTAGACATGAACAGTTTGGTAGACAAAACCAAGATTGGTAGACAAACAGAAGTGATTAGTAATACTTTTTGGTAGACATACAAATGGGTAACACTTGAGTTTGGTAGACATACAGAAACGTTTGGTAGACATACAGAAGTGTTTAGTAATCCTTTTTGGTAGACATACAGATGAGTCTGGTAGACAAACAGAAGAGTCTGGTAGACACACAGAATTGATTAGTAGTACTATTTGGTAGACAAACAAAAGAGTCTGGTAGACACACTGAAAAGTCTGGTAGACAAACAGAAGAGTTTGGTAGACATACAAAATAGTTTGGTAGACGAGCAGTCAGGTTTGGTAGACAAACAGAACAGTTTGGTAGACCATCATTTTGGTCCAGTAGACCGGCGACATGATTATTTTTTAGGTTTTGTGCAGAATGTCACTCCTCGAATGAGGGCTCTCCCGACATTTTTGGACTACCTAAGAGAGATAATACCTGAGCAGGCTATCCTAGAGAGGGTTTGCTACGAACCTCCTCAACACATTGCTGCGTCGAGGCATCCGTGGACACTTGCCGTTTTGACACGTTCCTGGTCTTGAGAACGCAGGTTGTCGCTCATTACCACGTAGTTCGCATTGAAGAAGCATCAGCATGTTCTTCGAAGCGTTTGTGTCTCGGTTCACAGTCATACCGTGACAGGAAGTGCACTGTGGACATTCGAACGAAGGACCGTCCGTCCAAGAAGGAAGCGAAAGAGATCGAGGAAATGCGGAAGTTCAAGAATTCCAAGCTAGCTGACAAAAAGGTCGTTCTCAAGTGCAACAGAAACGTCTTGCGCTGTGCCAACAGTCGATGCAAGGCCAACTTCTGGAACCGAGACGTGAACGCTGCGAGGAACATGCTAGAACTGCTGAGGAGCGGGCTAAGAGCGTTCAGACGAGGAATCACTCTATAGACAGCAAAATCAGTGGGTGGAAAGACTTGTAGCGTACGCGCTACGAGAAAGCATAGCCACACCACAACCACATTTTTGTGGCATTAAGATACCAGTAGGACATTCTCAGTGCCCTCCATGATAGTAGTGTCAAACTGATTCTCTGGTAAACAGGTTGACTGATTTTCTGGTAGACTGATTCTGTCAAACTGATTCTCTGGTAGACTGGTAGACTGATTCTCTGGTAGACTGGTAGACTGATTCTCTGATTCTCTGGTAGACTGATTCTCTGGTAGACAGGTTGACTGATTCTGTCAAACTGATTCTCTGGTAGACTGATTCTCTGGTAGACAGGTTGACTGATTCTGTCAAACTGATTCTCTGGTAGACTGATTCTCTGGTAGACTGATTCTCTGGTAGACAGGTTGACTGATTCTGTCAAACTGATTCTCTGGCAGACTGGCAGACTGATTCTCTGGTAGACTGGAACGCGTGAGAACCGAGGCTGAAATGCTTCTGCCTGCTTGCTGAAACAAATCAGTCAAATGTATAGACGCAATGCCTGGCTACACGAAGGTGCTCATTATCCTCAAAGACGCGCAGAACCACGTCGAGTACAATCGCCGTATCATTGACTACTTGAACGATCGGCACACTGCTATCAACGACAATATGTTCACCATAGCAATCGAAGTAGCTGACAAATCAAACATCAATGACTTTGTATTTCGCGGAGTAGAATCTGTGCCTGCCATGAGAGTATACGCCGATGAACCATACATATACGGCGTGAATGCAATCCTCTCAACTCTTGCTAAGCTTGAGCTGAATGGGACGAATCGCTCAGCAGCAAATCCGGCGATTCAGTCAGTACCACAGAATCGTTCAGCGCTTCAGTCAATCACAGCAAGCTTGGCATCCAAAACCGCCGATTCAAATCAATTCTACGACATGATCATGGATGAGATGCACAAGAACGAACAGGAAGACCCTGACATGCCTTCCACTTTGAAGGCTCACCGCCAAGACCATCCAGAAACTCCACTTACTAGCAAAACAATTGAAGAGCGAACAAAGGCTTACTCAAAGATCTACGAAGATCGAAACAAGCAGCAAGCTCGCTCAAAGCCAACTAGTCTGCAGCCTCAGCTGAGCAATAGTAACGTGCAAATTCAAGAAGGGGGCTACGACAAAGGCGAAGAGCTGCTACTGCGGCAGATTGCACAAAACCTGGATTATTGAAACTGAAAAAATGCATCAGCAACTCTGTCGTGTAGTTAGTAGCTGCTGGATTGATGAGCTTTTTCGTATACTTTCTTGATACTCTTGATCTCTTGTGCGGATAATTTGGTTTTACGTTTTGTTGTAAAGCCAATCGTGTAGTCTCCATTGATCGGCGTTCCGCGGCGGCCAAGTTGAGCTTCCATCTTCGCGTTGAAATCCTCTTTGAAGTTTGCTTGAGATAGCTCCACCAAGTTTGATAAGTCATATTGAAAGAGTGTATCACAAATGGAAGGAGTCTGCAGTTTGCTGTTTACTTCTTCGTGCGTGCCAAAGAAGTAAAGATAACGAAACTCACTTGTCTTGGCTAGTGCATGAGTGAACGGAGCCGGTTCTTTATTCCTTGACATCACTTGCGTTTCGATTTTATCAGCAAAAGGGTTTGTAGTGACCTTGGGCGCCTCAAGGCTCAACTCGGACTTAATAAGAGCAAAAATATTTGTAGCTGCATCAGGGTAGATGGCAAGAAGCCCATTGACAAATTCACAGCGACGCTGCATAAACTCGTCATCGACAGTCGGGAGAAGATAAGTCAGCATATTTGTTTGGTACATAAATTGTTTCGAAGGAATATGCTCTGGTTTGCGCGCACCACCATTTTCAAGCGCTGTAAATTGTTCCTTTGAAATAGAATCAGGATATGCCATCATAAATGCGCGTAATATGTCTTGATTTGAAAATCCAGCGTTCAGATGGTCAATCATCACATCGTGAGCTAGAATCTGAGAATCCAGTTCCGACGAAGGAGTCATCAAATTCCGCCAGTCGTGATACTCATCCAAATACCCGGCCAACGAACTTGGCTTCCATTGTTCTTGGATCGTTTGTTTCCAACGGCGAGGCTTAGCCAATTCGCGCTCCATTATGTCGTGCGTACTGCTAAGAAAGGGACAAATTTTTGAGACGATCTTGTGAAAATCGGAACGATTTGACTTCGCCTGCCGAAAGTGAGACTTGGAAGATTTGGCCAAAGACAATATTTGCTCTTTGAGCATGTTGCGTTCAGCTTCCGACTTAAGCAGATTCTGTGTCATAAGCATTGCGTCTTCGTAGCGATCTTGCTCCATCAGTTGATGATACACTCCAATTTGTTCTTCGTCGTTCTTCTTTGCCTCTTCGCCCATTGTGCATAAACCCTTGATCTGCTCGTCGTTTGCTTGACCCGCGTCCCAGTGAAATTTCGCCTTATATTGCTTGCCAATGAGGTTCTTCCATAGTTCGATCCAACGAGCACAACGCACGCGCCAAACGATAATGAACGTCACGACCTCAATGAACGCATCTACACTTAAATCCTTATCGAAATGGACAGCGATATCCGCGTCCTTGGGAACCATCTTGTTGGATGTTGCAGCAGATCGAGCGGCAGGTCCGGCGTCAGACATTTTCGCTTCTGGTATTTTGAAAAGTGAAGAGTCACAAACCTACTCGGAGCGAGTTACAAGCTGCAGGTTGCATCAAATGTATATTTAGCGGTAGCGACAAAGCCGAAACCAATCCTACTGCTCTGGCAACCCATGAACGCTCAGAAATCGCAGAATTGTTCTCTGAACTTCCAAATTCAACACACATGAAACTTGCAACATCCAAAAAAAGAAATATCTAACTCTGTAGTCTGTTTCTCTTCTTCGGCGAACTATCTTGATCAGATTTGGCTTGTTGATCTCTCAACCACAAACCTACTTCTTGCTTTTGCTGAACGCGTTCTCGCACGGCTTGTCGAAACCGTAGAGCTTCATGCCTTGACGCTTGAGCGCGTAGACCACGTCCATCGGCGTCACGGTCTTGCGGCAAGCATACTCCGTGTACGTCACTGCATCTCTGATCACGTCCTCAAGAAACATCTTGAGAGCGGTGCGAGACGAGTCGTAGATGAGCCCCGAGATGCGCTTGACGCCAGCACGACGAGCCAGACGACGAATCGCCGGTTTGGCGATTCCTTGAATGTTGTCGCGCAGAACCTTGCGATGACGCTTGGCGCCACCTTTGCCAAGCCCCTTTGCGCCTTTTCCACGTCCTCTGCCTCCAGAAGTGGCGTGAGTTTGCGGCAATGCTGGCGGTGTCGCAGGCGGAGTTCCAGGTGGGGATGCTGTTCCAGTCGACAATGGCGAATCTTGAATCGTTTCGTTGTCAGTCATGGTGAGCTTGTTTCGTTGCTTGGTCCGTCGCTTGCAATTGGTACTTCAGATGCATCTCTTCAATTTTGTCGAGACTTCGCCTTCTCTTGTGTCTTGATTTGGTCTTCAAGTTCTTGCCTTTCCTTTTGCATTTCGTCAAATATAGCGTCCAATTGGCGGCGAATTGCAGCTCTTCCTGTAAATCGATTTCGTAGATCAGTGCTAGACTTCCCCATAACGCGTCGATTCCCAAGCAGCTCCGATGTCCATCCTGGCATAGCAACGTGCTTGTGAACCGCTACAAAGTAGAAAGCTATCAGCACAACATCAACTATCGCTAGCACAATGATTCTGTGCTTCTTCGTGCATTCTTGTTTGTTCCAGTGAACAGCCTGTAAGATACAACTCAAGACAATCACCCAAATGACCAACGTCAACACTCGAGCTTTGTTCTTTTGCCAAATCCAGCCCCACTTTGACCAATTTAGCCGCGTTACACTTGGCAATTGGGGTCTAGTGGCGTTTGGATCGCAAGTACAATAATCCTGCTCCGGGTTCATTGTCATTTGTATATTTGATCACTCTTTTTTTGACTCACCGACATTCGAGTATATGATGAACGGCTTTGAACTCATTGAAGATCTTGAGGCATGCCTCTGTTCAATCGAGGCAGGTGATCATTTTGATTCTCTGGAGAATGACTTAGCCATTTCGTACGATCAATGTCCGCATTGCCAAGTTCAGATGTCAGTGAAGACGAACAATCAGTATGTGTGTTTGCAATGCGGCTTACTGAATGAATCTGTGGAGGTGTTTGATTTGAGTACCATCGCGTCCGACATGAACTACAACACTATGGCGAGTGGGCTTCGCTGTGTTGGCGCCAATGCGCATCGCTACCAGACCATTCTGCGATCGCAATCAAGCTACAGCTCGTCACCAGAGATTCACGTCCGTAACATCCTCTTTACCTACAATCACAAAATTGGCAAAGAAGGCGCGATTCCGAAACACATCTTGCTGAACGTGAGTGAGCAATTCAAGCAAATCCGCACTGAAGGCACCATCTATCGCGGGACTATCCTTCGAGCCATCCTTGCGGCGATGACTTACTATGAATGCCTCCGTTACAAGCTACTCTTCAAACCGTCCGATGTGTATTGCTGGTTTGATGTGGATTCACAAACATACTCAAAGGGTGACAAGAAAGTTCGCGAGATGTTGGATCACGGGTTCTTAGCAGAAGATATTCGTCAGATCAACGCTGAAGAAAGTTATCTGCACGCATATGCATCGAAACTTGATTTGGCAGAAGATCAAATGCAATTCCTTGACAAGCTTATGACATTTACGAGTCGGCGCAAGCTTTTGAATCCGAATGCAAAGTCGAGCACTCGCGCTCTTTGCGTGCTGCACTTGTTTCTACTTGTGGTGAAACATCCTATCAAACCTGAAGAGTTTCGTCAGCTGTTCAAGTGCAACTATGGAACAATCCGAACGATCGCACTTGATTTGTTTCACGCCAGCGATCTGCTGATCCCGCTGTTTGATGAATATGGCATATCGCACTCTGAATTGGACACGCAGCGAGAAAAGGCGCAGAAAGTGGTTCGTAAGCGCCGAGCGAAACATGGTCGAGTCGAATTACCATAATATACAAAAATCATGCCCACCGACAAGCGAACATTCATTGTTTCGAATTTGCATCGCGACGAAATCAACGACACCAACAATGATATCACGATCACTCTCCCAGATTCTATCTTCAGCGGCAGCGTCGAGGCGATCAGCATGACGCAAATGTATGTTGACTATTCTACAGAAACTATCGGCACATCAAACTCTGAGTTCGCAATCTGCTATCCTGAAACTGCTTCTTCGACAACAATTCAGCTCGACATCACATCTGCCTCATCATCGATCATCCAGACAGATGAGGCGTTAGCGAATTTGATAGGTTCTAGCATCAATGCCAAACTCGGCACTAGTGTATTTCAAGTTTACTACAACTCAATCTTGATAGGTAACCATGATGTCTATCGTGACAATAGCGCTCTTCTGAGCTCATACACAATCTTCACTAGCAATGGCGCGCACTTCAAACTTGACTTCTCAAGCAAATCTTCTCTTGGACCGCTAATTGGATTTGGCAACAATGTGTACAGCGGCTCAAACTCGTACAAAGGCGGCAATATCCCGCCGATCTCGGCGTACGAAGCTATTCATGTGTCCAACCGAGCATTTGACACAATCTTCAAACAGTTTGACGCTCGTTCTGACATTGCTTGCAAAATGGATTTGTATGATAGCAGCAACAATCGTTTGAGCAACTATCTCGATCCGCGAGATGCGACTATAAGTTTGCCAATCGCAGATGGATACATTACTAGCGCAAACGAGTTTGTAGATTACATTCAAACTGAATTGAATCGCTACTCTTCAAGTTTCAATGGTGCGCAATTCACAGTTACATTTGATTTGCAGTCTTACTTGTTTACAATTTCAAATGATGGTAATGCTCGGTTCGGCATCGGGTTTCGCTTCAACCGCACAGACGGAACGAACAACTATGGATCGCTCCATCGCCAACTCGGCTTCGACAAGCGCAACTATCTCAACTACTCATCTATCACAAGTTTATATCCAGCTAGAATATTTAGCCGAGCCTATGTCAGCGAGTACTTGTTCGTGTGCAGCGATCTTATCAAATACAACTATGATACCAAGCTGATCATAGCTGAATCGCAAGGAGCATCGTCTCTGTATGAAAGCTTGTTCACCGTACCAACGGCGCAAATTGCCAACAATGCGTATGTCCCCATGTTTGAAGATGAACACAAAGTCCGCATTCATGCGTCTCGTCTTGCAAAGTTGTACAAAGAATCTCGCACAGAGGCAAAAACAATAAACTTCTATTTGAAGTTGGCGTCTGGGAGACACATCAAACTGAATACTCAGTGGAGCATCAAATGCGCGATTGAGTACATCAATTGAGTTCGAAGAATGATATTCTCAAATATAGTCGCGCAATGGATCTTCAAGCATACGCCAATGTCATTCGGTCCGTTTCTGCTCGTCTGCACAATGCCGAACCGAATACCACACTGATTCGCAACGTTACTCAGTTCTGCAAGAAGCTTGACCTTCCAAAGCTCCGACAGCAACATCCAAACGAAAATGAATTCTACATAGCGCTTGCAGATGCGTATGTCAAGTCTATTCAGATACCTGATGAGCTTGATGCTGCAATTGAGTACAACAAGCTTCTCGAAGAATCAAAACAGAAACCACAAAATGCTTTCACAGACTTGACAGATTGGTTAGCGGAGCATATGCCAGTTCTGACAAGCAAGTCTGCAAATCTGTATATCGACACTCGAGCGCGTAACGCGTATGTACCAAACTTTGCGTTTACGCTTGTTCCGGAGAATATGCAAACTCTTCCCGGCGATGGCAACATTCAAGTGCGTGAAATGCCAGCGAATGTCACGTACTTCAAGATTGGAAACATAAGTCTTCCATACTCAGCAGATATGCGAGTCGCCAATTTCACAAATGAACTAACTATGACCTTCACGGCTTTGAGTAGCAACGGCACATTGGCATCAGGCGACACGTATCACTTTCTATTTACTTTCACAGAAGATCCTTCAAACACAAATCGAGTTTTGTTAACTCCTCGAAACAAATATTGCAGGTTCCACCCGCCTCTTACCGCGATTGACAACTTGACGTTCAAGTTTAGCGATCCTGTGGAGAATATAACTTTCCCGCCAGATCGCATGACCGCGAGCGAAGTTAACTACTTGTCATCTGATGGGAGAATTCTGTTTGAGAGCCCTCACACTTTGACTGTCGGAGATGTGGTGATCATCCAACAATTCACGACGCACGACGATGCGGCAAATAGCGTGTTTCTATCGCAAATCAACAATCCTCGCGGCATTCGCATCGATTCAGTTATTGATGCCAAGACAATCGCATTAGGAATCGACTTTACGCAGCTGCAATCACATGATGTTACTTGCAAGCCGCTCGTCTTGTTCTACAGCCGCATGTTCCGCTTTCCACTTGAGATTGGCTTTCAAGGCTAACTGTTCAATATAGTAATGGACTTCGTTTCAAGCTACGGCATAGCTTGCGTTCGAAGAAATCCAAACACCGGTGCATATGAGATCTTGATGATCAAGAAGAGAAGCACATACTCGTTCATTGAGTTTGTGCGAGGCTTGTATGATCCTTACAAAGATTATGATCTCGAGTACATGTTCAGCACAATGACAATAACTGAGAAGTCAATGATTCAAACGAGAGACTTCAACACTTTGTGGAACTTTTGCCATGCCTATCCGACGAGAAGTCACGAGTGTTCTGTGTACAATCGATCATCGCGAAAGTTTGCTACACTGATGGAGCGCAATGTTTTGCGAGAGCTCATGTGCAAAACGTCAAACGAAACGTTATTGTGGGAGATTCCGAAAGGTCGGCCAAACAAAAGAGAATCGCCGTTGATGACAGCTGTTCGCGAGTTTCGAGAAGAAACTGGATTGAACAAAGACTCGTATCGAATTCTGTATGATCAGCGGCCAATTGAATACTCATTTGTCGATTGTGGAGTCAAGTACAAGTACATTTACTATATCGCCGTGATGAGCAGCAGTATTGCGCCGACTTACAACTATAGCAACGAACATATGCTACACGAGGTGAGTGATCTAAAGTTCATGAGCTCAAGAGCCGCTCAAGAGCTCAACAATCGACGCTTCGCCAAGATTGCTCGCATCATAATCAAAATAGCAAAGAAGCATTTGAAGAACAAACTCTGACGATCAGCTGACACACCTTTTTTTGTGTTTCGTGTCACTCGACAAACTTCTCAAAATATTTTCAAACTTCGTCGAGCAAAAAAAAGTTTGCGCAAGATAATGCGACTCATTCACTGACAATTTCGCGATGTGACACTGACAAAAGCCTCTCTGCGCGATTTCCATTGCATGAGCCGTCTTCACATGACTGCTAGCATATGAAAATACGAATGCTTGAAATCGCGGAGTAGATTTGAGAATGTGTCAACGCGCTCAACATCAGCCAATCACGATCGCGGAGTCAATCTCGAAACGTGTCAACGCGTTTGATATTTGGCCAATCCGATTAGCGGAGTCGATCCCAAAACGTGTCAACGCGTTCGATATTTGGCGAATCAGAATTTATAAACATGATCTGAGAACGTGTCAACGCGCTTAGCTCAGCCAATCACGATCGCGAAATATATCTGAGAACGTGTCAACGCGTTTGCATTTTGACCAATCAACTATCGCAAAGAAGATTTGCAAAAAAATGACTTTTGACCAATCCCAAGTCATATCTTTGTCTCCGAAACATATGTCGTACTTTGCTGCTGTCAATCTTCGACGCGCGGGAAACTGCGCCATCGCGATGAACTTGGGAGAGCTGCTGGCGGATTCGCGCTGTGAGCGTGTTGCGCTATTCATCGATTGGGCTTACCTTTGTCGACAGCATGAGTCGTGGATGGCGCAAGCATTCATTGTGCATGCAAACAAGCTTGATTGGAACGCTCTCTCATGCAATCCAAAGGCATACCTTTTGTCTCTTCGACAAATTTCCCAATCGAGTTGATTGGAATGTGATTTGCGCTTCGCCGAAGCAGTGGATGCTGCCGCTCTTTGAGGCGTATCCAGATCACGTGAACTGGGCAATGCTGTGCCGTGTTTCTCAGCTGTGGATGGTGCCGCTGTTTGAGAAGCATCTTGATGATCTTCATTGGCCTGAGCTTTCGCTTGCTGACAACGCCATGCAGTTAACTCCCTTTCTTGAAGCTCACCAAGACATGCTTGACTGGGAGAACATGTGCAAGAATCCCAAAGAATGGATGTTGTCACTGTTTCTCCGTCATCCTGCTTCGTTGTGTTGGGGTCTTCTGAGCAAGAACCGCGAGCAGTGGATGCTCTCGCTGTTTCAAGCGCATCCAAGTCGACTCTACTGGTCTGTATTGTGTGACCAATCGCCAGCGTGGCTTCTTCCGCTGCTACAAGCTCATCCAAGAAGAGTTGACTGGAAGATCTTGTGCAGCCAATCAAGTGCTTGGATGCTGCCATTGTTTGAAGCTCAGACGAATCGCGTGATATGGAGCAGCGTTTGCAGTGTGTCAGGCGAGTGGATCGTCTCGTTAGTTCAAGATCACATTGACAAAATTTCCGATCGTACACTCTGGGACGCAAGGCAGCAACCATGGGTGATTCCACTCCTTGTGCGCCACCTTGACAAGTTTGATTGGAGCAAGAAGGACTTCATCTACGAACGTGCAGATAGTACTTGCCTTCCATTGTTCGAAGCAATCGAAGACAAGCTCAACTGGCGCGTTGTTTGCGCTCATGCTCAAGAGTGGATGTTGCCGCTGCTGCGCCGTCATTTCGACAAGCTTGACTGGCGCGCTCTGTGTGCTTTGTGCTATCCATGGATGGAACAGCTGTACCGAGAGAATATTGAACTGCTTGACTGGAGTGATCTCAAGTTTGCCTCTGTGTGGGTGATGCCAATTCTCGCGCTCAACCCAAAAGGATTTGCCACAGGTCTTGACTGGTCTGCGAGCTTGGAGGCTCTGTGTGATGAGCCCCAAGAATGGATGCTTGACATTATGCGCGCACATCCACGACTATTGAATTGGATGCATCTTTGCTGGAGCCTTGATGAGTGGATGCTCCCGTTGCTGAAAGAGAATGCCAGTATGCTCGATGAGCACTGCTGGAATCGAATCGCGTACAATGGAATCGGTTTGCAGGTTTGGATGTTTCCTGTGATGCATACGAGCGGATTTCGTATTGACTCTGAGATATTGAAACCGTGGATGCTACCGCACCTTCAGCAAAACCCAAGCTTGGTGAACTGGGGGGATATTTGCTCCAACTTGAAAAAATGGATGCTCCCATTATTGGAGACGAACATTGACAAGCTCGACTGGAGTGCGCCAAGCTTTCGGACCTATCCCAAATCGTGGTTGCTTCCAGTGATGATGCGAGGCGCAGATAAGCTCGATTGGGGAACTTTATGCGAACAAATGGAAGAATGGATGGTTCCATTGCTGGAAGCGAATATTGACAAGCTTCACTGGTTGGAACCAGATTTTTGTTCTACTCCCAAGTCGTGGTTGCTTCCCGTGATGATGCGTGGTGCAGATAAGCTCGATTGGGAGGCTCTATGTCGATACTCAGAAGAATGGATGCTGCCGTTGTTTGAGGCGAACATCGATAAGCTCGATTGGAATATGCTTAGTGCGTGTGCCAAGCCATGGGTGCTCCCACTGTTCAAGAAACGCTCGTCTGATTGGAATACTCAAAGATCTACGCTAAATTCCTCTCCAAACAAAAAACAAAAACTCACTTCTTCTTCGGCAGAGGCGGAGCTGTGAACAGCACACTCGAGAAGTGCGCCGACGAATCTTCGCCAAACTGAAAATCCATGACAATCGGCCATTGCTGAGCGATCAAGAGAGCACGAATCTTGTCATGCGCTTCGCTGTCAGAGAACGTCATAGCAGGCGCTTCGTTAGGTTGGTAAACATAATACACGTACGAACTTGACTTGACAGTTGCCGAAAAGGTTGTCTTGTTTGGTACACGAACGAAAACCCATCGCTGCAGAAGAAACGCCGTTACACGCAGCGTTGCAAAGTCCCCCCACAGTTCGTTTGCAAGAGGCGATCGCGAATCACTTTTAGCCAAACGCTCAAGGTCGATCGACAAGTTCTCGCGCAGAAACTTTCCATCATCAGAAGAAGCAGCAGCAGCGAGCCCTCGCTTGAGCAGATCTGCAACAGGCGCAATCTTGTTGACGTCATATTCGTCAAGCTGGCAAATCTCCTGAGCGACGCTGTTGTACTGACAATTCCCATCGCGAGGTATCTCGCACAATTTCAAATTCAGTCTGTTGAACAACGAATCTGATCTTGGACGAGTTGGAGGTTGACGGAGTTGGCGGGTCTTCACGTTCTTGTCGAACATTTGATTCAACTCATTGCGAATCGAAGTCAAAGTCTCTTGCTCGTCAGAATCTTCCTCGCTTGAATCTTCATCATCGAGTGTCAAATCAATGACAGCATGTTGCAGCTCCACCGTCTTTCTGCGCTTGTCGCTTCTTGGTGATTCATTGTTGATTGTGTTGTTGATTGATTCTGCGTCTTTGTCTCTGTCGCCAATGCTTCGCTTTCGAGCAGGCTCTGGATTATCTTCGAGAATGAGCGTTCCAGTGCTGCTCTCTGACATATTGTCATCAGATGGCGCTTGAGCATTCGCCACAAGAGGCAGAACATTAGCCAGCTGCGTGAACTGCTCATCAAGAAGCTCCTGTTGCACAAGAGTCTGTTGGATCAGCTCAAACAGTGGCTCGCCAAATGGCGGCACACATTCCGGACCAGAGAACTGATTCAGCAATCTCGTCAGGCGATCATACAGCTCATTGTGCCGATTCGTCATTGTCCGCAACAGCCCCTCCGCTAGCGCTTTCTTGCTCTCGAACGATTGCATCAAGAGCGGGTCGTTCAACATGAGGGCGTGACTTGGGTGGTGGGAATCTTTGCCAACGTTGTGATCTTCGAAGTCGCCTAACGGCATCACCTTCATGCATGTTTGGCACACCACAAAAGTCTCGTCCATGATTGTTTTTTTCAAAAAAAGCTTCAATTTTGTCATTTTGGATGTGGTTCGCAAACTTGCATTCGATTTGATGATTGCCAATGATTGTCTTGAACAAGATGTTCTGTTGGCAGATGATGTTGAAGCCATTGAGAAATTACGCGAATGAACCACGGCGCATCATGTCCTTCATCCTCAAACATCACATGACCTCCATGCTGTGTCGTTACGATAGTTATATTTGGATTCTTCTGCGGAAGCCATGTGTATGACTGAGTGATATCGCCGTGAAACACTCCGTCATCGAGTGACGACAAGAAAAGCGAAGGAACGTTAATTTGTTCAAGATAGTGCACAGGATCGTGCTCATTGGTATACTCTTCTCGTGATTGATATCCCAGCAGATGACTTTGAAACTCGATCCAATCTGTCAAAGTTCGAACTGAATTTAGATTTGCGAGATCAGGCAGTTTCCGAATTGTGTATTTCATCTTGTTGACTAAGTAAGTTTTGCAAATCCAATTCATCCGTTCAAGTGACTGTACGAAATCATAACCAGGTGAAACGAGAACAGCACTTTTGATAATTTGCGACTGATTGAACTTTCCGAGAAAGCGAATCAGCAAGGCAGATCCAGCACTTGCGCCAATGGCGTGAATCGGAGCGAAGGGGAATCGAAGTCGCAGATAGCGAAGCACTAATTGAAGCTCTTCTACGCGTCCGACAATATTGAATTTGCTGAACGGCAGTTGACAATCGTTTCCTGATCGCGTGTAGGTAACATAGGCGATGTTACTTGAGCTCAAGTGATCTGCAATGTGCGAGAGTTGCGTGCAATCGCCGCACACGGTGTGTAGATACAGCACGATCGCCTGTGGCTGATTGCATGGAGCATGAATGGCAACCATGATCTGTGAGCCATCTAGCATCTCAAGAATGTGTCTGACGAAATTCTCATTTGCGGATTGTTCTTTCGGCTGAACTCGAAACTTGTACAACAACAGTTGGCCGAAACTAGTCAAGAATGGTTTGAACCACCGAATCGGCTCGGAGAAGATCGGCAAGTTCACGGCTCGTGTCGAATACACTTGGGGGTACTCTGTGATGAACATGACAAGTCACTCTACTACAGTTGGCAGCAAGAATGTCACTCTATACAAAAGCGAGCTAATGCTCAATCTGCCATCCTCAGCAATGGCGATTTCTTCTTTTGTGTCTAAGAAGAACTGGGGAGGCTCAGTGAATGAAACAAGCTTCAATTCACGAGGATCACAAATGTATTGACCTCTCCACTTCGTCATCATCAGCCACTCTCGGTACTCTCGATACTCTCGATATGGATGACTCTTGCGCGTACGGCGTGTGCTCATGAAGAAACTTCATCTCTTCCATGGTGTCAACAATTTCATCAACCTGACCTTTGCCTGATGAAATGAATTGTCGACAAAGCGATCTGTCGCTTCGTAACGCTCAGCAAGGGCAGCGACGCTAATGTTGTAGCGCCTAAGTTGTTCCCTGGCTCGAGCCTCACTTTCATGCGGCTTCAGCATGTAGTCCCCCAAGTATTTGACAAATGGTTCGGGGAGAGTCATGATGAACGTCTCAAACTGCTCCTTGCGAATGCGCCTCCCCTCTTCGTCTTTGCGTCTTTGGATGATAGAGCCAGCTAGCTCGTGAGGTTCGCCATCTCCGAAGAGAATGTACAGCCATGCGGAACGCGGATTGTCTTGGAGTGTCAGACCGCGTTCAGTCAAAGCACTGATCAGCAAGTCGTATCGATCGCTCTGCTCTTTCAGTTGAGAGTCATTCTCTAGATCACAACAATGCCTTAGCATGAATTCAGCAAATCCATCGGAGAACGTAGAGAGGATCGCGATATCCTTGTCTTTCTTCTGCCGCTTCGTGGCTTTGATCTTGCGTCTGCGATTGACTTTCACGACGAGCATCTCCAACCACGCTCGCTGCGATCCAAAAACAGCTTGAGCGTATCGATTCAAATCCTCGTACTTGAACAAGCGACGGGAGCCGCTCTGACCCCGTGTCATGTGCGGAACATCGTTAATGGCATCGATGCCGTACAGCCTTCTGGCCTCAGTCGTCGTGATAGTTTCTCTGAAATTTTCGTCTTGAGCTTTGTTGCATGCGAGGCAAAGTCCATTCGCAATCACTAGCTCGTCGTTCTCACACTTGCAACATATTGAGCTGACCAAAGCGTCGCTTCCCGGATACCGAGCGCCAGTCACTGACTGCAGCTTCACGAGCGACTGGTTGCTGAGAAAGCTGAGAATGTTGGCGAAAACATTCGTGTCACCCACTTCAAAGAAGAATTCTCGACGCTCGGATCTCTTCTCGGGCTGTTTGGCGATCTTCTTGGAGCACTTGCTCAGGTGCAGCTTGAGCCCGCGTGGCTTGAATGCTTTGCCACAAAACTCGCATTCAACTGCCACAGCTTTTGCCGGCTCCACCCTTGCGTTTGTCTCCTTGCGCTTGAGCGGCATTGCGCAAATCACAAAATGAGCGAGCGCCGAGAATCCCAACGGTGCTTGCAGCTGGCGGCGCATTGGTCAATACAAATCAAAAAAATTCTCAGAAAGTGAAATGACTGATCCAAATTGAGCTTTTCGAAATTGGCGCCAAAACGCACGTCTCACAAGAAGTCGCGACACTTCATTTTCAAAGAGCATGACTCCAGCGACTCCAGTGATTCCGACAGCGGCAGTGACAGTGCTGATACGCGCACGCTGAGTCGAATGGCGCTTGTCAATCTACTCATCTGACGCTAGAGTGATGGTCAGTCCACGCATTGACAAATGCATTGGACAAATTAGCACTGAATGTTTGTTTCTGTTGGGCAAATATTCACAGTGCATTGGGCAAAACATGCTTGAATGTATGACTAACAAACAAATTGAGTCAGAATGTGTGTCATTGCAACAAATAAAGTTAGAATGAATGTTATGTTGGGCAAAACATGTTAGAGTGTTGGTCATATGGTTTATGACAGTACCTTTGTAATTTGATATTGTGAATGATCTGCCACGTCATACAAACACCAAGTTTGCGTTGCGGATCACTGATTGGCTGGATTTTGCAAATACTAATTTGCATGCGATATCAATTGATACAAAGTTGATGTTTGTGAAAACAACTACCGTGAAACATAAAATTGAATCGTTATGTTGGGGTATAAAGGTTTTGGTTTCTGTGAATCACGAGGGCTGACAGCCAAACGAGAAGAATGGTCGGAAGAAGCACTCGCACGCTGCTTCTAGCGCGAACCGCTAGCTCCCCCGGGTTTGTTGCGGAGCTACGCAAGGACGGCAAGTTCTATGCCACTAACGTCAATGTCGACGGCGCTGCATATCATGCTGGTTTGAGCGAAAACGACTGTTTGCTCCAATTCCGTATCGACGTATTCGAAGGAACAAGAGCTGTGTGGAGCTCTAACGGCGGCAAGAGCTACCGTGACTGGGATGCAAGCGCATTTGGTCTTGTAAGTTCACTTGATCTTACTGAGATTCGTGTCAAGAAGCGTTTCGCGATGGACGGCGACTATGGTGTGCTTTATTTGCAGTACTACGCTCAGCGCGAACGACGACTGGCTCGTTCGAAATCGTGGATGATCAAGCATACAGCTACGAAAGCAGATTGCGCCAAAGCATTTCTGGCATCGATCAGAGAATTTGATGCTGACAACAAGGATCATCACGCTCTCCATGCACAGTTATCAGCTTATGAGCGAGCCAACAGATCAGCAGCTGATTTTGAAGCTGAAGAAGCCAAAGAAGCCGAAGAAGCGGAGCAGCGATACGAGTCTCTCAAGAAGCGCAAGCACAAATCAGAATCCCAGATCGCCGAAGAAGAGTCGTTGAAGAGAATTTGCATGTCGCCAAGACCAATTTCGGCTTCAAGTCAAGGTGACGAGACGTTGATGTCTTTGCAAGTCGTTCTGAAGATACCCAAAACGAGGCGTACCGCTTTGAGAACCATCGCGAGACCAGTTTCTGCTGTAAGCTCTGCCAGTAATGAGCTGATCAGCGCTCCAAGAGTCGCCGCGAGTTTCACTCCGATCAATAGCAGCGACGACGAGCAAGACAACGGATATTCTGAGTTTGGCAATGAAGGTGAAACGGGTGAAACGCTTTCTCCAATCGTATTGGACTCAAGTGATGATGAACCGCCAATATCTCGCGCGCAAGAGGCGTCTGGTGCGTACTACTTTCGGCAACTCGGCGGTCCAACAGTTACAATTCAGACGGAACATGGATGGCTCGAGATGCTACGGTCCAACAATTGGCTGAACGACACGATCATTGATTTCTTCTGCCAGCGATTCGCAGAGGTGATTCCCCATGAACGTTTGAGAATCAGATCAGCGCTCTACTTCCACACTGTCGTCACGAAACGTCGCTTCGATTGTTGGGATGATGTTCCTGTGACGTGCTTTCCAATTTGCGAGGATGAACATTGGACGCTCTGCGTTGTTCTTGTTTCAGCTAAAGCGACAGATCGAGCTCGGCGGCCTCGCACATACACTGTATTGCACTTTGACAGTCTCAAATCGTCAAAGGCTGCATCGACTGTTGTTCCGCATATTGTTGAGTTCATTGAAGGTGTGGCTCGATATCAACGAGGGGAGAACGAGAAGAAGCCGCCAATCGTCAATTCGCAGAAGATGAACGTGCCAAATCAAGACAACTCCTTCGACTGCGGAGTCCACGCGCTCAGCCATGTGCTTTCGCTTGTTGCAATGCTCCTCAAAAGAGTTGACGCATCAGTTTTGCGAAAAGCTACGTCGAAGAAATCTTTTCAGCAGATTCTGAATCGCGAACATTTAGTGACGGAGCTCAAGAAGATTGCTGTCGAGCGTTTCACTCGTTATGCGTATTGGGGAAGATACTTCGTCAAGAAGAAAAGTTCGGAGCTGGAGTTTTGGTGGCCTTGTCGACAGTTGACAAAGCAATATGCTGAGCTGCTGATCGCATTCGGCTCGGACGGCAGCGTATCAAGATCGACAGCAGAATCAACCGCCCTTCCGATCGTGTGGTTCACAATGGACAAAGACGACGCCATGGAGCTCGATCCTACAAATCGTCGCGAGCTTCACGAAATGACGCTTGCTGATGTCATGTCAATGTGCGAGTTCACAGAAGAAGAAAAGACTTTGCTGGCTAAGGCGTACGAGCAAGCGAGCGGCATGTAGATGCTCTCATTTTGGTTTTGATTTTTTTGGTGAACAGAGTTTTTCTCTCCACACTATGGTCTTCTATCTATTCACGCTCTGAGTTGCACTCTTGCTCGCAATCGTGAGCTTTGGTAAGTGCAAATATATAAATATCAAGCTATGGCTCGCGGATCATCAACAAAGTCTGTGCCTGCGTATGTTAGCCTCTCATCCGACGATGTGAATTCAATTGTGATGGCAGCTACTGGCGCCGTCAAAGGCAAGAAGGTTGATCCTCGCAAGCTCATTGGTACGATTCATGTGAAGAAGTACCTTGCCGATTCGAAGATCAACGGCAAAGTAGAGTCGTGGATCTCAATTGTGAAGAAGCTCACCTCGCCAACAAAGGAAGAGCTAACTAGTGAGGAAGTTGCAATCTTTGAGGAATGCAAAGCTCAGACAAAGGTGTATCTTGATGAAGAAGCATCTGAGTCATTGAAGTCAAAGGTAGCGGATTCGCAAGACGAGCTAAAGAATCTGAAGGACGTGTCGTCTAGCATGAAGTTCAAGTTTAGCAAGTTTGCATACGAGGTAGTAGCGCATGTTGTCAATCTGATGGTGCGCGAGGTGCTTGTCTTCACTTGCGACAGTTGCGCGGCTCAAAAGGCGAAGATCACAAAAGTAGTTCACATTCCTTGGTCTACATTGCAGACTAATCTCATGGCAGGATTGTACATGAACACTAAGGCGGTCTTTGAGTGTGTGCATCCCGTCGAAGAATCTGAAGATGCTTCAGTAGCAGAAACCGATGGAGAGGAGAGTACAGAAGATGAAGAAGATTCTTCGCCGGAAGAAGTTGTAAAGCCGACTAAGCCGCGCCTTTCTCAGTACATCTCAAACATCTTCAAGGAGATCGTTTCGCGCGACGAGCGCTTTAAGGGTTTGCTGCTTAGCAAGGAAGTTACAGCCCTCTTGAACACGATTATCTATCAGACGCTCGATCGTTTCGCAAACATTATCAAGTCGCTGCTCGACACTGCGAATAGCAAGACGGTGAACGAGCGTTTGGCTCTTATCGCAACGAAGATTCTACTTCAAGATCATGTTCATGCAACTGACTCTGATGTTTCTGTTGTTCTAGATGTTGTTCAAGCTCGACTTGAAGATCTCAAGGCACAGCCTGAAAGCGAAACTACCGAACCTGAAGACCCGCTTGATCCTGAAACTCCCGACGCTCCAAAGTCGAAGCGAAAACAAAAAAAGCAAAATTAGCATGATTCACATTGTCGCTTGAGCTTTTTTTTCTTTTTTTTTAAGAGGCAACAAATATTTGCGCTTTCGGCAGTCACTTGCCAATCTTCACTTCAACTCATCTTCACTTCTTCTCAACAGTCTCAATAATCTATTTCAACATCGGCAATCGACATTCAGATATCATCATTGCGAATCAACATCGCCACTCAACATCGCGAAAGGAGCATCAATGGAGTTTCACTTGTGCGAGCCAGGCATTGTTGTGGTGAAGCGAATCGGCTATTTGAGCATTCCCGGTTTCAAGAATCAGAAGAGCGAAGAGTTTCGCATCATTCAAGGAATCACTGACAGCAATGTTCTTGATCTCGTTCGAGGTTACTGCAACGTCGGCTATTCTGTGATTCCGAACAAGAAAGGTCTCGGTGTGGATGAAGATTGCAACGATGATCAAATGATTGTTCGCGCGTTTCGTTACAACATTGACTGTGACAAGTTATGTGAGGACATCAAAACAAGAATCGTGTCAGCTTTGCCAATCAAGACAACAATGTTTCAGATTCCAGTTCGCATCAACAAGACAGAATATGAATGGGCGATCAACAATCCGTACATGAACGAAACGATCTTCCGCGAGCTGTTGAACAACGCCGAAAGTGCTCAGCCAAAAGAAACATTTGCGATTGATGACGATATGGATTTCGATCTTCATTCGAACATGATGATCTCATTGCCACTTGTCGACACCTTTGACGGATTCAACGACATTGATGGTTTCGATGGTTTTGATTGTTTCGACGGATTCGACAACTACAATCAGTTTGACGAACACGATCTTCAATGGGAACAACAAAACAACGAGTTGCAGTGGGGACAAGAGTACAGCACGCAAAGCGTGTCGAACCTCATGGACGATATTGGCCTCACCTACCAAGACGATCTTGAACTTGAACAATATTGCCGCGAAACTCAACAAGCATTGTATGCTGGATCGGAGAGCTACGCTGGAAGCTACACTGGAAGCTACACCGACAGCAACACTGACAGCAACACTGAAAGCGAAACTGACAGCTACCTTTCCGGCTTTCCTCCTCGCTACGACAACAGAGTCTCAGCGTGACACGCCTGTGTTTCGCGACAAGCGCGCCCAATCGACTTTGCTCGAGTTACTGTCAATCCATGTTCGAGTTACATTCGGGTTAGCAGACATGAAAGTTTCTATCCGATCAGAAGATTTGATTCTACTGCTAAACCAAGATTTGTTTTCTAACACGACGTCTAAAGAAATAGCTTTGTTTGCAAGTAGCGCATATGCATCCCAGTTGTAGTTTGCGTGTGAGATAACATAATCAAATGTGATGTTCGTGTTCATTGAGAGTCCATGACCATCCCAATTGATATTTTGGAAAGTCTCAATGTCGCTTGGAGAGGCGTGTGTGCTGACCGAATGATAGTTCCACTCGCGCTGAATGTTTTCACTGACATAGACAATCGGAAGATTCAGATTCATGGAGAGATTTGCATAATCCCAATCGAACATTGATTGTAGCGTGGATTTGAGAATATCGCGAGATTTGATGCCAGAGTTCGCAGACACAAATGGAATGAACCATTGGCGATCTTTGCCTTCGTTCAAAATGAAGCTGCTTGACAAATTTGGATTCATTGACAAGGAACGATCGTTCCAAGGCAAGTGCGGATACTCTATCACATCGAGCATAGTGATTGAGGGACTTGCCGAGAGGAGCCCCCAATCTACATGATGCACTGCATCGGGCCGAATAAGATACTCATTGAAGAAATCAAAACTCAAACTTGGATTCATTGTTAAGCCAGTGTAATTCCAAAGATAGTTAGTTGTGGTGGTGCGCACAATCGCTTCAGTAACGCTCGGATTCTGCGATACATGGCGAGCGCTCCATGGCAACTCTGGATGGTCATACACAAACTCAAACGATATTGCAGGATTGCAAGATAGCGAAATCCAATCCCAATCTGCAGTAGGATAAGAAAGTACAATCTCTTCGAGTGCAGTTGGCATTTCTCATTATACTATGATAGATGTATGACAAGATGTCTGATCTTCAATCTTCAATTGAGAGTAAACAAAATTTAGTGCACTTGATTCGTCTGATCTGTGATGAATACAAATTAGATCCGACTTTGCCAACCAATATCACTAACATCAAAGCATTTCTTGATCCACTTAGTGGTGATGCAATTGCGCGAAAAGCGACGACTCTCGAGGATGCGAACAAATATTTGGTCAAGTTGTACGGCGAAACAGTTTCGGCGAACACGATATCAATTGTTCAAGATCTGAATACTGTGAAAGACTTTATGATCCGAGAGCTGAAGAAACCTGGCGACGAAGCCCAGAGTCTGAACACAGAATCGTTCGACGAGCCGCACAGCGATTCTTCCATCTTGGCGCTGCTGAACGCCAATCCAGAGAAGCGCAACACGCTTATCAAGTACTTGAACTACTCATCTCTCTTTCGTGACGAGTATATTGTAATTGACTCGCGCTACCAAAATATTGTCAACACTGATTCAGCTAGACTTATGTTTGCTCTGATCATGAACACAAAGACAAAGAGCGATCATGGAGGAGTCATTATTGGCAATCCGCTTCAAGACATTGTCGAGATAGAAGTTTATCCATTCACGATTCCGTATAAGCCGGTGTACGTAACATTCTACAACAGAATCACTCTGACAATCAATGAATGGACTGCTAATTCATTTGAAGCATATGAAGGCGGACAGTATCATTTTGCATTTGACATTGACAGAGTCGATAACAATCTGATCTACTTGCGGCCCATCAATTCAGTTTACTCATTCTCAAAGCCAGTGAATCAGATTGACAACTTCAGTCTTAGCTTTGGTGCTGTGTATCCTAAAATCTCATTCGACGCAGATCGCATGATGATTCAGTCAATTGACTTCACCAGCGAATACGGGATCTTCACTTGCGCGGATCCTCACAACTTAGTGTCTGGCGATTTGGTCTATCTAACTGGCTTTAGTACGCCTGACCCTGCATTTGATGTAGAAACGATGGCAGAAGTAAATCGCGTGGAGGGTCATACCATAGTCAAGAAAGACAATTACTCATTTCTCATTAATGTTGATTTGAGCGTGTTGCGCCGCGAAGATCCGGTCGGAAGTGGCAAATACCCTATTGAGGAATTCGCACAATCCGTTACTGTTTACTTCGCCTCGAAACGAATTCAAATACAAATGCGTCTACGGTATCTGACTGCGTACTCCTGAACGCCTCACAATTTTTTTTCTTCTCGCGGTCAAACTTTCACAGTCTACGATGAGTCAAGAAGAAATCAAGGCGATCAATATCATCAAGCGAACAATGAAAGCCAATCGCGCTCGTGTTCTTTATCAACTCGACAATGAACATCGACTGACCAAGAACCAATTGCTGACCGCGTATGTGCTGTACCATCCAATTGTCAACTACTACGAGTTCTTCAACACGATTGCGCACATGCATTATCACAAATACCCAGTACAGTCATTGTCAACTATCTTTGCTGGCTTGCGGCTGAAGTGGCCGGAGAAGAAGATCTTTCATGAAACACTGAAGCACTTCACTGTTCAAGACTTTGTTGTTTATGGATGGTAGATCTCAAACTCCCTCGCTATCTCCATGTTCCGTTCTTCGATCTCCTTCGTCAGAGATACCAACTTGAGTTTCGATAGCATGAACTGCATATTGCGCAAATATTTGTTGAAACGTTCAATCGATTCTTTGTTGAGCTTGGTTTCTGGGTCTTGAGGTTTTATTTTTGAGAAAAGTGGAAGATTCGAAAGGGCGACAAGAAGAATCAAAGATCATGAGCGATTTGGATGCCGAAATCGAGCGCCTGCGTGAGAATCAGAATCAACTCGAGGAAGCGCTGCGAGCAAAAGAGGCTGCGACGAATCCCAAAAAGCGCTCTAGTGATGCTGCGCCGAGAGATGACACGAAGCGCTATCGTCGAAACTATTATTTGAATTTGAACAAGCAACTGCACTTTGCGCTGCTGAGCAAGCAAACAGGTTCGATACGATCAATTGAACTGCTTGCAGGCCGACATCGATACGTGTGCGATACATGGTCGAAGCTCTCCATTGACGATTCATACACGATTGTCGAAGAGGGATTCGTCGTAATGGAATCTTCAACGCCAAAAGAGTTACGCAGCATTGTGCGCAAGCTCGCTCAAGCAATTCTGAAGAACAAGTGCGATGAAGATTCGTCGATGTACGTGTGCTTTTGGTCGCCTGTTGAAACAACAAATTGACAAACTATTGTGCAGCGATCCTTCGCTGATCAAATTTTACCCTCATGAGAACAACAAGAACAGTCGCCTGATTCTTGAGATCACTGGCGACAACGATTTCGGCATGGAGGCCATTGTGATTGCGATCACCACTCAGATTGCCGCAGCTCAACAATTCCCAGTCGAGATTCGCTATTGATCAACACATTGAGGTCATGACTCAACTCGCTTGACAAACTTCTCGTTTCAAAATATTTTCAAATCATCTCTTAAAGCACTACTTTTGATTCGAGAGGAACTTCGCGGTGCATCATAGAAGAAAGTTACTCTGCGCGATTTTGATTGTATGAGCCGTCTTCACATGATCGCTAGAGAGCTCTCACGCAAAGAAGATCGCGCGGCGTAACACCGACAGAGCCGCTCTGCGATTTCGATTGTATGAGCCGTCTTCACATGATCGCTAACGAGCTCTCACGCAAAGAAGGCAAACAAAACACGACCCATTCAAATCGAAACCGAAAAAGTCCCCATGCACCACGGCAATCCAAAAAGAAAGAAAGTGGCATTCGAAAGAGCTACCCTCCAGCTAAGTCACTCTCCGACATTGTTTCGGACTCTATGGGGATCACACAGCTCTACCCGGCTTCCAGCGTTTTCCAATGTCGAACCTTTGGCGCTTGCTCCGCCAGTCGAAGATGGTTAGCTGGTACTTTCTTTCAGTGAGACAGAATGGATTTGGATGATACAAATTAGCGTCAAAAGTTTGCAAGCACTAATGATTGTATACTTTGAGTTTGTTGCCACGATGTGTCAACGCGTTCGTCATTGACCAATCAGCAATCGCGGAGTCGATCTGAGAATGTGTCAACGCGTTCGACTCTGACCAATCACAATCGCGGAGGATATTTGGAGATGTAGCAACGCATGTTCTCAAGAGCGAGAACATAACAAAAGGCAAGTGTCTACGAGTGCCTCGACGCAGCAATGTGTTCAGGAGGCTCGATACAATCTCTCTCTAGAATAGCCTGCTCAGGTTTTGTTATCGTACCTTTTGGGGCGTGGATAGGTTCCGCGCTGTAGAATGTTCAGAGAAATCTCACTTTGAGGGGGTGACATTCTTAGTGTAAAAAATTCCAAATATGAATACTACCGTCGCATTCTTATCGGATGCGATCTTTGTTGGTTACATCTACAAATAGAAACGAACAATCCTACGAGATTCCAGATACCTACCGCCTCAGCCCCATTCTGCATCTTGACACCATCATCCAAGCTCCCCCTACCACCGGTCTTTCACCTCGCTGTTGCCTTCTCACGGTATCTGCGAGCCTCTCAACTGATCGACAGACAGTCGCCGCTTCAGAGCAGCTCGGCTCTCGCTTACATATTGCCTCACGATTGCCACCTCACTGTCCCTGCTCGAGTCTTGTCCGCTGCCCGCTTCACGATCGCCGCTTCTTATTTATTGATCACATCACGCTCGCCGCCTCACTATCGCTGCTCGCGTCGTGGTCACTTGAATTGAACGCGCTATCGAACAAAATAGCTTCTCCAAGTGGTAAATCCCAAGTAACTGCGCATTTGGGCAATCAAGTAAAGGTTTGCCAAGAAACTGAAGAACCAACGAGAATGTGCACCTTGGAGAACGCGTACGGAGTGACCGGGACACAGTGGCTGCTCAACAAGAAGGGGTACACAATTGCAACGAAGACTTTATTTGGTGGCACTTGGTCGTTCAAGGACGATAAGGTTGATTGTGACCCATTCGAAGCTCCCAGACCTCTCCCGATATATAAACCAAGGGGAATGGCAATCAGGTGCCACCTGGATTGCCAAAAGTCAGCCCTGAAGTTCTTACCGAACCCATATTTCGATTTATCCAAGCCACTTGACTGGGACAGCAACGTTTCCTTCGAGGGGAAATCTAAGTTTATGGAGACACTTGGATCGCGGTGTGATTTCACACTTAATGACATTTTGTCACGGACAGTATCATCGATAGTTGGACTGCACTGGGGTTATCAAGATCGTGTACATCCAAAGTCAGGACTCTTGACGCTAGGTGAAATTCTGGATTTCTACACGAAAGAAGATGGCACATTCGACTCCATGCAGTTCATTACCATGAAAGACATTGTGAGTAACTGCTCGATGAAGATGAGTAAGGGAGTGAAGAACTTTCACAAGAGAGAGCAAGCGCAACAGAGGCGCTTCAACGCATGCGGACCAAAATCGTCCAACGACACTACGAATTTGCAATCAACACTGGAAACAATAGTGGCGAATATGGAGAGGAATGCGGCTGAACGAGAAGCTGCGATATTGGCAAAGGTGGAGCAAGCAACCACAAAGCGCGAGGCTACTTTACTGGCGATAATTGTCTTGCTTTTAGTAGTGCGATTTGGCGCAATTTAGCGGATGAAAATGCATGTCATTGCATGCAAATCATTTCGCCTGCTTGTCATTCGACAATTCGCTGTCGTGGCGACAAAGCTGGGAAATTGCGCCGTACTTTCGAGAGGAGGAAGCTGTGGACGACATTGCATCGGATCTCGCACTCTTGTCTATGGAGTCAAAGAGACGACGACCACACGGCAATCTCCTTTTCGTGTTGTTGCTTCAGCTGAACGATCTGCAAGTCGCGTGCATCGATCTCAGAGGCGTGATCCAGACGCATTGTAGTCCCTCTCCTTTCGCAAGATAGCTTCCTTTGCAGCGAGAAGTCTTATCAATGTATGGTTCAAAAATGAAAATACAAAAAAAAGCTTGGACGTATTTTTGAAAATATTCGCAAGCTTCAACCCATCGCTAACACTAGGCGGTTCGCGCATGAGTAACCTAACAGAGCTTCAAAGTACGAAGCAACTGCATCAACGCCGATATCATTGTCTTCTCAAAGCTCAGACAACTGCGACGTTGCATGCAGTACTATACTTTACGCAACAATATTTCACGATACCGGACAAAATATAGTTTGCGCGTGCAAAATGCTTTACCCGCCTCGTCCAAACAATATTTCAATTCCGGCTGTTGTTGCCGGGAACATTCTCCAAAGTGATGATACGTCAATAAGCGTCATCGATGCTGGCAACGATGGCTCAGTTGTAGTTCGCACTCAGAACAAGCTTGCAGTGCTTATCAATCCATATCAACAAACTCTGATCAACACCGAGAATGCCGCTGCTATGCTCAACGTCAATACTGATATCGCTGGAATGGCGTCATTGCGACTTAGCTATCAAGACAATCGATACTTCGACACGTTCATTGGAGGAACGGCAGTCGGCTTCACTTTGACCGCAGATGACAAGACCATTGAAGACAAGATGTCATTTGTGTTCTACAAAGATCTCAGCATCAATACACATGATGGAGTTACAAAAGGTTTGAGGCTAGGAGGGACGCTCATCACCGCAAGCGCGTCAGAACTAAACTATGTTGACGTGCTCGCTGGCACAGCAGCTCCCTCAAAAGCTTTAGTTCTTGACGACAAGTCAAACGTGAAGGGGATCAACAGACTAGAGTCTGCGGAGCTTGCTGGCACGATACTGACTGGTCCGCAGCCAAACATCACATCTCTCTCAACCGTTGATATCACCAATCAGCTTTCAATTCACGGTGTGCCGTTCGAAATCGATTTGAGGAAGCTCAGCTATCTTGATCTTCCAAACGCTGCCGAGGGAGTTGCATTTGCGTCGAAAGCTCTAATCGTCGATGCAAACAGGAACATCGTTTCACTGAATCGCGTCTCAGCAAATTCGCTTACAGGAGTGCTAACGAATGGCCCTCAGCCAAATATTACATCACTGAGCGCATTGCAATCATTGACAAACAATGGTCCTACCATACTGAATCAGGCAGCAACAATCACAGCTCCAGCAGATCAGCTTGTGTTGCGATACGACCCTAATATCAAATCAGTGATATCTACTTCTGCTTCTGGAGATATGGTGTTGAAAGCTGATAGTAGCTTCATTCGCGTGCTTGGAACAACTTCGTTCCAAATCGCAGGTCACGACGGCTCTCGCGGTTTGATTCTTGGCAACACGCTTGTCTATGCCACCGCGACGCAACTCAACTACACAGCAGTAACTCCAGGCACAGCTGGCATCAATCAAGCGCTCGTTCTTGATTCGCATCGGAACATCGGAGGCATCAACACCATACTAGCAACATACTTTGAAGGAACTGTGAAGACAGAAACTCAGCCGTTCATTGAAAGTGTCAACAAACTTGATATCGCTACGCACAATGGTTCGTCAACTGGCCTCTCGCTCGGAGGCACGTTAGTCACCGCCACTGCTTCAGAACTAAATTATGTCGATACAACTGTTGGAGTAGCACAATCATTGAAGGCACTTGTGCTGGACTCGGCGAAAAGCATATCCGGCTTAGCCAATCTGAGTGCTGCTACACTAGGAGGCGTACTAACTACTGCTGCTCAGCCGAACATTTCGTCTGTGAGAACTTTAGCTATCACTGATCACAATGGATATGTTGGTTTGTCATTGAATGGTGTCATGGTCACAGCAAATGCAAACCAGCTGAACTACTTGAATGTTACAGAAGGAGCAGCAAAACCTCAGAAAGCAATTGTACTCAATGATAGCAAAGACATCTATGGTATTCGACTGATCAGCGCCGATTCACTTCAAGGAACGCTTCTGACTGCGGCGCAGCCTAACGTGACAAGCGTAGCGACGCTGAACATTACCAATCACAATGGCACAACGACAGGCTTGCAACTCGGCGGCAGCCTTATCACAGCAACCGCGGAACAACTCAATTACACAAATGTCACGCAAGGAGTTGGCTATCCGCGAAAGGCGCTTGTGCTCGATGTTGCTTCAAACATCACAGGTATCAACACCATAACTGCTACAACACTGACAGGCACTCTCACTGTGTCAAACCAACCGAATATCAAGATTGTGAAGACGCTAAACATCGCCGATCACAATGGCGCCGATGTTGGCCTCGCGCTGAACGGAACTTTGATAACAGCTACTGCTAATCAGTTGAACTGCATCAATGTCAATGAAGGTGTTGCTTCTCCGAGTAAAGCATTAGTAGTTGACAGTTCTCGCAACATTGCGAATCTGAACAAAGTTACAGCAGTGCAGCTCATCGGCACTATCCAAACTTCGAGTCAGCCAAACATTACAAGCGTGAATCAGCTAAACATTGTCAATCACAATGGATCTACAAATGGCTTATTCTTGAATGGCAGTTTAGTAACAGCATCGGCAAGTGCATTGAACAGTCTGACTATCACGACTCTTGGCATTGTTGAGTCCAGCAAAGTCGTGACGGCAAACGCGATTCGCAATATCGAGAATATCAATTTATTGAAAGCAACTTCTCTTGAAGGTGTGCTTACCACGAACGTTCAGCCAAACATCACAACTGTGAATACGCTCAATGTTGTCAATCACAATGGAGTTACTGGTCTCGCGCTCAGTGGCACAATGATCACCGCTTCTGCTCAGCAGATCAATCGTGTCAACACAACTGTTGGTAACGCCGAGGCAGGCAAAGTCATTATCACTGACGGCTTGCGTAACATTTCAAACATCAATGATCTTTCTGCAAGCACGCTTTCTGGAACGGTGCTTACTGAGACTCAGCCGTATGTGTCAACAGTGAATAAGCTAAACATAGCTAATCACGATGGCGGATCAGATGGTCTGCGACTCAAAGGCGCGCTTGTAACATCATCAGCAGCGCAGCTGAACTACACTTCTGTAACACCAGGAGTCGCAACAGGGACTCGCGCGTTAGTCACAGATCAATTCAACTCTATCAAAGGCATTAATGCATTGGATGCACAATATCTTTCTTGCAATGGATTGACTCTGACTGGAATCATTTCAAACTTCAATGTCGGATCACTTGTTTTGAAATCTTACTCGTTCACAAATTTAGTTGGACGGCTGATCAATATTCAACTTATCAACTCGCTGAACTACAGCAACTTTCAGCCCGCCGATGGAGTTTCTAGTGGTTACTCTTGCGAGATCATCGGCTACATTCTCCCGCTATACTCAGAGAATTACAATTTCTCCGTAGTTTGCAATGACCGTGTTCGATTATGGGTAAATGGTTCATTGATCCTTCATTCATGGGCTATCTCGTCAACTTCTCGAGCGGCAGCATCAATCTTCTTGAATGCTAATCAATGGGTGCCAATCTACATTCAGCATCAAGTAGATTTGAACAGCTCGCCTGCATTCTCATTGTTTTGGCAATCGATCAGTCAAACACGCGGCGGCATTCCATCTGCAAATCTTGCGTGGGATAACAATTCACCAGCAGTTGCGAGTAACTTCTGTAGCCACAACTCTTTGACAATATTCAATACGACAACAAACGCGCAGAACACGGCGTTGTTCACAGTTGATACAGCAGGCAATCTTACTATTGATGCGAGTGGCAATAACATCGCACTTGGCTCAACAGACTCGCTGAACATTCCAAGCCATGATGGAACAAAAGGTTTGCTGCTAGGCGGCGTGCTTGTTCAACCGACAGCTTATGAGCTGAACTACTTGAAAGTTAGTCCTGGTAAGGTTGATGCGTCACACGCAATTGTTGTTGACGCAAGCAAATCTATTTCAGGAATCAATTCTCTCAGCGCCACTTCAGTCACTTGTACAAATTTGACAACAACTGCTTTCACAATTGATAATCTTACTTTGACTGGTGCATTGAACAACTATAATCAAGGATCTTTACTGATTCGGCAAATCACAGGCGCAAATGCAGGCGGGCGAGTTGTTTCTGTGAATACAATCTCTGACTTGAACTTCACTTCGTATGATCCAAAACAACTCACGTCAAATTACACACTCGACATTAGCGGTTACATCAAATCTACTTACTCTGACACTTACAAGTTCTACGCAACATCATCAGGCTACGTTCGCATTTGGGTTAGCGGATCACTGATTCTGAATGCGTACACCGACGCAACCAATGTGGAATACACATCATCTCAAATCTTTATGACAGCAGGCGAGTATGTTCCGTTCTACGTTCAACTTCAAAATGTCTCCACCTCATCAGGAGTTGTCAATTCAGCGCTTCAGATTCGCTGGTCGAGTCTCACAGCTCAGCAGAGCAAGACGTTCATCAATAGCGCTAACATGGCGTGGGATAATACTTTTACGAAGCCGCCAAGATCAACAACTTGCGCCGATCAGCTAGTGCTCTTCAGTAGTGGAGGCGGATTGTCGCTGCCGCAGACAGCATCTATCTCAGTAGATAGCGGAGGAACGCTAAACCTCAATTCCACCGCAGGAGCTATCACAGTAACAACTGGCAACAATTTCAATATCGTGAGTCACAATGGCACTCGAGGTCTGAAGTTGAATGGCTCACTTGTCACATCTAGCGCACTTGAACTAAACTATCTAACAGGAGTTGTCCCTGGTAGTTTCAATCCAGGCAAGGCAATCGTGCTTGGCGATAAGAGCGAGCTAACTGGGTTTTCGCTTCTTGGCGGAACGCAGATCGCAGGAACGCTTGTGACGAACGATCAGCCGAACATCAAATCGCTAGGAACACTGAAGTCAACATTGAGTTCTACTGCTGATGTTGTGCTTACTCAAACGAACATTCTCCGATTCGTTCCAGATGCAACTGCGTGTTTCATACAGGCTGCAGCTAGCAGCACTACAGACTCATCAGCTGATTTGTTTGTTGGCAACTATGGTGCAACGACAAGTGCTTCATCGCGGAAGCTCATGATCAAGGCTAACGGATTTGTGGGAATTCAAACAAACGCGCCTGCGCGAACGCTAACGGTGAACGGAGCAGGAGCAGCGTACAGCATGCGGCTCGTCAACAATTCGTCGACAGGAGCAGAGACGGCGTTTGTTGATATCGGCGTCAGTAGTGCATCTGAGCTTATCCTCTCGACTGGAGGTTCAGGCTCGGCGACAATCGGAGTGAGTAGTGCTGGAGTTTTGAAACTTGCTCCGTCTGGAACTGCAGTTCAAATTGGAAACACTACCAATCAAAGCGTGCCGCTTGAAGTTGGTTCTGCAACTTTCTCGCTTCCAGCTAATACAACTGTTGGTTACATGAACTCAAGCGGAAACGTCGGCGCGCAAATAGCTTCTGACACTTTGTACTCTTTGCGAACTTCTGCTTCTATCATTGTAAATGGAACTGTGTGTGTGGCATCTGATCGCCGACTGAAGAAGAACATTCATGCACTCACAGAAGAAGCTTGTACAGATTTCATATTGAATGCTGAACCAATTAGCTTTTCGTACGTGAATGACCCCGTAGAGTCTGTTCACTATGGACTAATCGCTCAAGACGTTGCAAAATCTAAATTTGCAGATCTTGTTCGCGTAGCTCCTTATCCTGGTTTGAAATCAAATACATCTGATGGTTTCGTTTCCCCAGAAGACGCAGCGCTGAACATTTCGTATGACGAGATCATCCCAATTTTGATGACTTCATTGAAAACAGTTATGAGAGAGAACGCTAAGCTGCGTGAAGAGCTTGATGGACTGAAAGCTTCACTTGACCATACACATTCGGCACGATTGACTCGGTAGAGCTACAACATGAATGAACATGTCAAGAATTGCAGCAAGGCTGACGATTTCTGTACGCAATTGTTCTTTGATCAAGTCGCTATCACCGATTACAAAACATAGCTGTTGAAGATCTTGCAAATCAAAAATGGAAAGTTGGTTTTGCGTCAGGCTATCCCATACATCGCTCACTCGAATGAATATCGTGATGTTGTACAAATGCATGAGGCTACCAAGATTGAGCAAAGCCAAGCATCGTGTTTGCACACTCACTGGCAATTCTACCGCACCGGTATGCATGTTGCAGTTTCTCGTATATTGAATCGATAAAAAAAGTTTCACACATTGTAGACCGATATTTTTTTTCATTCTGTCAAGCTTGTGTTGATGGCGAAATGACATCTACCATACCATCAATTTTGTGAGCAGCGCAAAACAACCCGATCTTCTTTCCTCGAAAATTGAAATGTGGTTCATTCTTGCATCTGTGAAAGAAACAGCGCTTTTCACTTGCAATGACGTCCATTCTTCTTGGATTGGGTGGCGCAGTGTCGGAGTAGCTACGGTTTTGCATGAGGCGGGCGTGAGCGCGATGAAACTGCGCAGTATAATGTTCAATTGTCTCCACTTTGCAATTGTATGCGTGACCAAGGAAATTGAGATTGATGTTCGTTGCCAAAGCGTATGTCATCATACAAATGAAATTGTGTCGAGGAGTTTTGTTTTCCATTTCTCCACGTTCAATTGTTTGAAAATCGTGCAACTCCTTTTGTGTGATTTGTCTTTTGGGGAATGCCATGATCCTCAAAATGTCGTATTCGCTGATCGACAGCTCCTCGAAACTCGGGAATTGTATCTCCCGCTGAACTCTTTTGTGATTTGCTTCGAGTTTGCTCGACTTGCTGCGCCAGAGGGCAACATACTCTTCTTCAAAATGCGTCCACCCATCGCCAATTTGCTCGAAATCGTCATCAATCGACCATATCGGGCTGAGATGTGAGCGAGTGAGCGCCAGCTGTTCATCCGCAAATGTCATCCAATCACATATTGAGATCTTGAAAGTCCATATCGGCAAGTGCCATGGCCGCTTCATGCCTCTCTCAATCGCGCTCGCGCAAAGCTGATCCCATTCTGCAAATCGCGATTTGACTTCTGGTGGCAAGGGAGGCGGAGTGTGCGTGAAAACAGTATTCTTGTTTTGCCATTCAAGTGCAGTCAAATATCCTGAATCAGGAGCAACTAGCATAGCGCCATCTGGTGCGCCGCAGCGCTTGCAATGCGTGCAGCGGCCCACGCGAAATCTGTGAGTCGCTTCAGCGTTGCCGCACTTGATGCACAGCATTTTTGGTTTGTCATCACTCAATAATCTTTTTATGCATTTATTACAAAAATAGACATAGATATGAAATATCGAGTTTGAAGGGGGTTCTCAGATTTTGAGCAAACGAGCAACATGCGCGAGCCAACGCTGAATCTTCACAACAAGATTGAAATGGTTTCGAGGCCGAGCAAGCAACTCTCGATGAAGAGCAAACTTTGCGCTCTTGAGTTTGTCGTACTCATAATTCATTGAAAGCGGCTGAGGCTCTGATTCAGGTGGGTCATGCTCGTACATTCGATTGAATGATTCGAGGCTGATGTGGTACTCAAGAGCGCAATCTTGGAATCGACTGTACTCTGAGAGATTCTCGTAGAGATAGTACGGCATTCGATCGTACCAGTACTTGTTGTTGTGCTCGATGCACTGACTCGCGTATCGAAGATACATTGTATCCTCCCAAGTATGAGCGTATTCAAAAAAGATGCCATCCCAGTCAACATATTCTTGGTGTTGAACAATGAAGTCAAATGACAATGTCGGTCCTGCAGAGACACAAATCCAATTGAGACGATCTCTGTTCTCGTGAATGAACTCCATTGTGAGATTCATGTTTTGACTGATCTTGGTCCAATGCTTGCGAGTCGCCTTATCAGCAAAGATAGCGCCTTTCGGCGGGTTCTTGATGTGCTTCCACCGCAAATGATACCAGTATCGATCGACAAAACTTTTGCTAAGGTTGTCTCGACGACTGATCGATTCCCATTGATCCCATGATATCTTGTTGGCACGATCGAGAGCGATCAACTCTGATTCGTCGACTTGTCGGAGCGAGATTGTCCCTGAGCGCGCTGTTGCAACGTTGATCTTGCACATGCTCTCTTTGGAGCAAAACAAGAAGTGGCGACTCGTGAACGACAGGTGAGCAAAATCTGTGATAATGTATACATTTGGCAAAACTGATGACGCTCAACTACTACACTCGAGATGGTTCTAAATCAAGCATCGATCAAATTTTGAATCAGGCAATCAGCTCTTGGGATAAGGCAACGATATTTGGTGTTGAAGATGTTATTGATGTTGTATTACTGACAAGCGATCCTGATGCTATCAGTGTCAGTCCTACTAGATTTAAATATTATGCTGATCTGATTGGTACTGCTGTAAATGAAAAAAGAATTGACGATTATGTTTGGTGTGATGAGGAATTCAAAGCACCTATTGATACATACAAACATTTTGATCGAGATGCTCTTTTCTCGTTGAATCCAAGAATCAAAGATGCGGAAAGCGGATTCGCGGAAGATGACGCAGGTAAAGAGAGACAAATCAATAATCGTTCTAGTATTTTGATGACGTTGCAAAAGCGTCACCCCAAAAACAAAAAAAACTACATAACAGATTCTGTCAAATGCACGCAGTTCAGTATTCTCTATGGCGATCCAGGTCCATTGACCGTATTGATGAAATATGGATATCAACTAGCACGTCCAGATATTTTCACGCATCGTAGTAATTGGTTCCGATATGATTCAAAAGGCAACTCACACGATGCGCATTTGATCATAATGTTCATAACGATCCCAACTCTGTTGAAGCAACTCCGCTTTTCTAGTTCCGACACCTATTCTGGTAACTTGACAAAAATTGTGTCGAACACAGGAAACTACAACACTGTGAAAGGTATTCTTCAAAGTTTGTGCACCACGACGCCAAACAATGCGCCAGATATGTCAAAGTTCACTGCAGGAACATACTACATGGGAAATGCGATATACAGTCCAAATAGCAACTACATGTTTCTAATTCAGTCAGATGGCAATCTTGTAGTTTACGATATCAGAAACAACTACAATGCAGTTTGGTCGAGCGGCACATATGGTGACACTTACTATCGACCACGATTAGTGATCAATCAATCAGGTAAGATGTTGATACAAGATCAAGATGGAAACAATGAGAAGCTGCTTAGTAGCGATCGCTCGTTACCAAATGGAGGATATCTTGCGCTCACTGATAATGGCTATTTGGTTTTACGAGATAACACAACAAATGAAGTTAGTTGGGTTAACACATCTGATTCATCGTATAACAACTATTTCAACAGTCCCGCTTTCTTTTTTGCATATACGAAAGATTACAAACCCGGCACATCAATTTACTCTCCGAATCTTTCATATGAGCTAGCATTTCAAACTGATGGAAACTTAGTTGTGTATCACACAATCAGCAGAAATGTAATTTGGTCATCAAAGTCATACGACAAAGGTGCAACAAAGTTGTCAATTCAGAAAGATGGTAATGTTTGCATCTATGATAAATCCGGAAATGTCATTTGGAATACACAAACGTTCAATTGGAATACTCAAGTATTTTTAGCTGTTGACAATAGTGGAACTGCAATTGTTTTGGGTTTAGTGGATGGACAATGGAAACTTGCATGGAAGGCGAATGATCAAAGGTGGGAAAACATTTACGCAGGTGGTGGCATAAAGATAAACGATCGAGCGCTATACATCGGCTACAAAGATAACGCTTCTGTGATTCAAGACTTGAATGCTGCTGTTCTTGATTTGCCTATTTGCGGCTCAGACTATTACAAGAATAGCACCTATGACAAGAGCCGTAGATTGAGAGCTCGAGCAGACTATTGCAGGCAAGGATACAATGCTTTGCTAGATAAGTCTACGTGTGATGTGTTCAGCACCAAAAGATACCTTGACGGAGACGATACAAATGCCTCAATCAAACGAGACGTTGATGAGTATGTAGCAACGAACATTTGCAATTCTGGATTTGAAAAGCGATTTCAAGCAAACAGTCAAATTCAACAACAGCTCAACAATTTTTGCTCATGCATTGCGCCAACTGGCGATCTTCAAAAGATATACGAGAGTAGTTCTGTTTCACCTATTTGCTACGGTCAAGCGTGCAATAGTTACGGATACAAACCATTTGACGCATTGAAGACTCAAGAATGCAAAACATGCCCAACATGTATGTGCTCGAATGAAATCTCAGCCTCAAATGCAGAGCTAACGAATGTTAAGCAGTCGTGTCCCACAAATTGCACAGATCTATCATCTGGAAAGGCTACAGGAACAAGCGGCTCTAGCGGAACAGGCGGCACTGACACAAGCGGCACTGGCGACACTGGCGGCACAGGTGGTACTGACACAAGCACAGCAGCAGCTTCGACTCAAACTTTTCAGATAGTCATGTATTTGTTAGTTTCAGTGATGATATTCATCATTTTGAGTGCATGCTTCAATGGCATGTATCGCAAGTTCACCAAAGCTGAAACCAACCCCGAATGCGACTAGTTGACCAAAAGATTTTGTGAACTCATGAATATAGGAGAAGTTTCAGTCATGGGGGCCACAGAAAGCAAATCCACCAATGCCATTGATATTCTCAATGATACTATGACATCTATCACAACAAATGTAATTAACAAAAACAGCACGCATGAAAGCTCATCCAACAAAATTACTTTCAACTGCGACAAGCTGACCGAAGCTTGTGCAGCAGCGACTGATAAACTTCAAACTCAAGCGAAAGAAGTGTATGACACAACTTTGGCAAAAACAAACAGTGTCAGTGATGCAATCAAAGCAAAAAAAGAATTTTCAAGTTATGAAATTCCCGTTTGTAACAAGAAATGTTCACTTACGAACGTTGATCAAACTCAAAATCGTACAATGCAAATCAATGATCAAACTGCAAATGATGTAACTTCGGCGATTCAGACTCAACTGAAAGCAGATCTACAAAGTTACGTCGACTCCAAAACGAAAGGAGGCGTAGGTTGGACTGATAGTCAAACTGAAGCAAGTACGAGATTACAAAACAAAGTTGACACTCTTGTAAATACAAACATAGTAAATGAAACCCTCAGAACTTTTAGCTCTTCCAACGAGATAAATGCGTCAGGTGGAGAAATAGCCAATATTCACCAAGAGATCGGCGGATCAGTCATGGCGAGCAACATTATTCAAAATGCGTTAGCGTCTGATTCAACTCTTCTCGCTGATGTAGCAACATTGACAAGTACAAAGTCATCTACAACTGGCTACGATCCAATCGCAAGTCTTGCTAGTTTCTTTAGTGGCCTTTTCAGTGGACCGCTGTATATCATACTTGCTATTGGCGCAATTGTGCTATTCGGAGGACTAATGTACTTGTTGATGCGCTTTACCAAGAAACATGAAGCGGCATGCCAAAACATTCAATACGCACCGAGTCCGAATATGGCATACGCATGAACGCCGAATCTTTTTTTTTGTAACTAGTATACATTGACAATGGAGGGAGGCGGGACTAATATCACGTCAACTCTGACGGATTTGATTCTTGTCGCGAATGCCGGCAACAGTTCGTTTGTGGTGACTCTCGACAACGCGCCTTCGTTGTTCATCGACAATGAGGCTCGCATTGGTATCAACACACTCACGCCAGCGTCTCAACTTGAAATCAATAGTGTTGACGGTGCATGCTTGACATTGCGGAACAATGATTCAGACAGCGCCTTTGCCAATGTCAAAGTGTCGAGCATAGGCGACGTATCAATCAATCCAAATGCTTATGGCAGTAAACTTTCAACTAGCAAGTCATTTGATATTGCTAATCACAATGGCAGCACGATTGGTCTCAGACTGCGAGGCACTCTTGTCGAAGCTACCGCTGATGATATCAACTGCTTAGCAGATGCAACACCAGGAGTGGCAGTTGCAAACAAAGCAATCATCTTAGACTCAAGCAAATCTCTCACTGGCTTATCGGCGGTATCTGCTACGAATCTTACAGGAACAATCCAAACAGGATCGCAGCCAAACATCACAGAGCTAGGCACACTAACATCGCTCACTGTGAGTGGAGCATTCACAGCGCCCCAACTCAGCGGCACGCTGTTAACGGCAGCGCAACCAAACATTACCTCGCTAGGAACTTTAAGCTCATTGACAGTTCGTGATAACTTGACAGCAACAACTTTGACTGGAACACTTTTGACATCTCATCAGCCAAACATTACTTCAATTGGACCACTTGACTCCATAACCATTGCTGGTACAACGATCAGCAGCGAGCTCGTGCATCTTGATGGAGTAGTGCCTGGTACAGCTACAGAATCAAAAGTAATTGTTCTTGATGAGAACAGTAGCGTTAGCGGTGTTGGATCGCTTTCTGCAGATTCGTTGGTTGGACAACTACAAACAGCAGCGCAACCAAACATCACAAGTATTGGAACATTATCAAATCTGTCTGTCACGAATGCTGTCACGGCAAACACGTTAACAGGCACTTTGCAAACGCCAGCGCAGCCTTTCATTACATCTCTTGGTGCACTGACTTCTTTGACACTTGCAGGAACTACAATTGCATCTGAGATTGCTTGCATTGCTGGTCTCACAAGTGGCACAGCTACGGCAAACAAAGCTCTCGTGCTCGATTCAACTAAATCAATTGCATCACTCAACTCATTGTCTGCACTGTCATTGACAGGTACATTGCAAACAGCATCGCAGCCGCTCATCACTGAGATTGGTCCGCTCTCTGTGATTCAAATCGCGGGACATAACATCAGCTCAGAAGCAGCATTCCTCGATGGAGCAGTAGCTGGTGTAGCAGGAAGCGGCAAGGCAATTGTACTTGGCAACAATGGCGCAGTTACTGGGATTGGGTCTCTGTCAGCGACTTCACTTACCGGCACGATGCAAACTGGAGCGCAGCCAAACATCACCTCGCTAGGCACGCTTTCAAGTTTGACTGTCAGCGGCAGTGTATCAGTCAATGCTACGACAAATGCAGTTGATCTAACTAACGGCGCGCTTCGAGTTGCAGGCGGAGTTACAGTTGCGAAGAACATGTTTGTCGGCGGCACAATTGACGCAGCAGGATTCACTGTCGGAGGCACTCCTCTTTCATCTGGTGGAGGAACTTTGCCAAACTATTTATTGAACATTACTCCTGGAACTGCTGTGAACGGCAAAGCGTTAGTCTTGAGTGATACTGGTGACATTGGCGGGATTCTATCAATCACGGCAAATATATTCACAGGTCAATTACAAACTACATCTCAACCAAACATTACTTCTCTCGGCACTCTATCATCGCTAGATGTTGATGGAGCTGTTACGCTGAACGCTCTTACTGAATCAATGTCGTCTATCACAGGAGCGCTAAGAGTGAGTGGCGGTGCAGGAATCGCCAAGAAGCTCTTCGTTGGAGGAGGAATCTATGGTTCATTGCAAACATCGAATCAGTCTGCTATCACAATGCTAGGCACACTTGCGAATCTGAGGGTTGCAGGACTTGCAACGATCACAAACACAACTGATTCAACAGATTCATCTACAGGCGCGTTAACCGTCAGCGGAGGAGTTGGCATTAGTCAAAATCTGAATGTAGGAGGCGGCATCTATGGCACACTATCTACTGGCGCTCAGCCGAACATCTCCTCAGTCGGCACACTATCATCTTTGGAAGTGACCGGCGAAGTTGCTGCAGCTCAGTTGACTGGTACACTGCAAACATCTGCGCAGCCGAATATCACAACAACAGGCACGCTATCGAATCTTGATGTTAGCGGCTTTGTATCTTGCTCATCAGTTACTGACTCAACTAGCGCATCTAATGGCGCTCTAACTGTCGCTGGCGGTGTCGGAATCGCCAAGAAGCTTTACGTAGGCTCAGGCATTTACGGATCGATCCGCACAGCAGCTCAGCCGAACGTCACGTCAGTTGGAACTCTCACTTCGCTAGCTGTTACTGGTGGCATTACAGCTGACACATTGACAGGAACTTTGCAAACAGCATCGCAGCCAAACATCACAAGCATCGGCACACTATCGTCATTGACTGTTGCTAACGGCGTGACAGCAGCTACGCTTACAGGCTCGATTCGCACAGCAGCTCAGCCATACATCACCAGTATTGGAGCATTGGCATCTGTGTCTGTGGCTGGCTCAACAATCGCAGGCGAAGCTGCTTATCTAGCAAGCGCTACACCTGGCACTGCAGCGGCTTCCAAGATCATTGTGCTAGATTCAAACAAGGCGATCACAGGTATTACTTCTCTGTCAGCTACTCAGTTGTCAGGAACTTTGCAAACAGTAGCTCAGCCGAACGTTACGAGTATTGGCACGCTAGATAGTTTGAGTGTCAATGGCACTGCTTCTGTCAATGGACAAGTGAGTGTTGCTGCAACAGTATCTTCCTCGAGTGCTACTACAGGCGCGCTTGTCGTGACTGGCGGAATCGGCATCGGTGGAGCAGCGAACATCGGCGGGAAGATTCATGCTGTCGGCAATATCATATCAGACAACTACATGAATTGTTCTCGCATGTCAGTCGGATCAACAAGTGTTACAACTCCTGCAACTATGACTATCGATGGTAGTAATTACAACTGGGCAACTTCTTATTCGAACTACGGCTATTTGCGAGATGACGGTATCGGAGTTGTCGAGTCATCTGGGAACGTCAATGTCGCGCTTTACGTCGGCGGCGGCAGAATTGTCTGCAATGAGATTAACTGTCAATCAGACTCTCGAGTAAAGCAGGACATCGAACCTCTAACGACAAAGTTTGTAAATGAGTTCATAGCAAATGCGAATCCAGTTCAGTTCAAGTACAAGAAGAACGCGCATTCCACAACATTCGATTATGGATTCATTGCACAAGACTTTGTACGAGCTAAGTTCAATGATTTGTTTCGTTTACACGAAGACCCGTCAGTTAGAGAGAGTGTTGAATATGATGGATTTCACAATCCGAAAGGTATGGCATTTGATATTTGCTACAACAGCATCATTGCGATTCTGACAAAGGCGCAACAAGATGCGTTTGAACGAATCTACGAGCTTGAAGAGCTAAACGCGAGTTTGCATTCTCAAGTTCAAGAGCTCATTTCGCGAGTCGACCGAATTGGTAGTTGGTGAAAGCAGATTGCGATATCTCGCTTAATATATGAATCATGGACAATGCTACGCAAGCGAAACTTGGCAAGCCGCTGCAAACAATCGGCTTCAAACCGGCCGAGAGTTTCTTTCATGGTGTGCTTCGAATCGTAGTTGCGCTGATGATCATTGCATCAATATGTCTATTTCTGTATTTAAGCATCCAGCAAAAGAAGAGCACAGTTCATTTAAGTCAAGTGGAGAATGTGATTAAGCCAGGAACTGAGATGCATCGAATCATAAGTGCAATGGATCCTGACGCGCAAGCAGCATATCTAGCAGGAGTCAAGCATGGACTCGATAGTGGTGATGCATCAAAGTTCAATAAGTTTTGGCGAACTGTGATCATTGCCTTGTTCTCTGGTACGCTAGCAGAGTACATCATCAATGGTAATCTCTCCAAGTCAATGAGCGTACTTGGCAGAACGACGCTTATCACATCGATATCGTCGATGCTGACTTAGTCATCGTGCTTGCGTTTGCCGATTGTCTGGAATTGTTGTTCATTCGTAGTGAATTTGGCAATCTCTTCAAAGATCGTCTCAACTTGATTAGTTGCGGGAGGCAATCTGCTCTTGATCTCTCGCAGCTCGTTCATGATCGCTCGGTGTCGCTCGTCGGCGCGCAATCGATTGACATCCGCAAGGAGACGAATCGCTTCGACTCGACGATTGGCTTCACGGATTTGATTTGTTGCTATCGCGTACAATGCATCAGTTTCTCGTTTCCCTTTGGTGATCTCTGTGACCAATCGGCGGATGAACTCTTCACGATCCATTTAGGGATATTTTTTTCAAATGAGCGTGTTTTGCCGACAGATGCTTCATCAGATTTGAGGTCATGAGTCAACTGACTCGACAAATTTCTTTTTCAAAATATTTTTCAAAAGCGTCGAGCGAAAAAAAAAAGTTTGCGCAAGACAATCAGACTACTCAAAGCACTACTTTTGACATACTCTGACCTCGAAAGCATCTCACTGCGCGACACTGAAAGAAGCCACTATACGCGAGCTCGATTGAATGAGCCGTCTCCACATGACTGCTAGTTTATCAAAACACGACCCATTCAAATCGCGGCCGAAAAGGTCTCCACGCACCACGGCAATCCAAAAAGAAACATTGTACGAAACAGTTAATATTTTGAGTTGTTTCAAACAGTGTGAGGTTGCCGCGCCTGAACAGAGCTCATTTTTGATTTGTTCAGCAAGCAAGAACATCAAAGATGAACAACCTCGTTCAAGATCTCGTCAATCGCTTTGAGCACATCACTCTAGCGAACTTCATCCAACGAGCATGTGTTCAAGCCAATCCCGACATTGATATTTCATTCATGGATTATTTTCTTGAGCTCGCGGCTGAAGAGAATGATGGGAAGTTTATTGTTCCTCATGAGAAGTTGATTGAGTATGGTGTGGCAACGAGTAGTCAAAGCTGTGCGATGAAGAAACGTCTGGAGCGTCTGGGGCTTATCGAAGATGAAGAATACTTGCTCAAACACGTGGTTGAGCAAGTTTGTCTCATTTCTCATGGCGGGTCAAACAAAAAAACTTACTATCTCACTCCAGAGGCTTTCAAAAAATGCCTAATGCGTGCGCAACGTCGAAACGATCAAGATGCAGACCCTGTCATCTACTGCAATTATTACCTCTTCCTCGAGAAATGTGTGAAGTATTTCTCTTTGTACGAGAAAGAGATACTGATTCATAAGACAAAGATTTTGGAAGATGAAAAGATCGATCTTGTTGCCAACGTCAAAGAAATAACATCAATCAACTATCAACAATCTGCTCAAATTGAGCAACAGTCAAAGAACATCGCTCAGTTGATGGCGTATGCAAAGGACACCAACGAGCATATCAAAGAACTCAATCTCAAGATCGACTTTTTTTTGATTTCACCATTGAATTTGCGAGAATGACACTTCCTATGTGGATTGGCTCAAGTGTCTTTCGCACTCAGCTTGAACAACTGGTGCAAGGTCATTCGCTCTTGTACGCGCTTCGTCATCTGAAGATCATGTTCGTGGTTGGCTTTCAATCGCCAAGAGAGATCGAAACGCACATGAAGTTGTACTTTTGCTGCACGAACTTCGCAGACGTGGGCCGACGCATCAGAGAACTGGATGTTCGTCATCACGAAGAGATGCACATGTTTCATCCACAAGCTGTTTGTCTCATTTCGCATGAAGTCAACTGCGAACGCGCACGATTGTGCCAGTTGAATGCGTTCCCCGACGATGTGGATATTCGCTTCAACAAGAAACAAAAGTCATTTGAGTTCAACATTCAATCTGTCAACCCCGATGAAGTTCAGAACATGTACGACTCCATTTTGACCAAAGTTCGGCGTGAAAACTTTCAAGGCTACCAGTTTCGTCGTGATGAATCTGCTGAAAATGTTCAATTGAATCCGCGCATCCTTGAGCATCTCGCGCAATGCGACGGAAATTTCTTTCGAGCAACACTTCCGCTTTGCCAAACGTTCATCGATTGTCATGTGTACGAATCAACGTCGGGATTTCGCTACATGAAACCTCCTCAACTTCAAAAAACTCGCCAAGACTTGGACAACCAGATGCATAGCGATACAGCGTATCCGCTCATGCTGCTCCGCAAGATTCTCGAAAGGGATTCTGGTGTGCATGAGATTGATATGATGATCCAAGCTGGAGTGATCAGCAAAGACGATGTGAAAGATCTTCTACGTGCGGGACGCACTGCTGCTCAGACGGAGAACATCAAATTGCCTCCTGAAGCGATGGAGCGCGCGAGAGAGATCGAAGAGCAAGCTGTCAGCAGCTGATCAAAAAAAGGTTTCGGCTTGTCAGTTAGTACAAGCCGATACGCTTCTTGTTTCGACGACGAGAAGACTTTGTGCTTGATTCAGATTCAGTTGACTTGCTAGCATCATTGGCGTCAGCTTCAGCATCAGTAGTCTCTGTAGCCTCGACTTCGGTAGATTCAGATTCGGTAGCTTCACTAGATTCTGGTAGTTCAACAGTTTCGATAGTTTCTGTAATTTCAATTGGCGCTGCACTTTTCGTTTCTCCATTATCATCAAGTGTTATAGCTTCAAAGGTTTGTATGATATCTGCATCTTCTTTGTCTGATGTTGTAGTTTCTGATTCAATCGCTGGTTCAGTCTTTGGTTCTGCTGGAGTTTCAATCTTAGCTTCTTCGCTAGCGGCAGCCTTCTTGCTCTTCCTTGTCTTGCTACTTGGCTTTGCAGATTTGGTGGCAGTAGCTGCTTCGGCTTCTGTGCTTTGAGTTGTTGTAGCTGATTCAGCTTCTGTGCTTTGAGTTGTTGTAGCAGATTCAGCTTCTGTGCTTTGAGTTGTTGTAGCTGATTCAGCTTCTTGAGTTGCCGCGCTCTCTTTCGGCGTAGGCTCAGCGCGAAGAGGATCCTTCACCCAATCAACAGCAAACAAAAAATCGCTTGCCGGTTCTACTCGAATGAATCGTGGCGACTTATTCAAGATCGTCACTATCAACTCGTTTCTGAACATGTGATCGAATGTGTTGTGGCTAAACTCTAGATCAGTTTGATAAGATGTGTAGGGAGAAACTTTGATTCGGCCAGATTTGTGACAAGAGCCAATTGTGATTCCAGTTGCTACCTCGTACGTGCGATATGGCTCAAACTTGACGATCTTCATTGGTCCAATGTATGTTGTATTGCCGCTCATAGTTGGCGACAGCTGTCGACTCTGAATCCCGAGCGTGTAGTGAGGCGGCATTGTTGCTTCTATATATTTGCGTTCAAACAAAATTAGATTTGGTAGTTCGTTCGAAAGGGAACAATCGTATCATTGACAGGCGAGATGATACTGTCTTGCGTCTGTATCGTTGACAACCTTACCGTTCGCTGTCTTACTCCACTCCTCGTTTGATAGTTGTTGTTCATCGTCGGATCAGTATCAAACTTGAAATCGTCTAGACTAGTGGGAGTAGGCAGAGTTGTCACGCCAGTCGAATTGGCTTGGAGATGCTCCTTGTTCGAAACAAACTTACTCTTCGTTAGTTGTTTGTTTGAGATATGATCTGCTGGTTTGTCAGGAACGGTATTCGCATACAGAACACCATTCATTGTTGTCTTTTGTTTTTGATCTTGTAGTGTCTCTGTTCGATTAGTTAACGCCTGTGCTAATGCGCGTGTTGCAAGTGCGCGAGGCGGCTGCTTATCGTCTTCTCGAATCTGCTGCTTGTGAGTTTGGTTCATTGCGTAAATGATAGCGAGGCGATCTTTGGTTGGAATGGTCGAGGGACGCGTCAGATCTGCAACCGTATCGGCTTTGATTGGTTCAACCAAAGTTTCAGTTCGATGATTGCCGGGGTGTGCTTTGTATTGCTTCGGCTTCTCTTGCAGCTGCTCTTTTGTAGATTGTGTTCTGACAAACAAGTCAACTTGCGCGCCAGTAGTCGGCGGGGGAAGCAGCTTGTGCGATACAGCTCCTTTGTTAGAGTCGCTTGTCAAATCCACACGAACGTTTTGAGCATTCTGGCGAGCCTGTCGAATCATATCGAGTTGTTGACCTGGAGCTGCATTCTTGAATCCAATATCTTCGTTGTTGAAATTAGTTTCTTGTTCGCCTGCACGAAAGAGAGCAGCGGCAAATCTATCAACCTCTCCCTTTGTGCTATACACATTTGAAACAGCATTTGATCCATATTTTGTATCAGGCTGCACTCTCCACTGTGGGCCAAGCGTGTTGCTGGGCGCTGCTGCAATATCAGAATTGTATCTTGGAACAAACTTTTCGTCTTTGATTTGATAGAATGGCTGACTCTCTTTGAGTGTATCTCCTGGTTTCAGAATTGTATTGCCGGGATGCGGATTCGCGCGAGATACGTTCGTGTCGAAACTGTCAACGAAGATTCCCTTCATTCGCATAGCAGTATCAGTGAGCCCATTCTTGACTTGCCTCAGCATTTGTTTCGTTCCTACTTGACCTTCTGTGCGGACATCAGCTACATCTTGGAGCTTGCCTTGAATGTAACGCTCATCGCGAAACCGATTTTGATTCACCATCTGAGCCACTAATGGTTCATTTGTGGACATTCGTTGGTCTTTCGTGAGGTCGCCTAAGAATAGCTCTGGATGATAAGGTTCATGGCTGTAGCGACTGCCATACTCCTGCATTGACAACATTGAGTGATTCAAGATATTGCGGCTGTTGCGAGGAAGCTCCTCCTCAAACATTGGCGGGTCAGAATCTCGACTCCGAAGCGTCTCCCGCATAAAGTTCTCAACAGTATTGGGATCATCGTAGATATCAGCCGTAGCGAGGTACTTTTGCTTCAATATTGAATCTGGCAGAGAGGGAATGTCAAATAGAGCGGAGCGTTCCATTTTGACCAAGAGAGATATATGATACCAGGCAAAATTGAAGGATCATATTATCAGAAACAAGATGCCTGCTACGATGCCAGCTATGCCATTTGACGCGCTCAAGACGCCAAAGACGCCGAAGATGCCACAGATGGCGAAGAAGAAGCGTCCCTCGCTTCATGACGGTTACAATGGGGCGACAAAGCGCCTTCGCAAAGGTCCGATTCTGCCGTCGCTCTTGTCAGATGACGAGTGCGACGATCAACAATGACAAATCAACAAACACTCCTCGGCGGCAAGACTTTGCAGAACGAGCTCCTCACTCTTTTTTGTCAAATATAGTTTTTTGAGATGATCTTCACTACTCAGCTTGAGCTCAACATCACTATCAAAGACATCAATGCTATCTACTCAACTGACTATGAGCCAATGCTGCTGGAGCATGCTCGTTTGATGTACGAGGGAAAGTGCCGCGATGGTCAATACATCAAGAGCATCGATCGTCTCGTGCGTCGATCATTTGCGAATATGATCAAGCGCGACTTGAGCGCAAAGATTCGCGTGTACGTGGTGCTTGAGGCAACTGTCATTCGCTATGATCAATTTGATATCATTACTGGAATGCGAATCAACAAAGTCATCACAGCAGGCAAGATTGGCAACTATGATCTGATTGAGTGCCGCAATGATCATGTGGTGTGTCTGATGCGCATAAGCAAGAATGTCGAAACCTTTCATGTCGACGATCTAATTCCAATCCGCGTCGGTCAGTCAATGTACAAGATCGGCAACACTCACATCTTGGTAAATGGTTATCCATTCACGCCGTACGTGCCTGAGCCGACTCGATTTGTCATTTCCAAATTACCAAACGATGTCAAGACGTACTACGAACAAATGATCATTCCACTTCTTCAGCGAGAGCTCAAACGCAAAGAAGATTTGCAAGTAACGAATGCGGCACGGTGGGCTCAATTGGCGGAACTGCTGTATCCTTACAAAGAGCGCAAAGCAAATGCCAATCTCTCTGGTGTCGATATCATTGACATCAATGCGATTCAAAGCGGCGAGTTTGGTATTGACTATGCTCGACCCATGAATGATCTCAAACTTGAGAAAATGTCAGAGAGCAACGACATTGAATCTGTGACAGAAGATCCCAAATCATCGCTGACTCGCTTAGCGTTTCCGTTTGTGAAGTGGCTCGAAGCGGTGAACAATTTGACAGCTCAGTGCGATTCTGATGAGGCGTTCCACAAACTCGACTACATTTGGCAATTCTACGAAGAACACAAACTAGGCCTTCGCGACGACACGTCCGTTCCATAGTTCGCATTGACCGACACCATTTGCCTTTTCGCATGAATTGAAATCTGCATACTCGACACGAGTTGTCGCTGAGTTCTGAGATTCGCTGCTGCTCGGTTTGCTGCGAACTGAAGCTGAATCTGCAACATGATGAGCGAAACTATCGCGACAGGCGCATATGATGGGTCGGCGAAGAAGCACAAACACGACAATCAGCAATACCAAACAAACAAATCGTAGCTCTTGCATAATAATATATTGTATCGACAAAAAAATGTCTTCTGAAGCAAAGCAACTTCGAAAGACGAAACGAACTATCGTGGATGCGATCAATAATCTAGAGGAAACTGATGGTGTCGCAATATGTGTCATCATCAAAAGCAGTACATCTGACACATCGATGGTAAACGAAATCCGCCGCGGCACGTACATCAATCTTGATCGCATTGATGAATCAATTCTGAAACAGCTAGAGAATATGATTTCAACTAAACTCCAACGAATCGCAGGTCGCAACGAGTAGACAAACCTTGCTCATTCTTTTTTTGATATTAGTATAGCACGATGACGGATCTCGCGTTCAATAACTACATTGATCATGTGTACAACAATGGTGATGCAATAGACGCGTTTGATGGAGGCTGTCTAGAGGGATTTGAGGTAAGCGGCGGATCAATATTTGGCAGTGATGATGGAAACTCCGATTCAGAGTTAGATACAGAAGTGTTTCCTGATATTGAAGCGTTAGAGAGATTGGCAACTCAGTCAGAACATGAGGAAGCGCAAGTGGAGGCGCAAGAGGAGGCGCACAATGAAGCACAAGAGGAAGCGCAAGAGGAGGTGCAAGAGGAAGCGCAAGAGGAGGTGCACAATGAAGCGCAAGAGGAAGCGCAAGAGGAGGTGCAAGAGGAAGCGCACAATGAAGCACAAGAGGAGGCGCAAGTGGAGGCGCAGGAGGAAGCGCAAGAGGAAGCGCACGGTGAAGCGCACGGTGGAGCACAAGGCGAAGCGCACGGTGAAGCGCAAGAGGTGGCGCGAGAGGAGGCGAAGGTGGAGACGAATGGTGAAGTGCTATTGAGCGGAGGAAACAAAGAATCAGATGAGAACATATCAGATGAACCTTCGGCGACTGACACAGATACTGAAGAAGCTGATCTAGGAATTGCTTCTCTCATGCAGTTAGACGGACCTAAGGATGCTGAAACTGAATCAGGTGATGAGGCGCTTCCGATTGTTTCACGTGTTCGTGTGTTCATCTTGCCATTAGAAACAATTTCAATTGATCCGCGCACCGGCGCAAGTACAAACAATGACAATAAGCATTTGATTGATCAAATTCAAGTTGACTTGAACGCGGAAGGTGGCGCTATCAATGACTCAACACAAAGCAGAGCAGACGATACACACAAGAAAGATGCAACAGACGAGGCATACACGATCGACAATACAGAAGCAACAGACGATACAACATCAGAGGACAATATTGTCGCTCAGTCAAAAAAAGGTAGCGGCAAGATCACCGCTCAAGAAGTGGCCTCGCTGCTTTCTACTCTGCGTGTTTAGATTCTTGTACCTTTGATTTCATAAAATCCAACAGCTCGTGCCGCTTCTCATCGGTCAATTCCTCTTCTCTGACTTTTGCTTTTGTTTGCTCTTCCTCATACGCCTCGAACCACTTGTCTGTGTCCTTGTTGAGAGTATCAACCGCATCATCATACAATGCACGAATAGTTGACTTCTTGACTTTTGGATTTTGCTCGATCAGCAAATACTTGTAGTACAAGGCATATTGCTTATTCTTGTGATAATACAAAGCCTTTTTGTCGTGCCGCGCGCGGTTCATCACCTCCATATCTTGCGGTTTACCAAACACGTCGAATATGTAGCGCTCAAATGCATATTCACTGAATACTCCCTCACCAACTAAGTACTGAAACACAATAGGATGAACATGCTTGAACAAATTTGACGGTTCGTACTCATTCAGTACAAACTGCGTTCGCTCTTGTGCTGTCATGTTGGCAATTCTATCTGTTTGCAAACTCATGAAAGTCATGATTCGACTAACTACCTCCTTGCCATCCGCAACCATCTTCTTGGCACCTTTGGAGTAGAATTCTGGATCTGAGTTCATCGTCGCTCTCTATACTCGTTTGCTGTCAAGGTTGAGATGAGAAGTACCAACTGTGTCCGACAGATTGAACATCTGGGTTGACATGCAAAATCCCTAGCTTTAGTTCAGTTGGTAAAGCGTCAACTTCATTGCTGATGCATGATGAAGGTTTGACTATGATATCTTGAACTGCCTTGATACCCAGAATCAACAACGGTGGGGGTTGATATGTGTACGTGTATCGAAACACGTCATTTGTGCGCTTGTCACCTGTGTTTCCGCCAAATATGAAAAGCTGATCTTCAAAGATAACGCCACTGTGAAAGTCACATGCAGATGGCACATCATCCCCATCATTGCAATAACTTGTCCATTCACCAGTAAGAACATTCAGTTCCGCATGCTCGTTCACACGCTGGTGCATATAGCCATGACCACCAAATATGGTCAATCGATGTGGATCGCTTGAACGCTGCGATAGAGTGTGCCCAATTCGTGCTGTAGGTATGTCTCCAGTGCAGTTGACACGATGCCACTGAGATGTGCTGATGTCTAGATAGTAAACATCTATCAACTCTTCAGGCGGATTTGGTAACCCTCCACCCACGACATACATGCGATTGCCAATTACTACAGCTTGATGCTTGTATCGCGGACTTGGTGCTTCGCCAGTGACTCTCAATAGTTGCCAAACGTGTGTCTTCTCGTCAAACACATACACGACATTGACAAACAATCGTCCCGACGTGCCGCCAAACAAATAAAGTTTGTTGTCGATTGCGCAAAGGCTTTGACCATATCCAGGTGGAGGATAATCACCACTCGTATCAATGATCTCCCACTTTTTTTCACGAATTGAGAATTGCAGCATCTTGTCCATATTGGTTTCGCCCCAACGTGTTCCCGAGCCACCAAACATGAACAACTTTGATTTGTCAGACGAAACGCAAGCGGCATGAGATGCGCCACCATCAGGCGATACACCATTCGTGCTGATGTATGACCAGCGATGCTGAAGCAAGTCGAACGCATACATATCGTTGAAACAAACCCCGTTATTGAAGCCGCCAAACACATACATCACATTGTCAACTGCAAAAAAAATATGAGATCGCGGGAAACGCAAGAGGAGAAACATGACAAACATGACAAACGTACCAACAAGCGCTGAATGTCCGCTCCGTCTTGGTGGAGCACTCCCAGATGTAGCAATGCGCGTCCAATTTGTCATGGCTTAGACTTTTGATAAAGTCGGGTTCAAAAGCAATGATGAACGAGGCTTCTCCTCATGCTTGTCATGCTTCACAGAACAAACATTCATTCCTACAGCGGCTCCCAAAGTGCTACAGCTTGCGACTGCTCCAACAATAGCCGTCCACACCCACGCCTTCTTCCACAAAGTTTTGTGATTCTTGTCAATCGTAAAGACGAAGGTGGTGATCAACGCAAGTGTCAACAAAACTAGAGCCGCTGAGATTATGTAAAGAATAATGAACGCGTGCATTCTCGTCTGTATACTTATCACAAAAAAGATTTCTCGGAAAATATAGTTTCGCCGCCATGCTCCAGTACGCAACTCAACAAGACTTCATTTTGCAGAACATTGATGTTGAGATTCCTCGGTTTAGGCACAAGAAGGTCGATGGATTTGTGCTGCTTGTGAAAGCTAATTGGTGTCCGTATTGCGATTCATATCTATCTATCTTTGAGCAATTTCAAAAAAAGTTCAAGAAGTACATGTTTCTTGTACTCGAATCTACAGAAAACGAAAATCTGCTTCGGCAATGGTCCGCGCTTGTGAATCCTGCGTTCGCGATCAATCAATATCCGACTGTGATTCTATTTGAATCCGATGGGTCGCCAATCAAGGTTGTCACTGATCGATTGAATCTCAACAAAGAGCTGGTCTAGCTTTGCGCCTTCTTCTTCTGAGAAGAGATCTGCGCCGTCACTCTTGACCATATCCGCAATTTTTTTATCCTTGACTGCAAATTTAACTGAAATATTGAGTTTCTGATTCTTCAAGCAAGTTGTATTTAGTTCGTGGCGTACTCGAGTACGAAGATCTGCAAAGTTGCGTTGGCAGATTCGGCAAGTGTCGCGCGGAATGTGCAACACACAATCTCGTCTCACCAAGTGTTCTCGAAGAAGTCTTTTGTTCTGAAACTTGCTTTTACAAAACGGGCATAATCTATGATTTGCTATTCTCAATTCATATCGAACATGCCGAACCCAATTCGCAGGGGTTTCAAACGACTTGGAGCACCATGGACAATCATACAACATTGCCGCTATACCATTCAAATGAATTTTCAATTTGTTGACAACACGGTGCGAAGAGTAGGCGAAACAGAAAAGCCATTGACAAGAATAGAATTGATCTTTGCATCTTCAGCGTCTTTGTATTGATCTCTAATGTTGGCTTTTGCAGTTTCGGTAGGAACGAAGTTTGTCAATATCTCTACAGCTACCTCTTTCAATTCAGGAGATTGATACTTGCCGTCGGCAAACGCATGAACAACATTGACATAGCGTTCGTCATTCAGCACGTACACGAAGCGCGGACTCTCAGTTAAGATTTCAGTTGTGATGATTCTGTAAAGAGATGCATCGGTGAGTTTCCGCGACGGAGGAACATCCGCGGCGGCCCACTTGATACGCGACGATGCGATAGTCTCAGCGCAAAGGCGGCATGCCTTATCGACGAATTGGAGGTCTTTGTAGTTCGACAAAGTTGTTTCAAGATCAGGGAAAGTGGTTTTGTGTAATGCGCGATTGCAAACTTGCTTGTTGACAACATGCATCACAATGATAGCCACCACAAGCGACAAGAACACAATAGCGCTCAAGATGTACAGATTGCGTATCAAGATTCTCATTTTCGCGAGAGTATATTCAAAAAAAGAAAATGCAAACTACATGTACCTCAGCTTGCTTCTACTCGATGTTCAACCGCGCGCTGCGTCTTGGCTGCTTCGTCAATTGCTCCACCTTGCGATTCGCTTCTTCGAGCAGACGCTTCGTCTCTTCCAGTTCGAGCTTTGTTGCTTCGTGTTCGTCTGCTCCGCGTTGTTGCGTGAATAGCAGTGCACAGGAGTGAAAACTGTCGCTGTGTGTGACCAATGGGTGATATCCGTTCGGAGGGTCTTCAATTTCCTCTCGAATTTGTTTCTCCCAATCACCTGTGACTAGGTACGAATCCAGACCTTTTTTGTCTGGGAGGAACACGAAGCACTGAACAGCACTTCCGTTGCCTGGATCAAAGATGACATACAGCTTTCGCTGAAGAAGACGCGCAGCTAAAGCGCGTTCAAAGGCTCCGCCACCATCGCGCCTTGTGTCAAGAGGAAGGCGAGAATCGCTGTCGGCGAGTATGTCAACTCTGCGCTTGAGCCAGAAATTCATTTTGGGTCTCTCGTAGGCAACGGCTCGGATTCCTTGCTTGAGCTGATCAGTGACTGGTGCAATCTCTTCAAGATGCCCGCTTTTGTGCAGCAATGCTTGAGCGAACGAATAGAAGGTGCAATTCCCTTTGCCCTCGTTTCCAACTTTCCGCAAGCCAAGTCGAGTGAGGAGATCTGGCGAATCCGGCTTTGGTTTGATTAGCTCTCGTCCCTCCATTGCTTGTTCACTGAGTTTGTTCAAGTCTGAGCGGATCTTCTCAAACGTGTGCGTGAGTCTTGGGTAGTATTCTGACACCGCTCCAAGAATGCGCGCAGCTTGCGGGTATGTCGTCACAAACTCTTTGCACGTCTCGTGATTCTTCGCGAATTCGTGATTCCAGTACAAATCAAATTTGACGCTCTGATGTCGAGTCTCCAGAATCTGAATCAGATACTCCTCCATCATCTGATACACAACTTGGATCTCCTTTCTGACCACTGATCGCGAAATAACGCCGAGAACTTCTCCAAGTACCGAGAGATCGTGGGGGAGGTAAAACTCCTTCCTCGAATGCATTGTCGAGTGTGCCAAAACAAACCTAGCAAACATGTTGTACCCCTCGACAGCTGTCTGCTTGCTCTTCTGACGATCTTGACGCATCTTCGATCGGCGTTCAATCCAACGACGAAGGTACTCCTCATCCCAAGAGGAGATCTCGCGTGGTCCACTGACATAGATTGTATACCAACCATGAACCATGCTTGTCGGAAAGACACCATACTTGAGCTTCTTGTACTCGATCGAGCCATCACGGTTTAGCGCAAACGGCAGCTTTTCAGGCTCCGTCGGAGGCTCCACAGGCTTCTTTTGTCGTTTTTGAGATTTGAGATCGCCGCGCGTTTGCGGCTTTCGCTTCCCCATTGTGTTCTGGATAATTACTTCGTAACTCTTCAATTTTGACGCTAGCGGCATCTGTTGGAAACGGCATTCAATGTGTAGGCGATGTACTCGGTAATTGCCTCGGTATCGATGAACTTTCTCGCTGCTGCCTTTGCCGCAGTGACTATTTTTTGACATTCGTCGTCATGATCAATGCACCATCGAATTCGCTCTTCCAGATTGGACAAGTCAGCATCGACGGGCACATAGTGAGTCCAAGGTTTGAGAACAGCGTCGAGCCACGTAACAGCGCCAACAACATATTTGCTTTCAACCATTATCATTAGCGAGCCACACGAGAGTAAGAATCCTGTGCGATTGGGCCTTGCGTGACCATCCACATTGAGAATGTACTTGTAGCGCTTTACTGCTTCATCCATTGGAACTCGATCAGCGAGTTTGAAAGGCATTTCCTTTGGATGAGTGAACCTTATAACTCCGTGTTTGTCAACTTTGTCTGACAAGTTCCATGAAGTAATACCAGCGTCGAGTAATGGCGCATGCTTGCTTTGCTTCCATTTGGCATTGAGTGTCGCTAACATTGCTCGTTGATTCAGCTCGCGATCGACTCTACCAGTGAGCGAACCGCGAAAGAACGCAATAGAGAGTTTGTCGCTCCACTTAGCTTCAAGCTTGCTCGCATTGAAATAATTGTCTGGATCAGTTGCGAGAAGCCAGTCTTGCGCGATTGGCCACGGCAGATCCATATAGTCATCGTTCGTGTATGGTGAAACGATTGGAGCCATTGCGCCATGAAACTTTACTTTTGGTGCAGACTTGTCTCCCCACAAGAAGAAGTACGGCTCGCGAAGATCCTTCCTCAACAAGGGATAGTCTCGCTTGTTCAAAAAGAATATGCAATCATTGACTTGATGAGCTTTCACTGACGCGTCGATCATATCGTAGAACTCTTGCAAACTATGTTGACCCCACACATCATCGCGCTTCGCGTTGTTCACAAAGTATGCGTTTGCACTCCACTTGGAAACGTCAGGCTCAATATCTCTGATTGAGTAGAGCTGCCGCTTCTTTTCGCGAATGTAATCGTTCAATCGCGTGGTAGTTGTTCGAATTATTTTCCCTTGTTTGTTCTTGAAGCTTGTCTCGAAGCGAATAATGTCAGACCAATTGTTTGTATAATTTGCATTTGCGAACGGAATGAACGCAGCCAATTGATTCTTTCGAACGCAGACAAAGATGCCAACGCGAATGACCTCGAAGAGGTATCGCAACGTGTTCAGCACTCCCTCTTTGCCAGCGCTCTTGTACATTGGTTCCTTCAACCGATCGCAGACTTCTTTGAGCAACTGTTTGCGAGTCAAACGATCCATTGTCTCGCCTCCTCTCTTTGATGCAAAGAACGGTTCAACATACTTATCAATGATATTTGCTTCGATAGCGTCCCAAGAGGTGACAATGTCGAACATGGCTATACAATTGTGACAAGAAGTTAGGGGTTCGCACGAAGATGTGTATTTGGTGGCTGACTACTCTCTCTCTCTCCAAAAATAAATTATTTCGTCAATCTACGAGCTTTTGTGCTTCTGCAGGGCGCGTCAAGGTTTTTAGGTTTTACCAAGTTGATTCAAGATATTGTGGTCCACACTATCATTTTGTCCGAAAATAACGCCAGTCGTTTTTTTCTCTTTGCGCGCAAAATGAGGCTGTTTTTGCGTGACCGTGGGCGTCGTGGGGGCAGGCCAGCGGCGACTGTTGACGATGTGAAGGAGGCGATCAAGAAGAAAAAGCCACATGCGTCGGGCCGTGTAGACGCAGATCAATTGCAGCTCTTTCTTGCTCGACGTACAGTGAGCGGCGCTGAAGAATGGCTCCCCGACACGAACGAAGAAGCACGCTCATTGAGCGCAGGTGATGTAGATCGCGCAGAAGATTCACTCGATTGCATTTAAATGAAATCTGTATTGGTCAAAACAATTCAAACTCTGTCTGTGCATCTTCAAATCCCTCGTTTATGTATTCTCGCAAGTCTGCCGCAAACTCTCGCTTCAAGCGCTTCATCATGTTCTGGAGATCTTCGTCGTCGGTCGAGACCATTCCACCTTGAGCATCGCACATGACTTCAATAAAGCATTCGTAGATGCTTCCAGAGCTCATGAAGCTGTTCTCGCACCAGTCGATGAACTTGCAGTTGAGCGTGATGGGAACGTCTTTGCGAGTGAGTCGTACTTCTTGCAGCGCCTTCGAAAGTTCTTGGCGGCATGCAATTCTTTTGGCAATCAACTCGTTTTCTTGATAGACTTCAAACGGAACAGTCGAAGCCTCACTCGCAATGTCGCTCAAATCGTCATCCGAGGCATGCCGCGGCGTTACTGGTATCTGACGCAGCTGTGAGATGATTTCCACACTTGCGCTTGTTTGCACGTTGACTTTCGTCACTTTCGTCTCCCCGTTTTCGTTTCTCTCGCGAGAGAGCACGGTCGACGAGTGCTTGAAAGACCCCCTTTTCTTCGAATTCACTTCTACTGATCGCGAGAACTCCCGCGATATGTTTTTGTAATCCTGCCTTGCGAGCTTCACGCGTTGCTCGATAGAGCAATTCCATATGTTGATTTCTTTTTGAATCTTCGCTTCGCAAAGTTCCATGCAGCGTTGAATGAGCACTTTGGGATTGGGAACAAATACTGGAGGCAGCATCAGTTCGTAGTCGCTTGGCAGACTTGAAAGCTTGGTTTCGATGTTCTTGGCCGTGCCGTGCACTAAACGCAAGTGCATTCGTATTAGTCGATCGTCTTTTTGAAACCATTTCACCGCTATGGCAAAGCGCGGCTCGTACCGTGTGTCGTCGATTTTGCAAACTCGTCGCGCCGCCAGTTCGCGAAAGACGTCTCCAGCTGCTACGATGGTGTCATTTCGCAAATTGATAACCGCATTCGCGTCCTCGAGACGTTCCTCTGCTTCTTGAACGTTGCTCTCCATTTGCGTGATCTCTTCTTCGATCTCCTCTTGGCGTTCGACCTTGTCTGCCAGTTCGTCGCGCTCTTCTGTCATCAGTTCAAGCTGATCTTGAAGATCTTGATTTTGGTTTTCGAGCTCATCAATCAGAACGTCTTGCTCATCGTCGGATTCGCGGCATTTGGCCTTGAAATCTTTCATCTGAGTTTTGCTTGTCGCTGTGAGCTGAGTGACTTGATTCTTCGCCACTTGCATGCCATAGCAGAAGAAAAGACACTGCAGGCTTGGTCCAGCACGCAACAATCGCATCAAAGCCTTGATAGACAATGCTTCAGGCGACGCTGAATACTCTTCTCCTTCGCTGAACGATATGCGCGCTCGTCGGAAATCTCTGTAGATGTCGCTCATTTGGCGCACCTTCGAGTTGACGATCCCAAAGCGTCTCAAGCGAACCAGCGGAATGACAAACCGGCCCTCATATGACGCATTAGATAGCTTCTTCATCAAGAATTCTGCATAAGCAGTCAACGAGAGGTCGCTCTCTAGCGAGAGATGAAACTTGCGCAGCGAGGGGTTCTCATGAATGTCGGGGGAAAGGCCTGAACTGTTGAACGTAACTCTGTTATTTTCTGTTAGTTGTTATTATTTGCTGTTATTAGAGTTGATATTTTTTGTAAACTTACTCAAAGATTGTATTGCACATCTTCAACTATCAAAATTGATACTCAGTATAAAACTATAAAGTGCCATCGTGCTCTCCACTCATTTCTCGTTTTGCCAAGATGGCAACAAGCGACTCGAGTCCGCGGAGACGTCCTCCCGATAACTCAGGAGCTATTTCTCAAGAGCAACCAGCAAAACGTCAGCGCAGATCCCAACAATGGAAACCACTTCGTAATCGGTTTCGAGATGCGTTATCGCAAGTACGTGCTCTCATTTTCGTACATATTGAGGACGAGAAGAAGTGCTTGCGCGTTCGCGGCATGTTACTTGGACGAGCATGGAGGATTTCATGGATGACAGCGGCGAGACTTCTCCATACTACTTCTCGTAGCGATTTGGAGCAAGTGCTCACTGATTTAGAAGGCTTGAAAACACTCTCGTTTGATGAACAAGCTGATACAGACCATCTCGATAGAGTGTTATCGACGCTGCTGACTCATGTTATGATCGGACACGTTCACGAGTATCGACCATTGCTTTCGAAGTTGTCATCACGAAAACAGTATTTGCTGAATGAAGTCATTGATACTGATATGAAGCTAGCGCTTGATGGATTGCTTCCGCAACAAGACCGTCCCAATTTCAAGTCATGGTTCCAGTTTCGAACGCAGTCTACGGCAGTGGAGACAGAACTCTCGCTATCCGATCTTCATGTATTTCCTCATACCAAGAAGTGGGTATGTGATGAAGATGCGCATACTATGAAGTGTGATGCGTTTGATCGCAAGGAACAACGGACTCAAGATGTGACAAATACGAACATCAAACTCAACGCACTGAAGAAAGAACAGCACTCTGACCAGCTTGATGTTGTGAAGGAAGATCTCAAGCGTTTGAAGGCTGAGAAGAAGTTGATGATGTGTCGTACACGCAAGTATCGGTTGTTTCCTACTGCTGAACAGCAACAACGTCTACGTATGTTCATGGGAACCTGTCGCTGGACCTACAACCAAGCAGTTGCACACTTCAAGAAGACCAATGTGTATCAGGCTTCCGCGTTACGCGATTTGTACGTTACGCAAACGTCAAAGAAGGCTCGCGTATATCCAGATGAAATGGAACCTCCGCCTGAATGGGTGTTTGAAACACCAAAGAACTTTCGTTACAACACGTTGCGCAAGTTTCAGACCAATGTGAAGAGTGCGTTCAGCAATCTGAAGAATGGGAACATTTCGAAGTTCAACATCGGGTTCAAGAGCAAGAAGGACTGTCGTTTCTTTACATTCTGTGAAGATGGAAAAGATGCTGAGATCAAGTACGATAGTGATCTCAAGCAAGCGTTTCTGTCAATCAGTTGTTTGAAAGACATTCCGATTCGTTGCGATCCTGGACTTGTTGTTGAAAACGAAATCCAGATCATGAACACGAATGGGTTTTGGTATGCAGCGATTCCTCAGTTCGTTCGTCCAAGTACTTATGCGAACCAAGGACGTTGTGTGGCATTGGATCCCGGGATGAAAGCATTTATGACTGGTGTCGATTTGAACGGAAAGGTACTTCATATCGGTCGTAACAACAAAGAGCATTTGAGCGCTTTGAGAGAACGAGCGAGTTTAGCGCAACAAGCGATTTCGAATATCAAGAATACTCCAGGACATCGATCTCGCAAGCAATGGAAGGCGTACGTGATAGCCAAGCGTGCGTTCAATGTTGCCGTTGCAAAGCTGAAGAACTGTGTCAAAGAACTGCATTATCAGACATGCTCGTACTTGACCAAGCATTACGACACGATCATTCTCCCGATATTTCAAACGAGAGATATGGTTAAAAGAAGCAGCAGTCGTACTCATGGGTTCAATACGACTATCTTGAGCCTGAATCACTTCCAGTTTCGAGAACTCCTGCGAGCAAAGTGCGAGTTGATGGACAAGACATTAGTCGTTTGCTCAGAGATGTACTCAAGCATGACATGTGGAAGCTGTAGCAGACTTCATCTCAAGCTTGGAAATCAAGATGTATTTGACTGTCCACATTGTGAGCATGTTGCTGGCCGAGACGTCAATGGAGCCTTCAATATTTTACGTTTCGTATGCAGTGGATCACTTGCGGTCAGCGATATCTACTGATTTACACCTTGGTCTTTTCGTCTCGGGTTACAGCGAGACTCCCCGACAGAGATAGTTAAAAATAGCTAGATTTGTTGAACTTTACTGTAACGGAGCATGTTCGCTTGCATGCTGCGCGGTCTTCTGTCTTCTTTTGCGGAGGGAGACAAAAAAACTCAATGTTAAAAATAAAAAAATCAGTTTGATACAAAATGTTTGCGACTGTTTCAAACACATTTGATAATGACTCATTACAAAATTACACAAATAGCCACAAGTGCAATGAACATTGCCGACCGTCATCACTCGCGAAAATGGGGGAAGTGGAGCTATGGTGCGGTGTGTATGGCGAAGCAACTGTGTTTCCCGTGGAGATCGCATGTGATGCGAAAGTTTGCGCGCTGCAGCAGACCATTGTGAACGAGAAGAAAGACGTCAATGATCGCTTCAAAGTTGATCCAGCCATGTTAACGCTCTACTTGGCGCGGAAGAACGGCGAGTGGCTGACTGACGATCAGAATATGGAGAGACTCTTGCGTGGAGCAGTCGACACTGAGTATGAGAAGATGCGACCGTCGTGGAAGCTCAAGAAAGAGGAGTTGCTTGGAGAGAACTTCGAGCCTGGACGAAGAGAGATTCATGTGCTGGTGAAACTCCCAGTAGCTGCGGTCGCTGTTGCAAGTGAGGAACCAACGATTGCGCAATTAGCGAAAAAAGTTCACGAATTGCACGAGCTAATTGTACCACAGAAGAAGCGCAAGCGATATGATCATTCGGAGATGAACACAGTCAAGGCACACTCGCTCATGCGAGACTTGAATATTCGCATGAAGGTTTCGCGCACAGTTTCATCCTCTGATGAAGACTCGCCTTCTATTGAACCGTTCAAGTGGGAGAGCGATGAAGAAGAGAAAGAAGATGAGCAGCGCGAGCGATACCGCGCGTATGTGGAGTCCAACATCGGTGATGTGCTTGCGAACAAGCGGCTTTGCGTGCTCAGTGTGGAGAAAGACAGCGACATTCTTACCGTCAAAGTCTCAGACGTCGAGCTTGTTGGACGCGCAGATCTTCTCATTCTGAGTGACGTCGCCAAAGATGATTCATCCAATTTGCAGTGGTTGCCCAAGGTGAAGATGCTCATCGAAGTGAAGAGAGATATGCAAGATGACGCCGTCTACCAAGCTCTCTCGGAGCTGATTGCACTTGATGCTCTCGCCGGCGACTCAGTGATGGCGCTTGTGACAGACTTGACAAGTCATTGGCATTTCTTGTGGATCTCAGACAAGAGCAAAGATCGCGCATTCATTCGATCAGCGGTTCTGACAGATCCAAGCGCAGCGTTTGAGGCGATTCGAACGATACTTGCGCAAGAGTCATCTGACGATTCAGAGATCAGCTTCCCATGGATTGAAGAACCCGTGAAGCGGCGCAAGCTGACGCAACTGTTGCCGTCTCTCAGAGGAGGTGTCGACATTCGCGGAGCTCTGGAACGATACCGTGACATCGCAAGCATTTCAGGTCCCGACATTGACTTGGCGCGCGAAGTGGCGAACCAAATCGTACGATCGATGCCCGCTTTTAGCAAGTACACCTTTGAGCATTAGCTGCAAGACCTGTCGACACTTCTGTGAGCACATAATTAGCTCTAGACCTCAATATCAACAAATACGTGTGAGTTTGAGCGCACCTCGTATGCAAATTCGTTGTCAAACTTGTTCAAAACTGAATTTTTTTTTGGATTTCAAACTCTGAAGTCAAAATAACAGAGTTGCTGGCGCAAGTACCAAGATGAACGCTCACGAAATGATTCTCTCTGGCTATGCGGATTGGCTGTTGCTTCTCAATGGAGCCCCAGCACTTGTCGGCTCGACGGAGAACGGAGGTTGCACTGATTGCTACCTCGAGGCTCTTCGCCTTCAGCTGCCTTTCGCGCCATGCGACGCTTGCTATGTAGGCACACAGTTTGAGGTGATCTTCTACGCTGACTTTGCGAAATCGATCGCCGCGTTCTGCAACGCTAGACCGTGGGACGGCGAAGTTCATCACAGGCGAATCGCACTGTGTGGACCTGAAGTGGTGAAAGTGGCGTTTCATGATGTGGAGCTAGGGGCAGCTGGCGTGCGTCACGCGAAGATGGATCTTATGATGGAACTTTGGCGCGAAGCAAACAACGTCGAGTCTTGCGGTGGTGGGGAAACTGAGAACGCAACGGTTGCGCGACTCTTGGCGACGAGCGCGTGTTTCTGATGGGTGGAGCGAAGAAAACAAAAAAACGATGATACCCCTTGTGGGTTGAGTTTTTTTTGTTTTTGCGAGTGAGAAGTCGCGTTCTCGCTGGATTTTCATTGTCTTGAGTGAGAAGTCGCGTTCCGCTAAATATTTTCATTGTCTTGAGAGGTACATCGAGTGAGAAGTCTTGAGCGAGAAGTCGGCATTCCAAGATTTCGTCTTCAGCTCACAAGTGACCATGAATCACTCAATCACCTAGTGAGATACTGGTAGATACCGCATGATACCAAAGTACCACTTGATACCTACTACCTCTTGGGCCTGTAACGCCAGCAAAGCTGGCAGGACTCCTCGACGAAGGCATCGCCGATTGACGCTACGCTATCTCTAGCCTAGCATCTGCATGTTCTTGTGAAAGATGTTCTTGGCAGCATTGACGTCGCGATCGTGCACAGCATGACAGAACGAACACCTGTAGATGCTGTTGCCGCCGAGGTCATCCTTGATTCCACCGCAGCTGGAGCAAGTCTTCGATGTATACTCTTCTCCGCACTCGATCATACGTCCGCCGACACGCTCCATCTTGTGCTTCAGCAGCATCTTGAACTTGTAATGCGACTGAGCCAACATCGCTCGTGCTGTCGACGTACGAATCTCGCGCTTCTTTCCTTTTTTTGTCGCAGCAGGAGCCTCCGTGACTTCGTCTGATGAAGTCGGCGGTGTACCGTCCGCTGCTACAAGCCTCTCGTACTTTCGCACCATCTCCGACGTGTTGAACGAAGGCAGAAGAACTTGTTTGTAGTTGCTCGCCAACCAGCTTGAGAGCTTCTGATGCATATCATTGACCATACGCGTGACGCGACGATGCGTAAAGCGAATAAATCTGCGATGGCGATATCGCTGACGATGAAGCTGCGTCTTTTTCTTCCCCTTCGTCTTCTTTCGCTGTCGGATCATCGTTTCATGCTTCGCCTTGCTCTCGTTGTCCATTAACGCGAGTTCAGACTTCATGGCGTCGATCACTTCGAAACGCCGCTTGAGCTTGGTGTACGCATCTTTGACACTGATCGTACGACCTTCAGGATCGTAGATCGTCGCAAAATTGCGAACGCCAGGGTCAATCGCACACACACGATTTGACTTCGTTTGCTCGAACTCGCGAAGACGAGGGATCGCAAGATAGTATTCTCCTTCTCGTAGTCTTTGCAGTCGAATGGAGGTCGTGAGCTGAGGAAGTGCTTCGCGCAACTCAATTCTGTCGTGCTTCCCAAATCCAAAGAAGCGTCGATGAAACCGCACGTAGTTCTTCCCGTCATGAACAACAGCGCTGACTGGACCTTTTCGAAGCTCCATAGTGTTCGAAGGCGCGAACTTGCTCTTGAACTTGAGCTCGGGGAACGTGGTGTTCTTGTTCTTCTCCTTCAACGCGAAGAACAGCGCCAAAGACGACTTAATCGCCTTCTTGAAATCGCGAAACGCGGAATTGTACACCTCCTCATTCACCTGGAGGTGACGCCGCAGCATTTTCTTGTTCCTGAAGTACGGCGACATTGTTCCTTTTTGCGAAATTGGTCGATACTTCTTCGCGAGCTCCTCCACAGTCATCTTTTCGTTCATATTGGCTTTTCTCCGTGACACCAGTCGCGTAGCACGATCCTCCTTGGAGCGAGCAACAAGCTTGTTGTACACGGCGCGATTCGCGGCGAACATCTGTTCCAACTTCTCGCGCTGAAGCGTAGTTGGATACAGGCGAATCTTGATAGTGCTGTTAACAGGCTCGCTCTTTTCACTCAACTCTCCCAGAGCGCGTAGATCTTCCTGCAGATCTACGAACGACGGCGTACGCATTGTTCTCCATGGAGTCGCTCTGGACACGTCGGTGAAGTTCGTGATGTCAAACCATGACGTGAGCAATCGTTCCACCACACGCTGAGATTCGGGAACGCGAAGTCGATCTCCTGCTCGTCGCCTTTCATGCCGTTGTGCTCGTCGATGCTTCCGCCGACGCTTCCGCTGATGCTTAACTCTTTTGACTTTCTTGGGGCGAGCTTGACGTAAGTGTCGAGGTTTCTCAACCACTTGCAACGTATCCGCGTTTGGCATCCACAGATCATCCGCCACTGCACGATTGAACCACGCCGTCGGATGCATGAGCACTCTCCCATCGGACGCTGTCTTCTGTTGCGTAGACTTGGCAGTTCTGCTTGAACGTCGACGTTTCGGCTTCTCCTCGTCGGACGGAACGACGCCATCTGAAGCTGTCTTCTGTTGCGTAGACTCGGCGATTCTGCTTGAACGTCGACGTTTAGGCTTCTCCTCGTCAGGCGGATCGCTCTTCTTCCTGCGCTTGCCGCTCATGGCGACAAAACGAAAATGACGAGATTTGAGCAGCCGAGTGCAGAAGGATAGGAAATGATTTGTTGCAGTCGGATTTGCAAAAATTAAATGCAGTTTGAGGATTGTGATTGGTTGAAAAAACGTGTAATTACCGCTCTCGAACTTCGGTAGATGACACATGCTCCGGCATGTTCGCTGACTAGAGAAGGCTCTTACGTCTGCTGCTTCGTAAACTTCTCGAGCTGCCGATTCAATGACGCATTGTCCGACGTGTCGTGTCGCGTACGTTTTGACATTGCTGGATTCTGAGGAAACTATCGAACAACAAGTTTGTTTGGAGCGATCGTATCGATTTGCATTGACGCTCTTGATGATCGGCGTCGGCGGCATTTTGTGGTTGATCGATTGGAGCATTCTTCACTACGAGATCTACGATTTGATCGATTTGCCTCAAGCACCATATTATGCTGTGTATTTGGGATTGAGCTTTTTGTCACTGGCGTTCATCATGGGACTCGTCACAATCGTGTATGGTTGTATCGATTGTTGTCGCTATCCCGACGCTCGCCCCGATTGCTCCAGAAACTCCAACTCGCCAAGATATCACATGTTGTACTTCGACAATAGCATCAGCAGCACTCCGATCAACTCCAGCAGCAGCAGCAGAAGCAGCAGAAACAGCAATCGCGATGATGATGCTGGCAAGATCATTTTGGTCGTTATCGTTGCGATCGTCATCTTGATCGGAATCGTTGCGATCTACTTTGCCATCATTGGCATTTCAGGCGATTTGGTCAACAACTCCGGTCAGAGACGCGAGCGCCGCACTCGAGCATCGTATCAGCGCGTCAAGAACCTGCGTCCATTGCATTCGATTGCTTGAATTTCATTTAGTTAGCTTTTCTCAGTACCTTCTCTCACCAACACAAAAATACAGAAGGTTTGCAATAAAGTACGAAGAAGGGAGTGGCGGGGAGTTCGACAAAGCAAAGAAGCTATGCCGCGCGCCAGCGAGATATGGGTCACGCGCGTGCGCGACAACAGCGGTGACGACGAAGGGATTGCTGTCGTGCCTCTTGGAATAGAGGTCACAAAGGGAATGCACAAGGCAAACAAACCAGGAGTGGCTGATCACGAAACCTTCATAGTCACAAGCTTGAAGGAAAACGGATCAGCCGCACTGTCTGGCGTACGTGTTGGTAACGAACTGTTGCGCTGGACTCCCCAGTTTTGGAGCGATACGAAAACAAGATGGAGTGACGAAGTGTCGAAGAAATGGACAAGCGAGACCATTGCGGAGATCGACAAGCTTGATGCCACCAACAATCTCATCCTTATTCAAGCCATTTGCCATACTCGTGAGGACCGCGCTGCTCACCTGCAGCGTAAGAGGAAAATCGCGTCGGCTCAGACGGTAATGCGCACTAAGCGTCATTCATTAGGAACTGGTTCAGATCTTGACGAGAAGATACAAAAGTTGCGGGATCAGTTTATCGAGACTGTGCGAAGATATGATATATCTCCCGACGACATGTCAAGCACTCCGCCACGCGACGAAGAATCAATCGTAGCCGAATCGCCAACCAGAACGGCAAACGCTCCTCGAAGCGACGGAGAATCGTCAGATGAAGAGCCGCATGCTGAAGAGCCGCATGCTGAAGAACCATCAACTGAAGAAATGTCAGATGAAGAACCGTCAACTCAAAGTGTGAGAGTTGACACGGCAAGCGCTCCAGAATGCGACGAAGAACATGTACCTAGTGTACTTGAAGCGCTCCAACAGCAGAATCATCTGCTGCATCTGACATTGGTCGAGATGCAGAATCGCTCTTCTGCCGCTCATTCTGCACCTCAAGAAGCGTTTCCGAATTCACCTTTCGCGAAGCATCGACGTGATCTCAATGATGCATTGAGCAATGCGACCGAGAATGCGACCGAGAATGCGACTGGCAATGCGACTGGCAAGCGCTTGCATGATGCTGTGACTATGGCGCGTTCATTGATCACCTGGCACAAAGTGCAACGAGTCTACGAGAAGCGCTTGTACGAAGACAAGGATGACGCTGTGTTCCCGATTCATCTTATCGACAATTCGCATTTGGTGCCGCTTTATCAAGAGCTGAAGTGTCAACGTCGCGAACTTGGATCTTGTCGCTTGAATGCGTCTGATCAACGCTTGAAGCAGAGCATCCACACAGTGATGTACCATACGAAACAAATCTTTGGCGAAGATTCAATCAAGATTGAGTTTGAGGCGCAGCTGAGCGACAGTTCGCTCTCCAGCGCGAGCGTTGCTGATCTTCTCATATCGCGAGGGAACAGCAAAATTGTCATTGTTGAGTCGAATCAGCACAATCTGCTTCAGAGTCAAGCTCAAGTTCTTTCGATGATGGAGATTGCAGTTGCCAACAATGAGAAGAACGAACAAGCGCCAACGCCCGTGTTTGGCATTGTGTCATCGTTCACTGATTGGATCTTCTATCGATATGACAGCAACGGAATCTACTACACGCTCGATTCTATCAACGAAGATCGCAAACTTGACGCGGATGTGCAGCGTGTAGTTGGTCGAATCTACTCGATGCTCGCGGCAGCCGATGCATGTTGAGTTTTGTTCTCAAATGAAATTTTTTTGCTTTGTTCAAATGTTTGTACTTGAGTTTGATGAACAACACGCGCGAAGCAACACCGCGAATCAACATCGCGAAGCCACGCCGCCGAGCTACACGCGCTTACAGCGCATGGTGATACTGATGCGTCGTTCTTTGCAGCGCTTGGTCTTTGGCACCGAGTGCAGGTGCGTCTTTTGCGTCGTGCCGCCCATGATCAGGAGATCTCCATCTTGTACGTCGATAGTAACGCTATTTCCTGAAGTGCCAGGCTTGGGAGCAAGGCGGAACTTCCGTGTAGCGCCTAATGACAGAGTCAATATGGGAGAGCCTGAGTAGAGCTCCATTTCATTGTCGCTGTGCGGTCCGATATAGTGCTCGCCAGTCTCGTACCAATTCGTCAGACAATTGTTGAACATTGTTTTGCCAGCTTTGTTCACCACGAGTGCTTGAAGCTTCTCAGCCGCGGAGCGCATCACTTCAGGCATCTGCTGTCCACGAAACATCGCGCCGGTAAACTCATAGTCGACTCCGTAGTTCTCGACGAAGCGCGGAAGCGCCACCGGCTTGCCCCACATCACGACGCAGCGCTTGGTAACGGGATGTAGATTCCAATAGTCGTCGAACGAATCAACAGTAGCGAAACGCTTGGCGTGGATGATCCAAGAGCTGCCATTGTCATTGAGATGGATGATCTCATGAGGATGATCGCCAAGCTTTGTTACCAAAGATTCTTGAGTGAATGCTGTCATGGTTTGATTGACTTGGCAAATCGCGAAATGAATGTCTTCCATTTTGAGATAAGCCGCGCAAAGTATATAAAAAAAAGATGGTGGTTGATCGTGTTGTATTGGTACAGCAGCTTTTGATTGATGGCTCGGGAGGCATTTGACCCAAAACTCATGCTTGAATTTGTTGGCGAGGTCGTCACTCACAATTATGAAGGACAGAGTGGCGAATCGTACGAAGCGCGAGGATCAAAGATCAAGCACATCAAGCTACAGTGCATACCGCATTTTGCGCGATCCTTTTTTTTTCCTCGTTATATTGTTCTGCACAAAACTCAAAATCACAATCAAATCGTATTTTTTGAACAGTGCTACGTATACTCTAGTCGATGCAACGCTTGTACAGCAGCACTTGGTTGAAGACGTTTGCACTCGTCAAGTCCAGTGGCTGAATCTTCTCAAGAAGATCGAGACATTGGACCTGACGAATGCACACGTCTTCAACCAAGTGCTGCTGTATAAGAGCAACTGTTGCGTCGACTTGTCGAGGCTACTGAGAACAGTCTTCCGAGCTTGGCGTCATGGCGAACTTGATCAGACTCGCAGGAGGCGTCGCGGTGGTGTTTCAGTTGGAGTGGACGGAGCCGGCGATCAGCCGCTCTTCCGCTGTGTATTTCGTCTCTCCAGATCAAAAAAAGAAAAAAGAGAGCGCTGCAGTCACCCTGCCAAGAAGAATGACTACTGCGGCTTTCATCAAGCCCAAGACCCATATTTCAGGCTTGAGGTCTCTTTGAGGCTGCCAGCGGCGATCAGTTTGCTTGAAATATGGGTCTTGCGCTTGATGATAGCCACAGTAGCTATTCTCCTTCGCAGGGCGATTGCAGTGCTCTCCTTTCCGCCATCGTCGTTGACCAGCTCCTTGATCTTGTCAAGCGTGCTCGCGGTGACATAACGAACGTGAACGCTTGACACATCATCTTCAGCGACTGCGGCGATGAATTGTTGCTGCTGATTGCTGTCGTTCTTGCCATCTGTGATACGCTGCAGATGACGCTCGTCGCTCTTGATTAGGTAGAAGTTGTTTGCACAGGATCTCGCGAGGCTGATGAAATCCCTCAACCTCTCGTCGCTGCGTTTCCATTCATCATAGTGACGTTCCTTCTCCTTGGCGTGTTCGGCGATCAGCTTATTCATTGTTGCATCAGCGCGCTCGTTCGCTTCTCGGACTTGGGCTCGAAGGAACGCCACCTAGTCAAGACACTGTTTCTTCGAAGACGGCTTATCCTGCATGCTCTGCAGGCGGCAAATGGAGAAGTGACAGTTTTTGGCGCGCGAATCAAACGAGGTTATTTTTGTATTTCGAGGTTATTCGAATATCTTGTTGAAGTATTGGCAAGAGCAAACGTTCACTGATTGGCTGATTTTGTTTTCCTCTCTCTCAGGTAGAACCAATGCCAAAAGCAAAGTGCAGAGCAACATGCACAAGAGCCTCTCATCAGCGAAGCGCAATGCGTCGTTCATGATTGACGCAAGCACAGCACCAACGAAGAAGCAGCGGCAAGACGAGACGATTCGAGAATTCGCGGCGTGGCTCGACTGGTGGCAAATCTCTCGTGAACAAACACTGACAATTGCATTCATGCACGAATTCAAGAATCGTTTGTTTTGGCAAGAGGTGTCTCGCCGAGGCGATTTGACGTTGCCAATGCTACGAGTATTTGCAGAAGTGTTGAACTGGCGCGCAGTATCTCGTCACATCGACCTGGCACCTTCGACTTTGCGCGAATTCAAGAATGTGTTGGACTGGGATGAAATCTCCGCTCGAAGCGACCTTCCTCTAGCCACAATGCGCGAATTCAGTGCTCATTTGAACTGGGAGACGATCTGTGAACGCCAAAATCTATCATACTGTGCGGCTCAAGAATGCAGATCTCAATTCATCGTTAGACATCATCCCTCCCACGAAGTTCTGCCTAAGCGAATCAAGAATGCTATCTACGCTGGCGACATTGTGGCGGCGTTCGGCTTTTCGCTTGAGATCCAAACCCGTATTCAAATGTTCATCTGACAAACTCAATTGTCGTAGGCGCGAAGCAAATGCAGCACCTCCGTGTGTCCTCTCTCTGCAGCGCCGTCATATCCTTTCTGAGTGCAGCGATAGCCTTTCACATACGCCCACATCAATAATTGGCGCAATCCATGACAGGCAGCTTCATCCGCAAGGCTCTCTTTGACTTTCGCGAGCTCTTGCTTGAAAGCTTTATCTCTCTGACGTGCCAATGTGCACATCTCTTCGTATTCAATGATCCAGTCAAGTGCAGAGGCTCTATCGTCCTCATTTGGGAGACGAGCAAGAAGATTCAATTCCGCACTCGCGACACCATCTTCAGTAACTATGTCTTGGCGTGGGTCTGGTTCTTGAAGAAAACGTGCAATTTGGTCTCGCCTAAGACGAGTCGCCAAGTTTGTTGCAAACTCAATGCTATCAACCAGGTTCTTCTCATAGAGCCACACCACTACGTCGAAATGCCCACGCAGCACTGCGTTCACCAATGCCGACGATGAGCCATGCACGCCTTTCGCGTAGAGAAATTGAAGGACATCCAAATTCCCCAGCAACGCCGCCACATCAAATGCTTTGTTAGTGCACTTGAGTCCTCGTGCGTAGCACCATCTCGTCAGAAGAAGCGACCCGCAAATAGCGGCATAATCGGCATCATCATCGATTAAGACGCAGCGTCGTGACATTCTTTCAAATTGAAGGATCCAATCAAATGTTGCCGATATGCTGTTGATCCAGGTCAGACGAACTGCTTGCGCGTTGTGAACGTGTTCGATCCAATCGCTGTTTGCAATCTTGTGAGAAGAGCATTCTATACTGGCGATTCTGAGAGCTACTTGAGCCGCCTCGGAGCAATTCCCCGGGTGCGAGAACCGCTGGCCATAGTCTTCATGAAACCAAGCGCCTTGTGTCGAGACTCCTCTGAATATCTCATTGTACCATGAGCTTTGAATAGAGAACCCCTTTGACATGGTGACGACGTTGACAGGCTTTGACGCCAAGTACAGTAGGTGCTGCTGAAACAAAACCTGACCGACAGCCGCTTGAGCTAGCAACTCCATGGTTTGCACATCATTCATCTCCACAGCGCCAATGTACATCGCCAATTCCAAACCGCTCGTGCCAGCGAATCGCGCTCGAGTCCATTCAATCAAGTCGCGGTTCCCCGAAGCGCCGATGTAGAAGACGACGAGAGCATCCTTGACTTCGAGAGTAGTTTTAGACCCAATACAGTAGTCGAGCACGCGTGAGTCAATCTTGTCATACCTAGTTAGCATGGGCACCCCTTCTTCCCAGAATTGGGGCGCCATATATGGATTTTCTACACGCGTTTCGCCCGTCTGATCACGATAACCCTTGCACCAATACCAGATCATGACCTTGATCACTTTCGCTCGTACCAACTCGCCAGTAATGAACGCACCAATGCGACACAGGACGTCATCGCTGCTGCGCAAGCCGGCATGCTTGACTAGCAAGGACACCGATGTGAGAATCCACATTTTTCTTTCTCTTGCTTCCGAACGAGAACGAATTCGAGTATTGTCTTGTTGAACTTTCTTCAAGAGAATCAGATATGAGAATCAGATTAGACGCATTGATACATTTCGAGATCTTTTCCGCGATTTCTGATTGGACAATTGTGAACACGGTGACACATCTACAAAGCCACTCCGCGATTTTGATTGGTCAAAGACACGAGTGCGGATACAATACTATCAAATGTTTGAAGAACAAATCACATACTCACGAGTGCTGTTGATTGCAAAAGGCACCTCGAATTGGCATAAAACTGATTTTGCAAAAATGGGAGAATTTGAAGATTTTGACAACAAACTGGAACCAAAAGTTTTCAAATTTTCAAAAAACACCCATTTATACAAAAATGCAAATACCACATTTTGATGCACATTCGATGCCGCAACGATGCTCTAAATGCTTCAACTTGCGGTTAATTGAGTGATTATGGCGTATCCGCAATTTCAATTGTTCGCCTTATTTGCGCGAGAGCTCATATGGAGACGGCACAGAGAGGCTTTTGTCAGTGTCACATCGCGCGATCTTCTTTGCACGAGAGCTCACCAGCAGTCATATGGCGATGGCGCAGAGTGGCTTCTGTCAGTGTCACGCCGCGTGATACTTTGAGATCAGTATATGTCAAAAGTAGTGATTTGAGTAGTCTGATTGTCTTGCACAAACTTTTTTTGGCTCGACGATTTTTGAAAAAGTTTTTGAAAATGAAATTTGTCGAATGAGTTGAATTGATGATCTCAAATCACAAATCGAGCTATCTGTCGGCGAAATGCACTCATTTCAAAAATTGACTCACCGATCTCGTTTGCAAACAAAAAAATGTATTCACCAAGATCCTATGAAATGCACAACTTTTGAATGATGGTAACTTTTCGCTGCAACTAACGCATCATCGCGTGAAGACTGACTCACTCCTTTGTCGGACAGAAACTTTACCATCTCAAAGTCGCCGCAACTCGCCGCTTTCACAAACGCATCGTCGATTGAAGTTTGAGTCACTCCCTTGTCGAACAGAAACTTTACCATTTCAAAGTCGCCATATCTTGTCGCTTTCACAAACGCATCATCGCGTGAAGATTGATTCACTCCTTTGTCGGACAGAAATTTTGCCATATCACAGTATCCACTGCTCATCGCTTTCACAAACGCATTGTCAAGTGAAGATTGATTCACTCCTTTGTCGAACAGGAACGTCACGACTTTCATATGACCGTTAGCAGCCGCTTTCACAAACGCCTCAGCAATTCCTTCATTGTTATCCAATCGCTTAACAGTCCACAAATGACCAGCGCTCGCCGCTTTGATAAATGTGTAGTTGAGCGCAGAAATCTGAATGTTTTCTTTGATCAGCAGATATTTCACGATATTGAAGTGGTTTCCGGATGCCGCTGCTGTAATCGCATCAACGAAAATGGATTGACTCACTCCCTTGGCATGCATGGCAATTATCATGTCTAAATGACCACCTCTTGCCATCTTGATGAATGCATTATCAATCAAAGAAGCCGGAACATCGGTGTTGTTGAACAAGAATTTCACGATTTCGTAAGAGCCTTCGGCGGATGCAATTGCAAACGCATCATCAATCACAGGCTGGCTCACTCCCTTATTGAACAGGAATTCCATCAACATGAATTTGTTGCGAGCCACTGATTTTGTAAATGCTTCAACAAGCAAAGAACTCTTGTTTTCTCCTCCTTCATCATTGCACGTCTGACATTTCTCTTTCTTTCTGAACAGATAATCGGCGATAGAGAAATGATCTCTAGCTGCTGCTGTTATGAGTGCATCATCAAGCACAGAAATCTGAAAGTTCGCGTTGTGGAACAAGATCTTCAAAAGATCCAAATCGCCACTGCTAGCAGCCCTTACGAACATGTCATCGAGTACAGATTGAGATACTCCGTAATCAATGAGAGTCTTCATAATCTTCAAATGATCTTTGTCTGCCACTGCTTCAAATGCTTTGTCGAGTGTAGATTGACTAACCCCTTTGCCGAAAAGGAATGTCACAATATACATGTGATCATTGATCACCGCATTGATGAACGCATCAGCAACCGCCGCATCCTGGTTTGATCCATTTGCGATCAGGAACTTTACAACATTGAAATCACCACTGATCGCCGCCTTTGTGAGTGCATCATTGAGCAAAGCAGTTCTGTCTTCTTCACCATTGTACAAGAGATTCACGATTTGTAAATGACCCTTGTGAACTACTTTCATGAATGCAGTGTCAAGCGGAGAACTCCGACTTCCCCCACTGTCATACAAGAGCTTCGCGACTTTCCCACATCCGCCCGCCGCCGCTTTCAAAAACTCTGCTCCTCCCCCATTGTCGCACAGAAACTTCACAGCCTCTAAGCGATCACCAGCTACAGCCACTTTGAACGCGTCATTGAGCAAACAAATTTGGTTCGCTCCATTGTGGAACAGATACTTCATTACCTCCAAACGCCCACCTGTTGCCGCTCGCATGAATGTATCATTGATTAAAGAAATCTGATTCACTCCATTGTTGAACAGAAACTTCACTACCTCCAACCACCCGATTGCTCCTGCTTGCACGAATGTATCATTGAGTAACGAAATCTGATTCACTCCATTGTTGAACAGAAACTTCACTACCTCCAAACGGTTGTTACGACCTGCGTTTGTGAAAGCATCATTGAGTGCAGAGGTTTGAATTTCTTCACGATCAAAGAGAAATTCCACGAGCTTCAAATGACCACCTCCAGCTGCTTTTGTGAACGCATCGTAGATCTCTGATCTTTTTGTGTATCCTTTGTTGTCAAAGAGAAATTTGACGATGTCCAAATGGCCATTACCAGCTGCAAGTGCGATGGGTATACCAAAGCTGAAACCGTCTTCTTCTTCGTCTTCGAAATCAGAATACAAATAATCCTCGTGCAGGAACTTAACAATGTCGAGATATCCATTGGATGCGGCTGTTCTCATGGCGTCATATAGAATTGCACTATCATATTGCTTGTCGTGAAGAATCTTGCTCACTGTAAGGATTCCCTCTGCTGCTGCCCAATTGAACGCCTCAAAGTAATCTTTGCATTTATCGCAAAATGCTTCCGCGACAATATCAATCATGACTTGTTGCTCAGTTTCCATAGCCTCTTTGAGTGCGTCGCTCAAGTCGCAATCGTACTTTGGAAGCAGGCACCGCACAGCATCAACATGACCGCCTTCGATTGCGTTTGTCAATGCCTTCGAGCTTGGATTGAGATCATTCTCATCGAACCCCCCTTCTTCGTACGCAGCTTCAATCACGTCGCAATGCCCATGCGACGCGCCGACTTCAACTTGTCCAGTCGCTGCTGCCTTGATCGCTGCCTCCTCGTATGACATGGCGAACTCCTCGATGCGCTCCATGACATGAGGCAGAGCTTGAATCGCGAGAGGAACTTGTAGATATTTCAAACACTTGCTTTGTCGATAACGCGCTTCTTCGACAATGAGAAGTGTTTGCTTTTCACCACAGCGCTCACTTTTTGGCGGGTAGCAATAGCAAAAGCAAGTCATGTGCATCGGTTGAAAACACAAATATTCAAAAAACCTCAAAACCTACTATTCAATTGTATGCGCAATCGTGATTGGTGGATACTAAAATTGATTCCGTGATTGCTGATTGGTCAAAAGTTGAACGCGTTGACACATTATCAGATAGACTCCGCAAATGCTAATTGGTCAAAAATGCAATGCGTTGACACATTTTGAGATCTTCTTCGTGATAATTGGCTGATGCTGAACGCGTTGACACATTTTGAAATCTTCTCCGCGATTTGAATTGTTCGCATTAATTGCGCGAGAGCTCATGTAGAGACAGCTCAGATTGACTTTATCACCGTCACATCGCGCGATCTTCTTTGCACAAGAGCTCACCAGCAGTCATATGGCGATGGCGCAGAGAGGCTTTTGTCAGCGTCACGCCGCGAAGTTCATCTAAATAATTGACTTGCGCAAACTTTTTTTTTCGCTCAACGATCTTGAAAATATTTCGAGAGGAAGAGTTTGCTGACCTATCCTTTGGGGCATTTCGTCAGCTCGGCGCCGATGAAACCATGGCAGAGCAAACTGTAAAGCTCGTGATCTTCCAAGCTGTTCAGAACTCGCGATATGCTGTTGTCACTTACAAACTTCTTCACAATGTCCAACGATGTCAAATCTGTAATATTGAGTTGACTCTGCGCGTATTCGATTCCTCGAGTGCCAAGTTTGTTCAATATCTCAATTGGAGTAACAGTCGACGAATCAAATGTTGAATCAATCGACTTCAAATAGAACTTGGCAAAATTAATCAATTTGATGACTACTGGATTTGACAAATCAATGTCTACACTTTCCGCGACTTTGTGGTCTGTCATGTACTTCGCAAGGTTTTGCTTATACGTAGACGAGTCAAACGATTTGTTCGCGTTTTGCAAATAAGTGGAGGCAGACTCGGTCAGTGAAGTTATTGTCGCGCTCCCCAGATTGAGAACATCATTGATAATAACTTCTCTCGTCGTACGTTCCTCGCCACCCAATTGATTGAACGATTTGCCGTTGTACGCTTTCAGGCAAGCTACATAGCGATCATGGCTGAACATTGACGAGTAAGATACCAACACGCCAAATCTGTCCTCAGGCTCAGTGACCAGTTTGTAAAGCAGAATGTCTTTTGCTTTGTCGACAGGAATTGGCGACGATAGCTTGCTCATCGCTAGAAACAGACTCACATAATTTTGATTTGAAGCTAAATCAAACTTGTACTTTGACCGATACTCATAAATGCTTTTCGCCATTGTTCGAACGTAATCATTCTTGAATTGATAGTCATCTGTTAGCCCATCTTCAAGCATCTCCAAACTAGGAGCATGCTCGTCTGAGCACACTGAATGCACTTCTCTCGGAAGCAAGACTAGCGCGCATACACAAATCAATATGCCGATTACTAAGAGCCCAGCAATATGAGGGAGTTGCCGAGTTAGCCTTAACCATGCGTTGTCTAAGATTCCTTTGGCATATGAGCGCGCTCCCATTGTTCTAGCTATATCAAAACACAAAAAAAGATTCTCAACTACTCGATGAGAATCACGCTGATCACACGATCGCTAAGCGGAAGTTCAGTAATGGTATCGACAAAGTGCAAGTTGTGATATTTGTCGATTATGAATTTGTATGGCATCAGAATCTTCACTCCGTCGCGTTCCACGCCGCTTTGAAGCGACTTGAATACAGTGTTGATGCTATTCACCAAAAACATCACATCGTTATTGAATGTTGCTGGCAAACGCTCGTTGCGCGGCACTTTCACGATTCGAGCAGCTAACTTACCAAATTGGGTTCGAAGCACAGGCTCGTCCTTCGCGACGCGAGTGCAAATATCAGTAATGTCGATGTTCATTGTTTCTTTCAAGTAACACCAAAGAGGATATGCGCCATAGTAGAAGATCCATTGCATATTCTCCGATGATACCTCTTGCTCGTTTGTAGATGAAGTGTCTTTTTGCTCTTCGTTCAACAACAAGTCGTTGATAGAGCTGATCATTGTATTCATTGAACTAGATTCATCCATTGCAGAATCTAGTTCGTCATCGCTCTCCGCATCCATAGTTTCGTCCATAGGTTCGTCTGCCGCGCTGTCGACTGTATCTGGCGTAGTTGGTGGAGCAGCTAGTAGTTCGTCATTCTCATTTCCGCTCATTGTGCTGTCTTTTGTGGTATCTATCGCGTCAAGCACGTTTACCCACTCCATTATCGTCATTGCATATATTGGGAAAGCAGCCTCTCGCGATCAAAAATCAGACGCGTCTGAATCGTACTCAATACCAGTGTCATGCGCTTTGCTGTACACAGTCTCGCGCTGTTCAAAGAAGTTCGACTTGTCAATCATTCCAAGAGGCTGCATCCATGGGAATGGGTTCTTCGTCTTGTAGATCGAGCGCATTCCAAGATCGCGGAGTAGCGCATCGGCGACATACTTGATATAGTCGCTCATCAAATTGACATCCATGCCAACCATCTTGCAAGAAATGCTCTCAGTGATGTACTCGATCTCGATTTCAACAGCCTCTCTAACCATCGCAGCAATAGTACTTGGCTGACAGTTGAACTCAATGCTTGGATCATCGCGGAGCTTCACAAACAGCATGCACGCAAACTCATGGTGAAGGCGCTCATCACGAGAGATGAACTTGTTGTACTGAACCAAGCCGCGAAGGAGATTCTTTTGCTCGATCCAGAATATCGCACAGAAGCTGCCGCTGAAGAAGATCCCCTCTAAGATCGCAAATGCAACTAATCTGTGCGGATAGTCATGATCAAAGTCATTGATGTACTTTGCCGCCCATTTCGCCTTCTTTGCTATCACGGGAATGTTCGCGATAGACTCTTTGAAGAACTTGTTCTCATTCGGGTCAGACACAAACGCGTTGATCATTTGCTCGTACGCAAGCGTATGAATATCTTCGATCATGAGTTGAAAGTCGTAGAAGAGACGAACATACTTGCTGTATCGATCTGGCAGCTGATCAATGTCTTTCAAGAATCGATCTTTCAAGTTGATCACCACAATTTGATCCGATTGCACGAAGAAACCCAGCACATGAATCAGGAAGTGCCGCTCTTTGTCGGTCAGCTCAGACTTCCACTGAATGACATCGTTCGTCAAATCAACTTCATCTTCGGTCCAAAATGTGCGACGAGCTTTGTCATAGAAGTTCCACAGCTCATCATCTTCAACCGGCAAATGAGTTGTCAAACGATCAAAGATGTTGATAGCAGACATTCTATTTATGATTGTGGCAAATTTGCGAATGGGCCAAGCACAACCACGAATAGCCGAAGCGAAGAGCCGCCGGGACGAAGAGCTGGTTTGGATTTTGTTTTTTTGTTCGTCGATCATCTTTGATTTCAGATGTCGCCTCGATGTGCGCTCTTCAACTGTGAACAGCCCGGCTCCGCGGAGTTCAACAATCGATCCGTATGTGCGGCGCACTTTGAACAGCTCATGCAACCGACACGGCCGACACCATCAAGAACAGCAGCAGCGCCTCCTGTTGCTCAAAAACAAAAAAACTGTGCCTTCCCCAAATGCAAAAAGATCGGAACATGCGCTTTTGATTGCTTTGTGTATTGCGGACTTCATTACCGATTCGCTTTGACGCTGAAGGCGCATGCTGCTGGTCAAGTGTTTCCAATTCGACATCGCATGTCCAAAAAGAAGAATCATCCAGTGCGCTTGTGCCAAATTTGCCATTGCGAGAAGAACGCCTCCGTGCCATTTGATGGTTTGATCGTGTGCAACGTTCATTCGGCGATCATAAGTCAGCTGGATAGAGTCATCCACGTGAAGAAAGTTGCAAGTGAAATGGAGGATCCCAGATTGATTTGCAATTATGTTGGCTGCTCAAGTTCTCATGTGACGCCAAAGTACAATGGAGTATTTTGCACGCCTCATATGCTCGTGATGGGTGATTTGCGCAATCGAATCACCATTGCAAAGCGCGATGGAGATGAACGAAGCCAAATTCCACTGCGATTCAGCGAGATTTGCTTGCGCAAGTTTCAAGACGATGGTCACATTCAATTCTACAACATGCTCGTATCGCGATACGCCTAACTCGCGTCAGCAACATTGAAGTTCGGCGCAGGCGCCACAGTAGGAATTGCATTATCAACAGCAGTTGATGTTGTTGTTGAAGTTACTGTTTGAGACGTATGCACAGCACCAAAGTCATTCAGCGCTGGAGCTTTGAACGTTTGAAGCGTGCGAATGAGAAGGTAGTCGCTCCAACTTTGAATCGGAACTCCAATCGGCTTGTTGATTGTGGTAAAGTACTTTATGATCAAACTGTAAATGAGATTACGTTCGCTATCGTTTGCTAGCACATTGCCTCTCTTGCGTCCGGTGATCATAGCTGTCTGAGCGGCCTTGTAAGTCGGATCAAGAATCACAACTAGCTTCGCTTCCAAGATTGGCACATTCGAGTCATCATCTGGCTCCAAGATATCGAGCATCACACTGTCAGACAGAGTGGCAATCTGATCAGATGTGTAAGTGTATCCGTCTTTTGCCAATTGCGTTTGAAGAACTTGACGAGCAATATCTCTGTCAGCCTTTGAGTTGAATCGCTGCTCGTCAGTGTCATAGTAGTATCCATTTTCAGACTTGTTGATAAAGCCTGATTTGCAATGTTGACGTCCTGCAAAGTAAGTTAGCAATGCGGTAACAGCAACGACTAGGATTGTGTAGAGGAGGATAGGCGAATACTTGACCCAAGCATTGTGAATCGCTGTCAGTTGTTGATCCATCTCATTCATATATTACACATGCGCAAAAAATAAATCAACCGAATCACTTAGTGGTTGTTGAGAATTCTTTTGTTGCCGGAGATTTCAATGTTTGGAATGTTCGGACAAGTAAGTAATCGCTCCAGTTTCTGAGAGGAATGCCGATTGGTTGCTTGATGGTGTTGAAGTACTTGACAATCAAGCTGTACAGCAAGCTGCGTTCGCTGTTGTTCGCAAGAACGTAGCCTCGCTTGCGGCTAGCCTTCGCAGCTGCATCGGCGATTTGGTAATTCGGATCTAGAATCACAACTAGCTTCGCTTCCAAGATTGGCACACGCGAATCGTCGTCTGGCTCCAAGATATCAAGGATCATAAAGTCGTATGGTATGCTCGCAATTTGTTCAGCTGTGTAAGTGTATCCGTGCTTCAACAACTGCTCTAAAAGAACTTTACGACCTAGCTCCCTGTCAACCTTTGAGTTGAATCGAAATGCCTCTGTGTCGTAGTAGTACCCATTTTCAGATTTGTTGATAAAGCCTAATTTGCAACGGCGGTGTATCGCAAAGTACGTGATGAGCGCTACTACCAACACAAGCATCGCAGTGTAGAGCAAGATGGGTGAACATGCAACCCACGCATTTTGAATCGTCACTGGTTGACTTGTAGGTTCATCCATCGTTTGTATATTAGGCTCGCGCAAAAAAAGTTTTACTCGTCATCATAGTCAATGACAATTTCGCGATCAGAGTTGCGATCGTTGTAGAAGTCACGCCATCGCCAAATGTTGTCATGATCATAAGGCATGAGCAAGTCTCGGTGACCGTTTGCCATTCGTAGATCGTTTCTCCAGATCTCATCGCCATTGTTCGCGTTTTGAAACGGCCAAACGAAGAAATTGCGACGCTCGCTTCTCACAGGCCAAATATCATTATCTGAGCCATCTACTGACTGAAAAGGCCATTCAAAAGTTTCATCGGCATCCATATTATAATATGGCGAAGTTTTTTGATCAATCAATCACCGAATGGGTAGATGCGGTGCATACGGACCTCTCGAAGCAATATGATATGCGCAAGATCAAGATTCCTCCTGACACATTTGGATTTGACGGTTATGCATCTGTGCTGTCTCAAGTGCTGTCGATCATTTCAACAGAAGATATCATGTTGTCATTGCGAAACGAGCTCAACTATGATCCGTATATTGAAGTCGCACATGATGCTTGGTCAAAGAACTACATAACGTGGAAGAACAGAGAGAATCACGAAGTAGAATCTGATCACCGCAAAGCGATCAACACAATCAAGAGGAATAACATTGCGACTTTGACGATCGCCAACCTCGAGCAACATGATTTCAATGTGTACTACGATATCGTCAGTATCGTGTTTCGTATATTGACTCGTAAGCTGTTGGAGGCGGGTATGCAATCATTATCGATATCATGAAATTTGAAGTAGACGCCATGAGTGCGGTGCGGTGCGGTTCGCTGCATTTGCATGTCATTGTGGGTTTTGGTTGATTCCTGACTGATCAAAAGTAGAACGCGTTAACACATTCTCAAATCTACTTCGCGATTTCATTCGATCATGTTTTGATATGCTAGCAGTCATATAGACACGGCTCATGCAATGCAAATCGCAAAGTAGCTTCTGTCAGTGCTACTCCGCGCGATCTCCTTTGCATGAGAGCTCACTATCGATTCTGTGAAGACGGCTCATGCAAACGAGTTCGCGCAGAGTGACTTCTTTCAGTGTTGCGGTGCGAGATTGTCTGATGTGAGTGTATGTCAGAAGTAGTGATTTGAGTAGTCTGATTGTCTTGCGCAAACTTATTTTTTTCGCTCGACGACTTTGAAAGAGAAGTTTGTTGAGTGAGTTGACTCGACGATCCGATTCACAAAACGCAAAATGCAACGTCAGTCAAAAAAGTAGGGCATCTCAACTAAGTTGACTCGGCAAGCATGTCCGTACATTTATGTCTTCTCATTGGGAAATCGCTGAGGATATCACTCTATGAATCGACAGCCTCCTCTGAATGTTTGCAACCCCTGATATTTGCTTAGTAGGGACACGCATTATTGTCATCTTCGTTCACTTCAACTTCTGCAAACTGCTCAAGAACATTCACTACTTCTACCAAATCAGGACGTTTGCTTGGAGATATCGCGATCATCCTCTTCACCAACTCCCACTGAGCATCCGTCAATTCAGCCGGTTGGTCAAGTTTGAATTCACCTTTCCGATATCTCTCTCGAATTCTGTCAGATGTAAGGTTAGCACCCCACGGAGCAGCATCTTTCACCGCCTCGATGATGCACATGCCCAATGAGAAAACATCCGACTTGCGCGTTGGCGTTTCTATTGTCATCATCGCGTACTCTGGTGCGCGCCACGCCATCGCACCCAGTACATCTTTCATCTTCATCAATGAACATGACCCAGACTCAGAAAAACTCAAGCCGAAGTCTGTCAGCATTGCGGTGCCGTTGTCGCTCACGACGATGTTGTTTCCCCTCAGATCGCCATGGACAACACCTTGGCTATGAAGGTAACTGAGCCCAGCGGCAACTTCCTTGAGCTTCCTCCAAACGACGATTCGTCCTTGTTTCTTTTCACTTGTGAGGTATTTGCGCAATTCCCCATTCGATGCGTACTTGGACACAATGAAGTATGGCTCATTTCGATGATTCGCACCGTAGAACGGGACCACGTTGTCGTGTCTGAGCTCACGCCACGTATTCACTTCCTTTAGGAATCGCCGAATCTCCACCACCGAGATAATTTTCATCACGACATTGATGTGGCGCCACGTTGCGCGAGACACTGTACCAAAGCTGCCTTGACCCAGTTGCACACCATCAATCTCCGTGACGGCATCATGCGAAATGAACCATTTTGGGTCTTCTTTCTCTGGGTCATCTTTGGTTTGTCGCGGCTTGGCTGCGTATTCGTCCAGTAGATACATGACATTGTTGAAATTCTTTTTTCCGGCAATTGATTTCGCGGATATGCCTTGATTGTTTGATTTGAGAGGAGGAGCTCCGCGTTCGAGCAGCAATTTAACGAGCGGAACAATCTCGTCCTCGTCGACTTCGCATTTAAGCAGATGTATAAGCATAGAATTTCCATGATTATCGATGTATGATGCATCGGCATCTTGCTCGACGAGATACCGCACCACATCCACATGACCTTTGTAAGCAGCCAATATCAGCGCAGTGTTGCCTTTGTTGTCCTTGGCCTCTTTGTCAGCGCCTTGCTCGACGAGATATCGCACCATATCCACATGATCCCAGCGAGCAGCCCACATCAGCGCAGTGCTGTTATCGTTGTCCATGGCCTCTATGTCGGCGCCTTGCTCTACCAGATACCGAACCACATCCACATGTCCATCGCGAGCAGCCAAGATCAGCACAGTCCTGCCATCGTTGTCCTTGGCCTCTTTGTCAGCGTCTTGCTCGACGAGATACCGCACCATATCCACATGTCCATCGCGAGCAGCCAAGATCAGCGCAGTGCTGTTATCGTTGTCCATGGCCTCAATGTCGGCGCCTTGCTCTACCAGATACCGAACCACATCCACATGTCCATCGCGAGCAGCCAAGATCAGCACAGTCCAGCCATCGTTGTCCTTGGCCTCTTTGTCAGCGTCTTGCTCGACGAGATAACGCACCACTTCCACATGACCCTCCTGAGCAGCCAAAATCAGCGCAGTCCAGCCATCGTTGTCCTTGGCCTCTATGTCGGCGCCTTGCTCGACGAGATATCGCACCATATCCACATAACCATTCTCAGCAGCCCACATCAGCGCAGTTTCGCCATACTTGCTCTTGGCCTCTATGTCAGCGCCTTGCTCGATGAGATACCGCACCACATCCACATGACCATTCCCAGCAGCCAAGATCAGCGCAGTCACACCATATTTGTTCTTTGCCTCTTTGTCGACGCCTTGCTCGACGAGATACCGCACCATATCCACATGTCCATCGCGAGCAGCCAAGATCAGCGCAGTGCTGTTATCGTTGTCCATGGCCTCAATGTCGGCGCCTTGCTCTACCAGATACCGAACCACATCCACATGTCCATCGCGAGCAGCCAAGATCAGCACAGTCCTGCCATCGTTGTCCATGGCCTCTTTGTCAGCGCCTTCCTCGACGAGATACCGCACCACATCCACATGACCATTCTCAGCAGCCCGGATCAGGGCAGTCCAGCCATCCTCGTCGTTTACATTGATGCTCGCGCCGCCACGGACCAGTTCCTTGACCTTCGCGATGTCGCCCTCCTCTGCAGCTTTGAGGAGGCGACTAGACTTAGTTCCCATTTGAGTCTGTGGTTCTCTTCTAGCTTTCCAGCATCAAATGGAATCAACGATCGATCTAGTTAAACCCTTATTGAGCAACTACACCCTCTCCATTCTTGCTTGTTTAAGCATCGAGGTTGCGAAAACAAAGGGTGGGACAATGCAAATCATCCCTCGACGAGGGAAATGTAGCCAGTCGCCCGGAGTCGATTCTGTATTGCTGACTGGTCAAAAGTGGAACGCGTTGACACGTTTTTGGATCGACTTCGCGTTTGTTGATTCGCCAAAAGTCGAGCGCGTTGACACGTTTTTTTGGATCGACTCCTCGATTTCAAGCGATCGTCTTTTCACACACTATCTTCAGTGTCACACCGCGAAATTGCCTGAGACGAAAGCATGTCAAAGGTAGTGTTTGAGAAATTCGATTTTCTTTCGCAATATTTTTTTTGTTGAGGAAAGGATTCTTGCCAGTCGGGTCATTCAGTATGTTTCGGCAATGAGCATTTTGGATTGCGGATACAACACTATCAATTTTTGATGAGCAAATCACATGCTCACGAGTACTGTTGATATGCAAGTGCGCCTCGAATGGGCATACAACTGATTTTTTTGCAAATATGTGATAATGTGACGATTTTGGACAACAAACTGGACCCAAAAGTTTTTCAAAATTTCAAAAAAATTCTTATTTATGCAAAAATGCAAATACCACATTTTGATGCACATTTGGTGCCGCAGCGATACTCTAGATGTTTCAACTTGCGGTGAATTGAGTGATTATGACGTATCCGCAATTTCAATTACTCGCAAGAGCTCATATGAAGAACGCGTTGACACATTCTCAGATCTACTTCGCGATTTCGATCGATCGTGTTTTGCAACGTTATCGATCATCTAGAGACGGCTCATGCAATGCAAATCGCGCAGAGTGGCTTATGTCAGAGCCGCATCGCGCGATCTCCTTTGCATGAGAGCTCGCTAGCAGTCATATGAAGACGGCGCATAGTGACTTTCGTCAGTGTTACTCCGCGGTTTCAAAGGCAGTGATTTGAATTGTCTTGCACAAACTTTTTTTTCTCGCGCGAAGATTTTGAAAAGTTTGTTGAGTGAGTTGAGTCATGACTTGAACATATTGATCACAAAGCGATTTCGCAGAGCCAAGTCAAGTCAAAAAAAAGAAATCTCACATTCCTCAGAGTTGAAGCTTGACGATCGTTTCGATGTCGCCACGGCAGATGGGGCATTTTGGAAAGTTGCTTTGCTGCTCGACGCGTCTAGCGCACATGTTGCAGAATCCATAGTGCCTGCATGGAACAATCGCAGAGTCGCGACGATGATCGCAGCAGATGGTGCACATATCGTCTTCGCCAAGTTCTAGCGGCGTGTTGTTCGCCGGCACAGTGTCGAGCTGAAGCTGAAGCATTTCGTTTTCCTCCGTCAGTTGTTGAACCATTGTGCGAAGTTCTTCAAGTTCTTGATTTGAGTTGTTTGAGTCAAGTCGATGAAGAACTTGTGGAGAACCTTGGTGAGGAACTTGGTGAGTAGCGTTCAGAACGAACATATCGCCAAGCGCCGATGCTAGCACGCGTTGAACGTCTTGGCTAATCGCCGATGATGATGGTAATCCAACTTGCACAGAGACGCGACGCCGATTGTTACGGCGATTGCCGCTTCCACGACCGTCACCACGCGCCATAGTCAAAATGAGATATCTAGAGTGCATTCGCTCAATTTTGATTAGTCTATGTATCGTGTTTCGTATACTGACTCGTAAGCTGTTGGAGGCGAATATGCAATCATTAGCGCGATGTTGCTTTTCGCGATGCTGCTTTCGCGAAGACCCACTCACACTTGATTTGCTGAGTTGCGCTAGACACAGATCGGCTCGCGATGATGAAAGTTTTTGCGTTTAGCGGTAAAAAATACTTTTTACAACTCGATCGTTTCAGTTTTGTAAAACTGTGTCACACTTTGACTATCGTCATTCTTGATTTGTTCACGCTCGTTGTAAAAGGTCGCAGTCAGATCAAATCATGCCTCGCTCGCGTGTAATTAATTATTACAAGGCATTGTCAGCGGAGTCTGAGGCGTTCGTCAAAAATTGGATTACCACGAATGAGGCTTCCGCGAAAATGATTGAATGCGAACAGCTGAATGGTCTTGCCGACGGTGATAGTGTGATTCGATATGCTAAGGGTCGCTCATGTGGCACATATGTTCATCCAGATTTGATGAACTTTCTCGATGTTGTTGATTTGACATCCATGTTTGCGGAATTCAAGCCGTTTAGTGTCTGCAGAGCGCCAAAATGTTCCAAGCATCCTCATTTTGGATTACGTGATGATAAGAGACCGTCGCGATGTGCAACACATAAACTTGAGAACATGATTGATATTGCGAGCAGACGGTGTGGCGAGTCAAATTGTACCAAGCGGCCTACCTTTGGATTACCTGAAGATAAGAAACCGTCACGATGTGCGAAGCATAAACTTGAGAACATGATTGATATCAAAAACAAACTGTGTAGCGAGCCAAGTTGTACTAAAAATCCTTGCTTTGGGTTATCTGATGATGAGAGACCGTCACGATGTGCGACGCATAAACTTGAGAACATGATTGATATCAAAAGCAGACGATGTAGCAGGTCGAATTGTACCAAGCTGCCTTACTTTGGGTTACCTGAAGATGAGAGACCGTCACGATGTGCGAAGCATAAACTTGAGAACATGATTGATATCAAGAACAAACTGTGCAGTGAGCCGAGCTGTTCCAAGCTGCCTTACTTTGGATTACCTGAAGATAAGAGACCGTCGCGATGTGCAATACATAAACTTGAGAACATGATTGATATCAAAAGCAGACGGTGTGGCGAGTCGAATTGTACCAAGCTGCCTTACTTTGGGTTACCTGAAGATGAGAGACCGTCACGATGTGCGAAGCATAAACTTGAGAACATGATTGATATCAAGAACAAACTGTGCAGTGAGCCGAGCTGTTCCAAGCTGCCTTACTTTGGATTACCTGAAGATAAGAGACCGTCGCGATGTGCAAAGCATAAACTTGAGAACATGATTGATATCAAGAACAAACTGTGCAGAGAGCCGAGCTGTTCCAAGCTGCCTTGCTTTGGATTACCTGAAGATAAGAAACCGTCACGATGTGCGAAGCATAAACTTGAGAACATGATTGATATCGTGAATAAGCGCTGCAATGAGCCAAGCTGTACTAAAATCCCGTCATTTGGATTACCTGATGATGAGAGGCCGTCACGATGTGCGACACATAAACTCGAGAACATGATTGATATCATAAGCAAGCGCTGCAGCGAGCCGAGTTGTACAACAGGCCCGTCTTATGGCTTCCCCAATGACGCGAGACCGTCGCGATGTGTGACGCATAAACTCGAGAACATGATAAATATTAAGAGAAAGCGGTGCCAAATTTGCCAGTCAACAGTGGCGAACCATAAGTACAAGCCAAACTGTGCTCGCTGTCATTTCGCGACGCATCCCGAGGATTCTCGCATTCAAAACTATAGGATCAAAGAACAGCACTTCATGATGCCTCTTTCAAAGTGTTATCCATCGATGATACTAGATAAAGTCGTTCCTGGAGGTTGCTCTCGGCGCCGTCCAGATGGCTTTTTAGATTGCGATACGCATTGTGTGATGGTAGAAATCGATGAAGATCAGCACAGTGGATATGATTTGATGTGCGAGAGACGGCGAACAATGGAATTGTTTTGTGACAGCAGCTCTAAAGAGGGACAATATAGACCAGTTGTGGTTGTGCGTCTCAATCCAGACGCATACACGCATAACGGCGAGCGCATACAATCAGTATTCAGTGTGACGAAAAAATCGGGAAAGCTCAAAGTGGCAAACCAAGCAAAATTTGATAATCGCTTGTCGACGCTTTTGGCCGCGGTGAAGCAAGCAGTCGATAATGTACCGACTCGCGAATTGACGTGCGTGGAGCTTTTCTATTCGGATTCAAAAAAGTAAAATGGATCATGAGCTCGTGTGCGAAAGTTGGCTCGTGAAGAAAAAGATTTGCTTTTCACATTTGCTACTGCGGCGCGCGTGGGATTGGCGTGTAGGAGTTGCTCGCGGAGTGGTTCTCGCGAATAACCTTCCGTACACTTGTGCATGTTTTGTATTTTGATTTGCTGCGCTCGCATGAAGTTGCTTTGTGTGAATCGGCTTGGCTGGAGCTGCTTTTCGCGAAGTGGCTCGGCGAGAAATTGCTTGGCGAGGAGTTGCTCCGCGCGAATTGGCTTGGCATGAAGTTGCTCGGCGAGGAGTTGCTCCGCGCGAATTGGCTTGGCATGAAGTTGCTCGGCGAGGAGTTGCTTCGCGCGAAACATTTTTTTTATTTTTCTATTTGAAATCTTGAAAATTCTGGCTACAAAAAGTTTTCGCAATCTGTTTGTGTGATTTTTGATTTTCCGCATATGAGCGAGCTTCCTCGCGCATTTTGATTTTTTACTTGACTTTTATCATTTATCTGAGTGGTTTTATGCGATTCATCAAAGAAGAGATGGGTAATATTGATATCCTTCGGAGGTAGTTCGCTGGCGGCTCGAGTAACAGTTTGCTTCAAAGTACTTTTGAATCTTGTGGTTAGATTGACCATACCTGGTTTTGCGATGTTGAAAGCAATACGCTTGCTGGAGCTGCCAAAACAAACCCATAGCTCGAACGAATACAACACTTGATAGTCAAAATTGGTAACCGTAGGGGGCATTTCGAATTACCGGCTCACGAGAAATATGTCCAAGCATAATATAAGTCACAAGAAAGCAAGCAGCTGTTGGTGGTGGCTCTTTTTTTTATTCGCGTCATGTGAGAAGGGGAGAGAAAAGCAGTGATTACCACCCAGAACGGTTAACTCCGTAATACGCTTTCATATATCATATTTGATGACGCCAATAATGCCTATTTATGTGCGAGCCATCGTGATTACCTATAGCGCACGCAAAGGTGATGCGCTAGATGCATACTAATGACAAACATGCCTGTCTATGTGCGTTTAATCATAATTACGCAGAGCCGTTCTACGTACGTGTAAGGTGATGAGCGATGACACATAAAATAATGCCATTGGCATACGACGCGCGAGTTTTTTATGGGCCCATTGTGTCATCGCTCATCACCTTACACGTACGTAGAACGGCTCTGCGTAATTATGATTAAACGCACATAGACAGGCATGTTTGTCATTAGTATGCATCTAGCGCATCACCTTTGCGTGCGCTATAGGTAATCACGATGGCTCGCACATAAATAGGCATTATTGGCGTCATCAAATATGATATATGAAAGCGTATTACGGAGTTAACCGTTCTGGGTGGTAATCACTGCTTTTCTCTCCCCTTCTCACATGACGCGAATATAAAAAAAAGAGCCACCACCAACAGCTGCTTGCTTTCTTGTGACTTATATTATGCTTGGACATATTTCTCGTGAGCCGGTAATTCGAAATGCCCCCTACGGTTACCAATTTTGACTATCAAGTGTTGTATTCGTTCGAGCTATGGGTTTGTTTTGGCAGCTCCAGCAAGCGTATTGCTTTCAACATCGCAAAACCAGGTATGGTCAATCTAACCACAAGATTCAAAAGTACTTTGAAGCAAACTGTTACTCGAGCCGCCAGCGAACTACCTCCGAAGGATATCAATATTACCCATCTCTTCTTTGATGAATCGCATAAAACCACTCAGATAAATGATAAAAGTCAAGTAAAAAATCAAAATGCGCGAGGAAGCTCGCTCATATGCGGAAAATCAAAAATCACACAAACAGATTGCGAAAACTTTTTGTAGCCAGAATTTTCAAGATTTCAAATAGAAAAATAAAAAAAATGTTTCGCGCGAAGCAACTCCTCGCCGAGCAACTTCATGCCAAGCCAATTCGCGCGGAGCAACTCCTCGCCGAGCAACTTCATGCCAAGCCAATTCGCGCGGAGCAACTCCTCGCCAAGCAATTTCTCGCCGAGCCACTTCGCGAAAAGCAGCTCCAGCCAAGCCGATTCACACAAAGCAACTTCATGCGAGCGCAGCAAATCAAAATACAAAACATGCACAAGTGTACGGAAGGTTATTCGCGAGAACCACTCCGCGAGCAACTCCTACACGCCAATCCCACGCGCGCCGCAGTAGCAAATGTGAAAAGCAAATCTTTTTCTTCACGAGCCAACTTTCGCACACGAGCTCATGATCCATTTTACTTTTTTGAATCCGAATAGAAAAGCTCCACGCACGTCAATTCGCGAGTCGGTACATTATCGACTGCTTGCTTCACCGCGGCCAAAAGCGTCGACAAGCGATTATCAAATTTTGCTTGGTTTGCCACTTTGAGCTTTCCCGATTTTTTCGTCACACTGAATACTGATTGTATGCGCTCGCCGTTATGCGTGTATGCGTCTGGATTGAGACGCACAACCACAACTGGTCTATATTGTCCCTCTTTAGAGCTGCTGTCACAAAACAATTCCATTGTTCGCCGTCTCTCGCACATCAAATCATATCCACTGTGCTGATCTTCATCGATTTCTACCATCACACAATGCGTATCGCAATCTAAAAAGCCATCTGGACGGCGCCGAGAGCAACCTCCAGGAACGACTTTATCTAGTATCATCGATGGATAACACTTTGAAAGAGGCATCATGAAGTGCTGTTCTTTGATCCTATAGTTTTGAATGCGAGAATCCTCGGGATGCGTCGCGAAATGACAGCGAGCACAGTTTGGCTTGTACTTATGGTTCGCCACTGTTGACTGGCAAATTTGGCACCGCTTTCTCTTAATATTTATCATGTTCTCGAGTTTATGCGTCACACATCGCGACGGTCTCGCGTCATTGGGGAAGCCATAAGACGGGCCTGTTGTACAACTCGGCTCGCTGCAGCGCTTGCTTATGATATCAATCATGTTCTCGAGTTTATGTGTCGCACATCGTGACGGCCTCTCATCATCAGGTAATCCAAATGACGGGATTTTAGTACAGCTTGGCTCATTGCAGCGCTTATTCACGATATCAATCATGTTCTCAAGTTTATGCTTCGCACATCGTGACGGTTTCTTATCTTCAGGTAATCCAAAGCAAGGCAGCTTGGAACAGCTCGGCTCTCTGCACAGTTTGTTCTTGATATCAATCATGTTCTCAAGTTTATGCTTTGCACATCGCGACGGTCTCTTATCTTCAGGTAATCCAAAGTAAGGCAGCTTGGAACAGCTCGGCTCACTGCACAGTTTGTTCTTGATATCAATCATGTTCTCAAGTTTATGCTTCGCACATCGTGACGGTCTCTCATCTTCAGGTAACCCAAAGTAAGGCAGCTTGGTACAATTCGACTCGCCACACCGTCTGCTTTTGATATCAATCATGTTCTCAAGTTTATGTATTGCACATCGCGACGGTCTCTTATCTTCAGGTAATCCAAAGTAAGGCAGCTTGGAACAGCTCGGCTCACTGCACAGTTTGTTCTTGATATCAATCATGTTCTCAAGTTTATGCTTCGCACATCGTGACGGTCTCTCATCTTCAGGTAACCCAAAGTAAGGCAGCTTGGTACAATTCGACCTGCTACATCGTCTGCTTTTGATATCAATCATGTTCTCAAGTTTATGCGTCGCACATCGTGACGGTCTCTCATCATCAGATAACCCAAAGCAAGGATTTTTAGTACAACTTGGCTCGCTACACAGTTTGTTTTTGATATCAATCATGTTCTCAAGTTTATGCTTCGCACATCGTGACGGTTTCTTATCTTCAGGTAATCCAAAGGTAGGCCGCTTGGTACAATTTGACTCGCCACACCGTCTGCTCGCAATATCAATCATGTTCTCAAGTTTATGTGTTGCACATCGCGACGGTCTCTTATCATCACGTAATCCAAAATGAGGATGCTTGGAACATTTTGGCGCTCTGCAGACACTAAACGGCTTGAATTCCGCAAACATGGATGTCAAATCAACAACATCGAGAAAGTTCATCAAATCTGGATGAACATATGTGCCACATGAGCGACCCTTAGCATATCGAATCACACTATCACCGTCGGCAAGACCATTCAGCTGTTCGCATTCAATCATTTTCGCGGAAGCCTCATTCGTGGTAATCCAATTTTTGACGAACGCCTCAGACTCCGCTGACAATGCCTTGTAATAATTAATTACACGCGAGCGAGGCATGATTTGATCTGACTGCGACCTTTTACAACGAGCGTGAACAAATCAAGAATGACGATAGTCAAAGTGTGACACAGTTTTACAAAACTGAAACGATCGAGTTGTAAAAAGTATTTTTTACCGCTAAACGCAAAAACTTTCATCATCGCGAGCCGATCTGTGTCTAGCGCAACTCAGCAAATCAAGTGTGAGTGGGTCTTCGCGAAAGCAGCATCGCGAAAAGCAACATCGCGCTAATGATTGCATATTCGCCTCCAACAGCTTACGAGTCAGTATACGAAACACGATACATAGACTAATCAAAATTGAGCGAATGCACTCTAGATATCTCATTTTGACTATGGCGCGTGGTGACGGTCGTGGAAGCGGCAATCGCCGTAACAATCGGCGTCGCGTCTCTGTGCAAGTTGGATTACCATCATCATCGGCGATTAGCCAAGACGTTCAACGCGTGCTAGCATCGGCGCTTGGCGATATGTTCGTTCTGAACGCTACTCACCAAGTTCCTCACCAAGGTTCTCCACAAGTTCTTCATCGACTTGACTCAAACAACTCAAATCAAGAACTTGAAGAACTTCGCACAATGGTTCAACAACTGACGGAGGAAAACGAAATGCTTCAGCTTCAGCTCGACACTGTGCCGGCGAACAACACGCCGCTAGAACTTGGCGAAGACGATATGTGCACCATCTGCTGCGATCATCGTCGCGACTCTGCGATTGTTCCATGCAGGCACTATGGATTCTGCAACATGTGCGCTAGACGCGTCGAGCAGCAAAGCAACTTTCCAAAATGCCCCATCTGCCGTGGCGACATCGAAACGATCGTCAAGCTTCAACTCTGAGGAATGTGAGATTTCTTTTTTTTGACTTGACTTGGCTCTGCGAAATCGCTTTGTGATCAATATGTTCAAGTCATGACTCAACTCACTCAACAAACTTTTCAAAATCTTCGCGCGAGAAAAAAAAGTTTGTGCAAGACAATTCAAATCACTGCCTTTGAAACCGCGGAGTAACACTGACGAAAGTCACTATGCGCCGTCTTCATATGACTGCTAGCGAGCTCTCATGCAAAGGAGATCGCGCGATGCGGCTCTGACATAAGCCACTCTGCGCGATTTGCATTGCATGAGCCGTCTCTAGATGATCGATAACGTTGCAAAACACGATCGATCGAAATCGCGAAGTAGATCTGAGAATGTGTCAACGCGTTCTTCATATGAGCTCTTGCGAGTAATTGAAATTGCGGATACGTCATAATCACTCAATTCACCGCAAGTTGAAACATCTAGAGTATCGCTGCGGCACCAAATGTGCATCAAAATGTGGTATTTGCATTTTTGCATAAATAAGAATTTTTTTGAAATTTTGAAAAACTTTTGGGTCCAGTTTGTTGTCCAAAATCGTCACATTATCACATATTTGCAAAAAAATCAGTTGTATGCCCATTCGAGGCGCACTTGCATATCAACAGTACTCGTGAGCATGTGATTTGCTCATCAAAAATTGATAGTGTTGTATCCGCAATCCAAAATGCTCATTGCCGAAACATACTGAATGACCCGACTGGCAAGAATCCTTTCCTCAACAAAAAAAATATTGCGAAAGAAAATCGAATTTCTCAAACACTACCTTTGACATGCTTTCGTCTCAGGCAATTTCGCGGTGTGACACTGAAGATAGTGTGTGAAAAGACGATCGCTTGAAATCGAGGAGTCGATCCAAAAAAACGTGTCAACGCGCTCGACTTTTGGCGAATCAACAAACGCGAAGTCGATCCAAAAACGTGTCAACGCGTTCCACTTTTGACCAGTCAGCAATACAGAATCGACTCCGGGCGACTGGCTACATTTCCCTCGTCGAGGGATGATTTGCATTGTCCCACCCTTTGTTTTCGCAACCTCGATGCTTAAACAAGCAAGAATGGAGAGGGTGTAGTTGCTCAATAAGGGTTTAACTAGATCGATCGTTGATTCCATTTGATGCTGGAAAGCTAGAAGAGAACCACAGACTCAAATGGGAACTAAGTCTAGTCGCCTCCTCAAAGCTGCAGAGGAGGGCGACATCGCGAAGGTCAAGGAACTGGTCCGTGGCGGCGCGAGCATCAATGTAAACGACGAGGATGGCTGGACTGCCCTGATCCGGGCTGCTGAGAATGGTCATGTGGATGTGGTGCGGTATCTCGTCGAGGAAGGCGCTGACAAAGAGGCCATGGACAACGATGGCAGGACTGTGCTGATCTTGGCTGCTCGCGATGGACATGTGGATGTGGTTCGGTATCTGGTAGAGCAAGGCGCCGACATTGAGGCCATGGACAACGATAACAGCACTGCGCTGATCTTGGCTGCTCGCGATGGACATGTGGATATGGTGCGGTATCTCGTCGAGCAAGGCGTCGACAAAGAGGCAAAGAACAAATATGGTGACTGCGCTGATCTTGGCTGCTGGGAATGGTCATGTGGATGTGGTGCGGTATCTCATCGAGCAAGGCGCTGACATAGAGGCCAAGAGCAAGTATGGCGAAACTGCGCTGATGTGGGCTGCTGAGAATGGTTATGTGGATATGGTGCGATATCTCGTCGAGCAAGGCGCCGACATAGAGGCCAAGGACAACGATGGCTGGACTGCGCTGATTTTGGCTGCTCAGGAGGGTCATGTGGAAGTGGTGCGTTATCTCGTCGAGCAAGACGCTGACAAAGAGGCCAAGGACAACGATGGCTGGACTGTGCTGATCTTGGCTGCTCGCGATGGACATGTGGATGTGGTTCGGTATCTGGTAGAGCAAGGCGCCGACATTGAGGCCATGGACAACGATAACAGCACTGCGCTGATCTTGGCTGCTCGCGATGGACATGTGGATATGGTGCGGTATCTCGTCGAGCAAGACGCTGACAAAGAGGCCAAGGACAACGATGGCAGGACTGTGCTGATCTTGGCTGCTCGCGATGGACATGTGGATGTGGTTCGGTATCTGGTAGAGCAAGGCGCCGACATAGAGGCCATGGACAACGATAACAGCACTGCGCTGATGTGGGCTGCTCGCTGGGATCATGTGGATATGGTGCGATATCTCGTCGAGCAAGGCGCTGACAAAGAGGCCAAGGACAACAAAGGCAACACTGCGCTGATATTGGCTGCTTACAAAGGTCATGTGGATGTGGTGCGGTATCTCGTCGAGCAAGATGCCGATGCATCATACATCGATAATCATGGAAATTCTATGCTTATACATCTGCTTAAATGCGAAGTCGACGAGGACGAGATTGTTCCGCTCGTTAAATTGCTGCTCGAACGCGGAGCTCCTCCTCTCAAATCAAACAATCAAGGCATATCCGCGAAATCAATTGCCGGAAAAAAGAATTTCAACAATGTCATGTATCTACTGGACGAATACGCAGCCAAGCCGCGACAAACCAAAGATGACCCAGAGAAAGAAGACCCAAAATGGTTCATTTCGCATGATGCCGTCACGGAGATTGATGGTGTGCAACTGGGTCAAGGCAGCTTTGGTACAGTGTCTCGCGCAACGTGGCGCCACATCAATGTCGTGATGAAAATTATCTCGGTGGTGGAGATTCGGCGATTCCTAAAGGAAGTGAATACGTGGCGTGAGCTCAGACACGACAACGTGGTCCCGTTCTACGGTGCGAATCATCGAAATGAGCCATACTTCATTGTGTCCAAGTACGCATCGAATGGGGAATTGCGCAAATACCTCACAAGTGAAAAGAAACAAGGACGAATCGTCGTTTGGAGGAAGCTCAAGGAAGTTGCCGCTGGGCTCAGTTACCTTCATAGCCAAGGTGTTGTCCATGGCGATCTGAGGGGAAACAACATCGTCGTGAGCGACAACGGCACCGCAATGCTGACAGACTTCGGCTTGAGTTTTTCTGAGTCTGGGTCATGTTCATTGATGAAGATGAAAGATGTACTGGGTGCGATGGCGTGGCGCGCACCAGAGTACGCGATGATGACAATAGAAACGCCAACGCGCAAGTCGGATGTTTTCTCATTGGGCATGTGCATCATCGAGGCGGTGAAAGATGCTGCTCCGTGGGGTGCTAACCTTACATCTGACAGAATTCGAGAGAGATATCGGAAAGGTGAATTCAAACTTGACCAACCGGCTGAATTGACGGATGCTCAGTGGGAGTTGGTGAAGAGGATGATCGCGATATCTCCAAGCAAACGTCCTGATTTGGTAGAAGTAGTGAATGTTCTTGAGCAGTTTGCAGAAGTTGAAGTGAACGAAGATGACAATAATGCGTGTCCCTACTAAGCAAATATCAGGGGTTGCAAACATTCAGAGGAGGCTGTCGATTCATAGAGTGATATCCTCAGCGATTTCCCAATGAGAAGACATAAATGTACGGACATGCTTGCCGAGTCAACTTAGTTGAGATGCCCTACTTTTTTGACTGACGTTGCATTTTGCGTTTTGTGAATCGGATCGTCGAGTCAACTCACTCAACAAACTTCTCTTTCAAAGTCGTCGAGCGAAAAAAATAAGTTTGCGCAAGACAATCAGACTACTCAAATCACTACTTCTGACATACACTCACATCAGACAATCTCGCACCGCAACACTGAAAGAAGTCACTCTGCGCGAACTCGTTTGCATGAGCCGTCTTCACAGAATCGATAGTGAGCTCTCATGCAAAGGAGATCGCGCGGAGTAGCACTGACAGAAGCTACTTTGCGATTTGCATTGCATGAGCCGTGTCTATATGACTGCTAGCATATCAAAACATGATCGAATGAAATCGCGAAGTAGATTTGAGAATGTGTTAACGCGTTCTACTTTTGATCAGTCAGGAATCAACCAAAACCCACAATGACATGCAAATGCAGCGAACCGCACCGCACCGCACTCATGGCGTCTACTTCAAATTTCATGATATCGATAATGATTGCATACCCGCCTCCAACAGCTTACGAGTCAATATACGAAACACGATACTGACGATATCGTAGTACACATTGAAATCATGTTGCTCGAGGTTGGCGATCGTCAAAGTCGCAATGTTATTCCTCTTGATTGTGTTGATCGCTTTGCGGTGATCAGATTCTACTTCGTGATTCTCTCTGTTCTTCCACGTTATGTAGTTCTTTGACCAAGCATCATGTGCGACTTCAATATACGGATCATAGTTGAGCTCGTTTCGCAATGACAACATGATATCTTCTGTTGAAATGATCGACAGCACTTGAGACAGCACAGATGCATAACCGTCAAATCCAAATGTGTCAGGAGGAATCTTGATCTTGCGCATATCATATTGCTTCGAGAGGTCCGTATGCACCGCATCTACCCATTCGGTGATTGATTGATCAAAAAACTTCGCCATATTATAATATGGATGCCGATGAAACTTTTGAATGGCCTTTTCAGTCAGTAGATGGCTCAGATAATGATATTTGGCCTGTGAGAAGCGAGCGTCGCAATTTCTTCGTTTGGCCGTTTCAAAACGCGAACAATGGCGATGAGATCTGGAGAAACGATCTACGAATGGCAAACGGTCACCGAGACTTGCTCATGCCTTATGATCATGACAACATTTGGCGATGGCGTGACTTCTACAACGATCGCAACTCTGATCGCGAAATTGTCATTGACTATGATGACGAGTAAAACTTTTTTTGCGCGAGCCTAATATACAAACGATGGATGAACCTACAAGTCAACCAGTGACGATTCAAAATGCGTGGGTTGCATGTTCACCCATCTTGCTCTACACTGCGATGCTTGTGTTGGTAGTAGCGCTCATCACGTACTTTGCGATACACCGCCGTTGCAAATTAGGCTTTATCAACAAATCTGAAAATGGGTACTACTACGACACAGAGGCATTTCGATTCAACTCAAAGGTTGACAGGGAGCTAGGTCGTAAAGTTCTTTTAGAGCAGTTGTTGAAGCACGGATACACTTACACAGCTGAACAAATTGCGAGCATACCATACGACTTTATGATCCTTGATATCTTGGAGCCAGACGACGATTCGCGTGTGCCAATCTTGGAAGCGAAGCTAGTTGTGATTCTAGATCCGAATTACCAAATCGCCGATGCAGCTGCGAAGGCTAGCCGCAAGCGAGGCTACGTTCTTGCGAACAACAGCGAACGCAGCTTGCTGTACAGCTTGATTGTCAAGTACTTCAACACCATCAAGCAACCAATCGGCATTCCTCTCAGAAACTGGAGCGATTACTTACTTGTCCGAACATTCCAAACATTGAAATCTCCGGCAACAAAAGAATTCTCAACAACCACTAAGTGATTCGGTTGATTTATTTTTGCGCATGTGTAATATATGAATGAGATGGATCAACAACTGACAGCGATTCACAATGCTTGGGTCAAGTATTCGCCTATCCTCCTCTACACAATCCTAGTCGTTGCTGTTACCGCATTGCTAACTTACTTTGCAGGACGTCAACATTGCAAATCAGGCTTTATCAACAAGTCTGAAAATGGATACTACTATGACACTGACGAGCAGCGATTCAACTCAAAGGCTGACAGAGATATTGCTCGTCAAGTTCTTCAAACGCAATTGGCAAAAGACGGATACACTTACACATCTGATCAGATTGCCACTCTGTCTGACAGTGTGATGCTCGATATCTTGGAGCCAGATGATGACTCGAATGTGCCAATCTTGGAAGCGAAGCTAGTTGTGATTCTTGATCCGACTTACAAGGCCGCTCAGACAGCTATGATCACCGGACGCAAGAGAGGCAATGTGCTAGCAAACGATAGCGAACGTAATCTCATTTACAGTTTGATCATAAAGTACTTTACCACAATCAACAAGCCGATTGGAGTTCCGATTCAAAGTTGGAGCGACTACCTTCTCATTCGCACGCTTCAAACGTTCAAAGCTCCAGCGCTGAATGACTTTGGTGCTGTGCATACGTCTCAAACAGTAACTTCAACAACAACATCAACTGCTGTTGATAATGCAATTCCTACTGTGGCGCCTGCGCCGAACTTCAATGTTGCTGACGCGAGTTAGGCGTATCGCGATACGAGCATGTTGTAGAATTGAATGTGACCATCGTCTTGAAACTTGCGCAAGCAAATCTCGCTGAATCGCAGTGGAATTTGGCTTCGTTCATCTCCATCGCGCTTTGCAATGGTGATTCGATTGCGCAAATCACCCATCACGAGCATATGAGGCGTGCAAAATACTCCATTGTACTTTGGCGTCACATGAGAACTTGAGCAGCCAACATAATTGCAAATCAATCTGGGATCCTCCATTTCACTTGCAACTTTCTTCACGTGGATGACTCTATCCAGCTGACTTATGATCGCCGAATGAACGTTGCACACGATCAAACCATCAAATGGCACGGAGGCGTTCTTCTCGCAATGGCAAATTTGGCACAAGCGCACTGGATGATTCTTCTTTTTGGACATGCGATGTCGAATTGGAAACACTTGACCAGCAGCATGCGCCTTCAGCGTCAAAGCGAATCGGTAATGAAGTCCGCAATACACAAAGCAATCAAAAGCGCATGTTCCGATCTTTTTGCATTTGGGGAAGGCACAGTTTTTTTTTTTTTGAGCAACAGGAGGCGCTGCTGCTGTTCTTGATGGTGTCGGCCGTGTCGGTTGCATGAGCTGTTCAAAGTGCGCCGCACATACGGATCGATTGTTGAACTCCGCGGAGCCGGGCTGTTCACAGTTGAAGAGCGCACATCGAGGCGACATCTGAAATCAAAGATGATCGACGAACAAAAAAACAAAATCCAAACCAGCTCTTCGTCCCGGCGGCTCTTCGCTTCGGCTATTCGTGGTTGTGCTTGGCCCATTCGCAAATTTGCCACAAATAAATAGAATGTCTGCTATCAACATCTTTGATCGTTTGACAACTCATTTGCCGGTTGAAGATGATGAGCTGTGGAACTTCTATGACAAAGCTCGTCGCACATTTTGGACCGAAGATGAAGTTGATTTGACGAACGATGTCATTCAGTGGAAGTCTGAGCTGACCGACAAAGAGCGGCACTTCCTGATTCATGTGCTGGGTTTCTTCGTGCAATCGGATCAAATTGTGGTGATCAACTTGAAAGATCGATTCTTGAAAGACATTGATCAGCTGCCAGATCGATACAGCAAGTATGTTCGTCTCTTCTACGACTTTCAACTCATGATCGAAGATATTCATACGCTTGCGTACGAGCAAATGATCAACGCGTTTGTGTCTGACCCGAATGAGAACAAGTTCTTCAAAGAGTCTATCGCGAACATTCCCGTGATAGCAAAGAAGGCGAAATGGGCGGCAAAGTACATCAATGACTTTGATCATGACTATCCGCACAGATTAGTTGCATTTGCGATCTTAGAGGGGATCTTCTTCAGCGGCAGCTTCTGTGCGATATTCTGGATCGAGCAAAAGAATCTCCTTCGCGGCTTGGTTCAGTACAACAAGTTCATCTCTCGTGATGAGCGCCTTCACCATGAGTTTGCGTGCATGCTGTTTGTGAAGCTCCGCGATGATCCAAGCATTGAGTTCAACTGTCAGCCAAGTACTATTGCTGCGATGGTTAGAGAGGCTGTTGAAATCGAGATCGAGTACATCACTGAGAGCATTTCTTGCAAGATGGTTGGCATGGATGTCAATTTGATGAGCGACTATATCAAGTATGTCGCCGATGCGCTACTCCGCGATCTTGGAATGCGCTCGATCTACAAGACGAAGAACCCATTCCCATGGATGCAGCCTCTTGGAATGATTGACAAGTCGAACTTCTTTGAACAGCGCGAGACTGTGTACAGCAAAGCGCATGACACTGGTATTGAGTACGATTCAGACGCGTCTGATTTTTGATCGCGAGAGGCTGCTTTCCCAATATATGCAATGACGATAATGGAGTGGGTAAACGTGCTTGACGCGATAGATACCACAAAAGACAGCACAATGAGCGGAAATGAGAATGACGAACTACTAGCTGCTCCACCAACTACGCCAGATACAGTCGACAGCGCGGCAGACGAACCTATGGACGAAACTATGGATGCGGAGAGCGATGACGAACTAGATTCTGCAATGGATGAATCTAGTTCAATGAATACAATGATCAGCTCTATCAACGACTTGTTGTTGAACGAAGAGCAAAAAGACACTTCATCTACAAACGAGCAAGAGGTATCATCGGAGAATATGCAATGGATCTTCTACTATGGCGCATATCCTCTTTGGTGTTACTTGAAAGAAACAATGAACATCGACATTACTGATATTTGCACTCGCGTCGCGAAGGACGAGCCTGTGCTTCGAACCCAATTTGGTAAGTTAGCTGCTCGAATCGTGAAAGTGCCGCGCAACGAGCGTTTGCCAGCAACATTCAATAACGATGTGATGTTTTTGGTGAATAGCATCAACACTGTATTCAAGTCGCTTCAAAGCGGCGTGGAACGCGACGGAGTGAAGATTCTGATGCCATACAAATTCATAATCGACAAATATCACAACTTGCACTTTGTCGATACCATTACTGAACTTCCGCTTAGCGATCGTGTGATCAGCGTGATTCTCATCGAGTAGTTGAGAATCTTTTTTTGTGTTTTGATATAGCTAGAACAATGGGAGCGCGCTCATATGCCAAAGGAATCTTAGACAACGCATGGTTAAGGCTAACTCGGCAACTCCCTCATATTGCTGGGCTCTTAGTAATCGGCATATTGATTTGTGTATGCGCGCTAGTCTTGCTTCCGAGAGAAGTGCATTCAGTGTGCTCAGACGAGCATGCTCCTAGTTTGGAGATGCTTGAAGATGGGCTAACAGATGACTATCAATTCAAGAATGATTACGTTCGAACAATGGCGAAAAGCATTTATGAGTATCGGTCAAAGTACAAGTTTGATTTAGCTTCAAATCAAAATTATGTGAGTCTGTTTCTAGCGATGAGCAAGCTATCGTCGCCAATTCCTGTCGACAAAGCAAAAGACATTCTGCTTTACAAACTGGTCACTGAGCCTGAGGACAGATTTGGCGTGTTGGTATCTTACTCGTCAATGTTCAGCCATGATCGCTATGTAGCTTGCCTGAAAGCGTACAACGGCAAATCGTTCAATCAATTGGGTGGCGAGGAACGTACGACGAGAGAAGTTATTATCAATGATGTTCTCAATCTGGGGAGCGCGACAATAACTTCACTGACCGAGTCTGCCTCCACTTATTTGCAAAACGCGAACAAATCGTTTGACTCGTCTACGTATAAGCAAAACCTTGCGAAGTACATGACAGACCACAAAGTCGCGGAAAGTGTAGACATTGATTTGTCAAATCCAGTAGTCATCAAATTGATTAATTTTGCCAAGTTCTATTTGAAGTCGATTGATTCAACATTTGATTCGTCGACTGTTACTCCAATTGAGATATTGAACAAACTTGGCACTCGAGGAATCGAATACGCGCAGAGTCAACTCAATATTACAGATTTGACATCGTTGGACATTGTGAAGAAGTTTGTAAGTGACAACAGCATATCGCGAGTTCTGAACAGCTTGGAAGATCACGAGCTTTACAGTTTGCTCTGCCATGGTTTCATCGGCGCCGAGCTGACGAAATGCCCCAAAGGATAGGTCAGCAAACTCTTCCTCTCGAAATATTTTCAAGATCGTTGAGCGAAAAAAAAAGTTTGCGCAAGTCAATTATTTAGATGAACTTCGCGGCGTGACGCTGACAAAAGCCTCTCTGCGCCATCGCCATATGACTGCTGGTGAGCTCTTGTGCAAAGAAGATCGCGCGATGTGACGGTGATAAAGTCAATCTGAGCTGTCTCTACATGAGCTCTCGCGCAATTAATGCGAACAATTCAAATCGCGGAGAAGATTTCAAAATGTGTCAACGCGTTCAGCATCAGCCAATTATCACGAAGAAGATCTCAAAATGTGTCAACGCATTGCATTTTTGACCAATTAGCATTTGCGGAGTCTATCTGATAATGTGTCAACGCGTTCAACTTTTGACCAATCAGCAATCACGGAATCAATTTTAGTATCCACCAATCACGATTGCGCATACAATTGAATAGTAGGTTTTGAGGTTTTTTGAATATTTGTGTTTTCAACCGATGCACATGACTTGCTTTTGCTATTGCTACCCGCCAAAAAGTGAGCGCTGTGGTGAAAAGCAAACACTTCTCATTGTCGAAGAAGCGCGTTATCGACAAAGCAAGTGTTTGAAATATCTACAAGTTCCTCTCGCGATTCAAGCTCTGCCTCATGTCATGGAGCGCATCGAGGAGTTCGCCATGTCATACGAGGAGGCAGCGATCAAGGCAGCAGCGACTGGACAAGTTGAAGTCGGCGCGTCGCATGGGCATTGCGACGTGATTGAAGCTGCGTACGAAGAAGGGGGGTTCGATGAGAATGATCTCAATCCAAGCTCGAAGGCATTGACAAACGCAATCGAAGGCGGTCATGTTGATGCTGTGCGGTGCCTGCTTCCAAAGTACGATTGCGACTTGAGCGACGCACTCAAAGAGGCTATGGAACTGAGCAACAAGTCATGATGATATTGTCGCGGAAGCATTTTGCGATAAATGCAAAGATTACTTTGAGGCGTTCAATTGGGCAGCAGCAGAGGGAATCCTTACAGTGAGCAAGATTCTTCACGACAAGCAATATGATAGTGCAATTCTATATGACGCCATGAGAACAGCCGCATCCAATGGATATCTCGACATTGTTAAGTTCCTGCACGAGGATTATTTGTATTCTGATTTCGAAGACGAAGAAGAACGGTTTCAGCTTTGGTATACCCATCGCACTTGCAGCTGGTAATGGCCATTTGGACATCGTCAAATTTCTCTTTGACACAAAACAAAAGATCAGAGATCTACGATGCGTTCACAAAAGCAGCTGGAGGTGGTCATTTGAAGCTCGTGGATTTCTCTTTGATCGTGAAGAAATTCAAACCTCTGCACTCAATGATGCTTTCACAAACGCAGGT